>JACATO010002219.1:0-197438 GCA_018389105.1 Nautilus pompilius | reverse complement strand
CAAAAGTCGCGTAAGAGATGGGATGCGGTTGAGCCGAGAATTCCCTCGGCGTAGGAAATCCCCTGCACGATAGCAGGATTGGTATCGCCGACGGGAGACCGATATAACGCAGCCGAATAGCGCTACCGCTTCCTGTTCTGTCAAGTTACTGACGATATAGTCTCCCGTTTGGTCGGGAGAGTTAAAGACAAAAACATTCCTCTCCCGCGAGCGTCAAGAAAGGCGTTTTACAAGTTGGGTTGAAATAATGACGACAGCTGATGTCGCCAATATAGTGGAACGTGATGATTGCAACGGAAATGGGAACCTGAGACCGGTCTGTACCAAAACTGGAAGTAATCCGCTCAAAAAAGAAGATGAAAGGTTCCTGGAAGCAATAGGTTGCGTTCACTGTATCTCATGAGTCCAACCTCAAAAGACAGCGTGTGAGAAACGTTTCTCACATCTGCGATGTGTGTAAAACTATCTACGGCTTGATGCACTGAACCTCACAGAACACTGGATGCAATTTTACAAAAATACACAATATCATTTGGTTTCTGTAAAACCTTGAGCATTATTAGTATTTTCTGCTTAATCGTTAATTTAAAAAATAAATGACTTAAAGTAAATATGCAGGCGGACTTATAAATGAGTTATAAATGCACTCTGTGCCCCAAAACAATAATAATAACAGATCTACGTTTATGCTGGTATCCGACCTTCGCGGTCCTAAGCCCAGTCAGTCATCTGAGTGACTCTAGCTTCGACAGACCGGCTTCGCTACACGATTTTCTGCTTAGCGCAGGGCTTCATGGAGAGAGACGACGGCGTCAGTACATAGAGAGAGATATGACGTCATAAAATGGAGAGGGGTGGGGAGAGATGGAGAGAGACGACGGCGTCAGTACATAGAGAGAGATATGACGTCATAAAATGGAGAGATGGAGAGAGATATGACGTCATAAAATGGAGGGGGTGGGGAGAGATGGAGAGAGACGACGGCGTCAGTACATAGAGAGAGATATGACGTCATAAAATGGAGAGAGAGGGTGGGGAGAGATGGAGAGAGAGACGACGGCGTCAGTACATAGAGAGAGATATGACGTCATAAAATGGAGGGGGTGGGGAGAGATGGAGAGAGACGACGGCGTCAGTACATAGAGAGAGATATGACGTCATAAAATGGAGGGGTGGGGAGAGATGGAGAGAGACGACGGCGTCGTCAGTACATAGAGATATGACGTCATAAAATGGAGGGGTGGGGAGAGATGGAGAGAGACGACGACGACGACGGCGCAGTACATAGAGAGAGATATGACGTCATAAAATGGAGAGATGGAGAGAGATTTATGACGTCATAAAATGGAGAGGGGGGGTGGGGAGAGATGGAGAGAGACGACGACGTCAGTACATAGAGATATGACGTCATAAAATGGAGAGATGGAGAGAGACGACGACGTCAGTACACAGAGAGAGATATGACGTCATAAAATGGAGGGGGTGGGGAGAGATATGACGTCAGTACATAGAGATATGACGTCATAAAATGGAAAGGGGTGGGGAGAGAGACGACGGCGTCAGTACATAGAGAGAGATATGACGTCATAAAATGGAGAGGGGTGGGGAGAGATGGAGAGAGACGACGACGTCAGTACATAGAGATATGACGTCATAAAATGGAGGGGGTGGGGAGAGATGGAGAGAGACGACGACGTCAGTACATAGAGATATGACGTCATAAAATGGAGAGGGGGTGGGGAGAGAGACGACGGCGTCAGTACATAGAGAGAGATATGACGTCATAAAATGGAGAGGGGTGGGGAGAGAGACGACGACGTCAGTACATAGAGATATGACGTCATAAAATGGAGGGGGTGGGGAGAGATGGAGAGGGTGGGGAGAGATGGAGAGAGACGACGACGTCAGTACATAGAGATATGACGTCATAAAATGGAGGGGGGGGGGGTGGGGAGAGAGACGACGGCGTCAGTACATAGAGAGAGAGATATGACGTCATAAAATGGAGAGGGGTGGGGAGAGAGACGACGACGTCAGTACATAGAGATATGACGTCATAAAATGGAGGGGTGGGGAGAGATGGAGAGAGACGACGGCGTCAGTACATAGAGAGAGATATGACGTCATAAAATGGAGAGGGGGGGGGAGAGATGGAGAGAGACGACGACGTCGTCAGTACATAGAGATATGACGTCATAAATGAGAGTGGGTGGGGAGAGAGATGGAGAGAGACGACGACGTCAGTGCATAGAGATATGACGTCATAAAATGGAGGGGGTGGGGAGAGATGGAGAGAGACGACGACGTCAGTACATAGAGAGAGATATGACGTCATAAAATGGAGAGGCAGTGGGGAGAGAGAGACATGACGTCATAAAAAGAGACGGGGTTGGGAGAGATGGATAGAGAGTGTTCAGTCTCGATTTAGCCGCTTCGCCCACTTGTCGCAGCAACGCTCTTTAGCAAGGGAAGATGTGGGGTTAGCGAGTCTCCCCTGCCGACCTCCCGCAACTGTTCTCGACAACTTTAGCGTGGTCTGTTTAGAAATAATAAGCGGCAGTTTGTTCAAAGACGGATAAGTGAGCGGTAACAGTCAGTGCACCGCAGATCTAGTACAGTGAAGAATGGGAGTGCATATCAGCCAAGGGTGTCCGAGATTTGCTTTTAACCGAAAGTATACTACCTGGTACACGCAAGCTTTCGTCCATTATGCCATTCTCTCAGGAAAACATCTCAATTGGCGAAAACTTGTCTTCCAACATGACGCCGACCTCAGGCATACAGCCGGGTGTAATTTAAAAGAAAGAAAAAAAAAAGCTATCTGAAACGTAAAGAAGCTGGTGGAACACTCCCACAGATGCCCTCGGGCTGCACAAAGTCTTGATATGATCATCGAGGCTACATGGCTACTGGGAAAGCCAAACGGCTACACCAGACATCTTGGACGAACTGCGGGTTGTGCCACAGGATATTTGGAACAACATTCCAGTCACACACAGACAACCTTTTATGAGAGCAAGAAAACATGGGATTATGCTTTGTATAAAGCAAAGGGCCCACATACCAAATACTTGTGCATTGTCTATGTATTAAATACGTCTCTAGGTTGCAATTATTGATTATTTGTACATAGCAAGTGTATTCTTCCATAATTATTACCAGTACTCTGCGCGCGCGCGTTTGTGTGAGTGTGTGTGTGTGTGTGTGTAATTATACTTATTAATTAATTAATTTTAATATAATATCTATTCGTCTCTATTCCAATTACCTTGTAATTTGTATATTAAAACTTATTTTAGGATACCTGTATGGATGTTGTTCTGTGATATGTCCTGAAGCATTGCACGCATGCGCTCTCACGAACACACACACACACACACACGCACGATGGGTAATTAGCCAGGCTCCTCACGAGCCGTGTGGACAGAAACCAGAACTGTGTGTGACTGCTGCGAATTCTTTATGAAGCAGACTTTGTCGTTTCCCTATTTATTTGGAGAGGGGCGTTATTTATTATTCTTAAATGATTCAACTGCATAAACAACTTCCGGCTGAAATCGTGACAAGAAACGGCGAAAGAAAAACACATCCGTCACCCAAAAAAAAAAAAAAAGCCGGAGTCACGTGACTTCCGGGCAAATGGGATCCGCTCTGTAGGCTAGTAGTCACTCCTCTTTGTTAACTTGCTCAAATATGATGAAAGATGAAACGAACGGTCGGTTTAGTCCGCCATTAGAATGTTGATTCTCCGTATACTATGTCGGTTTTTACCTCCCTTACACCACCACCACCAACCCTCCAGCCTAGAAGCATTAGCTAGCATCTGTGTTGAACTGACTGTATATTTAGTCAGCTCACTCTCAATGCAAATCACGTGGAGAGTCGGCGCGATATACGGATTTGTCGTCATAGGGTTGTGGGTGGTATTCAGAGGGTTAAGGGGGCGTTTGACCAAAAGAAAGAGAGGCGATTTCTAAAAAAAAAAAAAATTGCTTAATTTTCGATTGTAAAATTCGATATTTTTATATAATCCTTAAATACTGTTCACAAATTTACATAATTTATTATATACAAATTCCGTGCACATTCAATAATCTATATAAAAATACATTCTTCCTACAAGCTCATTTTTTTCCATTTCTGGTAAATCTTTCTTGTAAGGGCATAGTTGAAGAGAGATGAGTTTAGGAAAGGGGAAGCAACTCGTTCCATCTATACAAAGCGCCCCCCCCCATGCAACCTCATCCCACCTACAGTGGCCGACTGTTCCATGTATTCCGTCTGTTAAAGAAAGAACTGGTGGGTGGGGTGTTTCAAACCACGGCCGAGAAGTAGAAGAAACAGCAACAAAACTCCGGCTCTGTCCGTCAGTCAGCGTTTTCTTGAGGAAAGCCCCCTCCCGCCCGCGTGACCACGTCTCCCGAAGAGGAGCGAGAATACCGTCGCAGGTGGGCAAGGTACGCCAAAGCGAGCCGCATATTTATTAAATTAATTAAAAAATAAAAAAAAAAAAAAAAAAATTGTTATTATTATTATCATCATCATCATCATCATTGTCTTCGTCAAGAAAATGACAAAGGAAGCAAAATTCTCGACAAAACGGACATTGCAGAGCTCCAGATACTCAGAAAGACACTGCCCGTCAACCGAACTCCAGCATCCACCTTAAGGCCACGAACTGGACCAGGATATGCACACATTATAATAAAACAGATCTACTACAGACGTCCAAATGAAACCATGCTGAAATGGCATCGTCGTAGTGGCGCCCGGCCGGGTTTCATTTGAACGCTACCGGCCTTCTCTTTTTACAGTCAGCTCTTGCAAATGAAGGCCAATTGCTGCTGACAGGACTTACAACCGGAATAAATTAGTTCTGTATTCTTACTTACTCACATCATGTTTTTTTCTTTCTTTCCTTTGACGTCTGACGATGAAAGCCATACGTCTAGAAAGGCAATTAAAAAGGAAGCTGATCGACTGAGCATATTAATAAACTAAGTACACGTGGTATAAAGCCAGGTATCTCTGTTGGTTACTTTACAATCTCGCAAAAGATGTTGAGTGGAATTCTGCTAGGCTTGCTTGTTCAGCTGATAATGGGGAGCCGTAAGTTAGATGATGATTATTTATTTATTTAATCTTATTGTATAGTTTTCCGCTGAAGTCAAATTTTAACATAAAAATTTCATACAATGTTCAGTACAGGGCGCGCCCTAACAGACTTAGCAGTTTTAGCATGTACAACATATCCAACTTGCGCGTGCGTGTGTGTATTTGTGTGTGTGCAATGAACCGCACATATATACAACACTTTGTGTAGTATATAAATGGGTAAATATATAAAGATTATTACCCAACCATAGAAAAAAACCACTTGTTATCTGCATCTTCGATGCTACTACTTTGTCGTTAATGAAAATCCATTGTTCCAGAAAAGTTCCATTATATATATATATATATACACACACACGCACACACACACAGTTGTCCCCCGGTATTCGCAGGGGTTACGTCCCTTGAACACCCGCGAAGAGTGAAAAACCGCGAATATTGGACGTGGTCCATAAAAATGCCTATAAATGCCTATAAACGTCAAAATATAACGTGAAATATAATTAAAAATATAATTAAATATATAATAATAATTTAATAAAAAATACAACACTCAGAGAAACACTCGGCGAAACACTCGAGATAGCTACACGCGGTAAACTGGGATGATGCTGGGCTGCATCTGCCTGAGACAGCGCCTCGTGGGCAGCAGCCAATCAGCAGCGAGGAGAAATGAATACCGCTCTCGGATTGGCTACTTTCAAACCTCCAGCCAATAGTGTTTATTTTATATCGATATTTTTGCCGAATTTACGTTAGTATTTATATTACAAAATTAGTAAATTATGTTGTTATTAATAATTTAACGTTAAAAAGCGTTAAAAAAATATATTGCCACGAAAAAAGCCATTAAAAATCGCGGAAGGTATTTGCGATTCCACGAATATGCGGGGGTTTCCACGAACAATTATTAGTTGGGTTCTAAGGGAAAATTCCGCGAATAACCGGGGGCCGCGAATGCCGAACAGCGATTACGCGGGGGTCGACTGTGTGTGTATGTGTGTGTCCGATAACCGGTGTATCAAATGTCTAATTGTGACGTCGGTGTCGATCGCTTCAAGCAATATATCGACAAACTCAACTTTCAAGTTACTTTTTAAGATAAAGCCTTGTAACTAACCCCCATTCCTCTAGCAATAGCAAGTTGACCGAGCCCCTTTCTCGACTCCTGAATCTAGTTCATCCTACATCAGCCCCATGGTTCTAAGAAGTCCTTCCTATCCTTTTCTAACATAATAAGAAGTCCCATTAATACGTGTCATACCAGGAGCTAACGGTTAGTATTCAAATTAGTAGTAAGATGATATCTCCCTTATACCACCCTCCAAAAAAACCTTAGAAGCACCAGTTAGGTTTTCTGCTGAACTATCTGTGTATTTAGTCAACATAGTCACACGGATCTGCCGTCACAAAGGGTTAATATATCAAGGTGGAAGCTATTGTGTGCCTCGACCTGTGCTGGATAACACAGATCTGAAGGGTAGCTAGCGGGTGTGCAAATGCACCTCGGCCAGTACGCAGAGAGTTAAAGTAAAACTTAATTGCGGTGTCATTAGAAAAGACCTATTCCACTCGTAAAATCTGGCAGAGGTGCAGACGGGAGACTGGCACTCTAACAAGTAGTTATTGCGAAAGAGTATGCACGCAGCGTAACTCTCAGATGAAGACAAACGAGAGAGAGAAGGCCCGGTGTTGACATCACATCGCTGAATCTCATCAACAAGTTACGACGTAATGTAGGGAGGAGCTCGGAAAAACTACTCGACTACGACTGGACTACAAGAAGCAGAAGAATCTCGGGAAGCCGGAGAAGTCCTCCCTCCCACACACGCCAACACACACACACAACCCGGAAATTAAAGATGCTGTCGGGAGACTCAGGGTGGGCTTTTAAAATCGAATAGAATTTACTGGTGAAAATTTAAACACGCAGACTGAAACGGGATGAAATCAATGCAAACAGTCTACAGTCGCATCGTTGCTTCTCGATGCAGTTCGACTATCAGTTTGTTGAACGCTTCCGGGAGAAGGTAGGGGCGTATGCATTACTCTCACGGCTGCAAACCACCGCTAGATGACGCTACAGTACGCATTAACTGTTTTTTTTTTATGGGGGTAGGGGTTCTGCTTAATTTCTAATTGTATTTTAAGCAACGCAAAGATGATTTTTTGAAAAGAATTTTCATGTCACAAACAATATGAAGGTACTATTTATTATTTTACGTGACTCTCTTGTACTGACGTCATGTCTCTCTCTGCACTTACGCCATCTTTCTGTACTGACGCCATGTCTCTCTCTCTCTTGCACTGACTACTTATCTCTATCTCTCTCTTGTACTGACCACATGTCTCTATCTCTCTCTTGTACTGACGTCATATCTCTGTCTCTCTCTTGTACTGACCACATGTCTCTCTCTCTTGTACTGACGCCATGTCTCTGTACTGACGTCGTTTTGCTCCCCCTCTTTTTAAACATATATTGATTACAGTTGTTTTTTGTTTGACTTATTACAGCAGTATCTGAGTGAGTTAATATCTCTATATTAATTAAAATGTTAAATAAACAAGTTTTCAAAAAAAGACTTATAAAACGAATGCTAAAGCTGAGTTTATTATATCATGAATTAAAAATATATATATTATGCCTACAAGGCCTGTTTTACTTTCTGATAGTTTCTCTTAGTAAACATTACACAAGGTCCATCTCATAAATGTCATATACATATATAAACGGACTTTACCTATGCGTGATCACGGCGCGGGCTAGAGTGGTTAGAGAAAGCGAGTGAGAGTCGGGGGCCTTACCGGGAACGATGGGGGATTGCCGCCGAAAACAACAACAACAAAGAGAATATATCAGCGAACGCGAGCACGTATGGCTGGGGCGGATCCTTTTATTTAGCATGCGCGGCTTGTCGTAAGCCGTATAACGCGGGCGATGTGTTCCGTTTTTTAAACATCTCGGAAATACGTCCGCGCGTCACGAGGGCATCAGACAGGGCTGCCGAAAGTCGGACGGCCATCCTTTCTAAGATGTTGACAGCAGCCAAAGATCTTTGCATTTACCGCCTCTCGCCTCCTCCCCACATTAAAACCTTCTATTCACAAATCTCCATGAAGGCAGAAAACAATCGAATTACATCGCATTATCAATTATAAATACCTTAGTGGGATTACGCCTTCTCAACGACGCACTATAAAAGCTCTCACCCCCACCTCGTGGAAACCAACAGTCCATCATGTTGATTCTCAAACTGGTTTACACTATCAAAATATTCCCCAACATTGAATTCCACTCACTTACAGTTCGTACGCTTTCCAGTTGTTTCTTTGTTTACGAAATATTAAGCCGAGCTGATTTTGTAATCCCGGTTCCTAGTATTTCCAACTGTGGAGAGAGAGAGAGAGATGACGTCAGTACAGAGAGACATGGCGTCAGCGCAGAGAGAGGGAGAGATGACGTCAGTACAGAGACATGGCGTCAGCGCAGAGAGAGGGAGAGGTGACGACAGTACAGAGAGACATGGCGTCAGCGCAGAGAGAGGGAGAGATGACGTCAGTACAGAGAGACATGGCGTCAGCGCAGAGAGAGGGAGAGATGACGTCAGTACAGAGAGAATGGCGTCAGCGCAGAGAGAGGGAGAGGATGACGTCAGTACAGAGAGACATGGCGTCAGCGCAGAGAGAGGGAGAGATGACGACAGTACAGAGAGACATGGCGTCAGCGCAGAGAGAGGGAGAGATGACGTCAGTACAGAGAGACATGGCGTCAGCGCAGAGAGAGGGAGAGATGACGACAGTACAGAGAGACATGGCGTCAGCGCAGAGAGAGGGAGAGATGACGTCAGTACAGAGAGACATGGCGTCAGCGCAGAGAGAGGGAGAGATGACGTCAGTACAGAGAGACATGGCGTCAGCGCAGAGAGAGGGAGAGATGACGTCAGTACAGAGAGACATGGCGTCAGCGCAGAGAGAGAGAGGAATGCCAAAAAAACTTTCCACTCGATTTATTATTATTATCAATATTATTATTTTTTTCTTCTGCACTTCAGTTCATGAGTTGCTTGGCTGTGCCATTAGACGCCCAAAGAAACAAAGAGAGTACGGTGGCGCCACTGTTGCGTGACTCAGCAACATGAACTCTTAAGAACCGGGGGGGCCTGCTTTCCTGAAGAAGGGGACAAATGCCACGAAAAAAATTCGGATGCTGTGACGCGGAGAAGTGGTTGGCCGTCGCGAATTGCCCTTAATATTTCGGTTGGCCACGGCGATGTGGTTTATTCGCTTGTTTGCTTTTTCCAGCGGACAGGAACAAATTGACGGACGTTCCCATGGCCGAGGTAGCGAATGGCGAAGCCGGAAACATGGTCGTCGGCAGTGAGCGGGGTCACGTCGCGGCGGAGCGCGCATGCGCGTGTCGTGGCGAATTCTGCATGTGCCAGGGAGCGATGACTTCGGGCAGCAACGGTAAACTCCTGAAAAGTAAGGTTTTTTTTTAAAATCTAAATATCCCACTTTTTTCTTTCCATTTTTTCCCTTATAACTGCGAAAAGAAAGAAAAATGAAGGGGAATTGACGATTTTTGTTTTCCTCTTCCTTTTCGTAATGCCAACTATCATTTGTTTATTGTCTTCTGTTATTGGTGATGAGGTGTCATCAGCTCTGATGCACAGCCTGCGTGTTCGAGATGTGGTCGAAACCAAGAACTTAAATTTCTTTTGATTTTATTTATATTTGAAAGTTCGTTTAATGTATTTTTTTTAGCTTTATCAGAAAGATATTCGTCTGCAATAATAATAATAATAATAATAATAAAATAATAATAATAATATAATAATAATAATAATGACGACGACGACCTATGGGACATGCAGCTAAAAAAAGAGACACAGAAACCAAGGGAAGTTAACCAGGCGTCATTGCCAACGAACAGAGGACCAGCCGGATAATAGAAATGGCAACACCGTCGGAAAAAAATGAGTCCTCACGAGAGATGACGTTAGTACGAGAGAGAGAGAGATGACGTTAGTACGAGAGAGAGAGATGACGTTAGTACGAGAGAGAGAGAGAGATGACGTTAGTACGAGAGAGAGAGAGAGATGACGTTAGTACGAGAGAGAGAGAGAGATGACGTTAGTACGAGAGAGAGAGAGAGAGAGAGATGACGTTAGTACGAGAGAGAGAGAGAGATGACGTTAGTACGAGAGGAGAGAGATGACGTTAGTACGAGAGAGAGAGAGATGACTTTAGTACGAGAGAGAGAGAGATGACGTTAGTACGAGAGAGAGAGAGATATGATGATGATGGTGATGATGAGAGAGAGAGAAGATGACGTTAGTACGAGAGAGAGAGAGATGACGTTACGTAGTACGAGAGAGAGAGATGCGTTAGTACGACAGAGAGAGAGAGATGACGTTAGTACGACAGAGAGAGAGAGATGACGTTAGTACGAGAGCGAGAGAGAGAGATGACGTTAGTACGAGAGAGAGAGAGAGATGACGTTAGTACGAGAGAGAGAGAGAGATGACGTTAGTACGAGAGAGAGAGAGAGATGACGTTAGTACGAGAGAGAGAGAGAGATGACGTTAGTACGACAGAGAGAGAGAGATGACGTAGTTACGAGAGAGAGAAGAGAGATGACGTTAGTACGACAGAGAGAGAGAGATGACGTTAGTACGACAGAGAGGAGAGAGATGACGTTAGTACGACAGAGCCAGAGAGAGAGAGATGACGACGTTTAGTACGAGGAGAGAGAGAGAGATGACGTTAGTACGAGAGGAGAGGGGAGAGAGAGAGATGACGTTAGTACGAGAGAGAGAGAGAGATGACGTTCGTACGAGGAGGAGAGAGAGAGAGAGAGAGATGACGTTAGTACGAGAGAGAGAGAGAGATGACGTTAGTACGAGAGAGAGAGAGAGATGACGTTAGTACGAGAGAGAGAGCGAGATGGACGTTAGACGAGAGGAGAGAGAGAGATGACGTTAGTACGCCGAGAGAGAGAGAGATGACGTTAGTACGAGAGAGAGAGAGAGAGATGACGTTAGTACGAGAGCGAGAGAGAGAGATGACGTTAGTACGATGGAGAGAGAGAGAGGAGAGATGACGTTAGTACGAGAGAGAGAGATGACGTTAGTACGAGAGAGAGAGAGAGAGAACGTTAGTACGAGAGAGAGAGAAGACGTTAGTACGAGAGAGAGAGAGAGAGAAGACGTTAGTACGAGAGAGAGAGAGAGATGACGTTAGTACGAGAGAGAGAGAGATGACGTTAGTACGAGAGAGAGAGAGATGACGTTAGTACGAGAGAGAGAGAGAGATGACGTTAGTACGAGAGAGAGAGAGAGATGACGTTAGTACAGAGAGAGAGGATGAGAGAGTTAGTACGAGAGAGAGAGAGAAGACGTTAGTACGAGAGAGAGATGAAGATGACTTGTTAGACGAGAGAGAGAGAGAGAGAAGACGTTAGTACGAGAGAGAGAGATGACGTTAGTACGAGAGAGAGAGAGAAGACGTTAGTACGAGAGAGAGAGATGACGTTAGTACGAGAGAGAGAGAGAAGACGTTTAGTACGAGAGAGAGAGAGATGACGTTAGTTTGTACGAGAGAGAGAGAGAAGACGTTAGTACGAGAGAGAGAGAGAAGACGTTAGTACGAGAGAGAGAGATGACGTTAGTACGAGAGAGAGAGAGAAGACGTTAGTACGAGAGAGAGAGATGACTTTAGTACGAGAGAGAGAGAGAAGACGTTAGTACGAGAGAGAGAGATGACGTTAGTACGAGAGAGAGATAGAGATGACGTTAGTACGAGAGAGAGAGAGAGAGACGTTAGTACGAGAGAGAGAGATGACGTTAGTTACGAGAGAGAGATGACGTCGTTAGTACAGAGAGAGGAGAGAGATGAGGAGAGAGAGAGATGACGTTAGTACGGAGAGAGCGGAGAGAGAGAGAGAGAGAGGAGATCGTTAGTACGAGAGGGAGGAGGGAGAGAGAGAGAGAGAGAGAGGAGGAGAATACCGAATGGCGGGAAAGCGAGGGAATCGAAAGATGGCTGAGCAGGAGGGGGAGACTTCAGAAGAAAAAAAAAAAAAAGGGGGTCCTGCTCGGAACATCTAGTAAACTTAGGAAGGCAGTTCCCATCCTTTGGTGTCATTTTCAGTTGACGGGCTCGGTGCACTAGCAGCAACACAAGCGCACGAATTCAGAATTTTTAAGAAAATTTTTAAGTGATTAGAAATCGTCGCTTAATCAATTTATTTTATTTCGTGTCGGACTCTCGGAAGACTGTCGACGTTTCTCGCCTACAAGCGCGGATCGAAAGACCAACACACGTGTTCTGGAAGACGTACATTACCCTGCATTAGCCGGTCGTTCTGACCGGAAAAGGGAGGTAACTGTCGAACTGTAGTATAATTGTAAATCGATCTCTCTGTTGTTGTTTTTTTTTTTCCTAAATTTTTAAAAAAAAAATATTTTCATTATCATTGATTGTCTGTTTGTTTGATCCTCTCCCCTCTCCCGTACCGGATGGGGCTTATCTGCCATATGCTAAACATCCGTGGCCAGGCCAGGTCTTTATCTCCATACACAGCAGGATCGTTATCATATGTGAATAAATGGATCTGACCATTAGAATATCATACATTAATTTCCTTTCTTCTGTTTTCTCCTCCCAGTAACCGTGCTGCTCTCCTATGATTCGCTAAGCGACATCATCAGCATAAGAACCGCAGTCGACCAAACGTCTGTCTTTGAGGGATCAATAAACTGTAAGCAACTCTTTTTACTTAGCTGTGTACATTTATTTTTTATTTTAGAGAGAGAGAGAGATGATGACGTTAGTACGACAGAGAGAGAGAGATGACGTTAGTACAGAGAGAGAGAGAGAGACGTTAGTACGACAGAGAGAGAGAGATGACGTTAGTACGACAGAGAGAGAGAGATGACGTTAGTACGACAGAGAGAGAGAGATGACGTTAGTACGAGAGAGAGAGAGAGAGATGACGTTAGTACGGAGAGAGAGAGAGAGAGAATGACGTTAGTACGAGAGAGAGAGAGAGATGACGTTAGTACGGAGAGAGAGAGAGAGAGATGACGTTAGTACGAGAGAGAGAGAGAGATGACGTTAGTACGAGAGAGAGAGAGAGATGACGTTAGTACGAGAGAGAGAGAGAGATGACGTTAGTACGAGAGAGAGAGAGAGATGACGTTAGTACGAGAGAGAGAGAGAGGATACGTTAGTACGAGAGAGAGAGAAGATGACGTTAGTACGAGAGAGAGAGAGAGATGACGTTAGTACGAGAGAGAGGAAGAGATGACGTTAGTACGAGAGAGAGAGATGACGTTAGTACGAGAGAGAGAGAGAAGACGTTAGTACGAGAGAGAGAGAAGACGTTAGTACGAGAGAGAGAGAGAAGACGTTAGTACGAGAGAGAAGAGAGAGATGGACGTTAGTACGAGAGAGAGAGAGATGCCGTTAGTACGAGAGAGAGAGAGATGACGGTAGTACGAGAGAGAGAGAGAGATGACGTTAGTACGAGAGAGAGAGAGAGATGACGTTAGTACGAGAGAGAGAGAGATGACGTTAGTACGAGAGAGAGAGAGCAGACGTTAGTACGAGAGAGAGAGAGATGTGGAGAGATGGAGAGAGAGACGAGAGAGAGAGAGAAGACGGTAGTACGGAAGAGAGAGATGACGTTAGTACGAGAAGAGAGAGAAGACGTTAGTACGAGAGAGAGAGATGACGTTAGTACGAGAGAGAGAGAGAAGACGTTAGTACGAGAGAGAGAGATGACGTTAGTACGAGAGAGAGAGAGAAGACGTTAGTACGAGAGAGAGAGAGAAGACGTTAGTACGAGAGAGAGAGATGACGTTAGTACGAGAGAGAGAGAGAAGACGTTAGTACGAGAGAGAGAGATGACGTTAGTACGAGAGAGAGAGAGAAGACGTTAGTACGAGAGAGAGAGATGACGTTAGTACGAGAGAGAGAGATGACGTTAGTACGAGAGAGAGAGAGAAGACGTGAGACGAGAGAGAATGACGTTAGTACGAGAGAGAGATGAACGTTAGTACGAGAGAGAGATGAGATAGAGAGAGATGAACGTTAGTACGAGAGAGATCAGAAGAGAGAGAGAGATGAACGTTAGTACGAAGAGAAGAGAGAGAGAATACCGAATGGCGGGAAGCGAAAGAATCGGCTGAGCATGAGGGGAGACTTCAGAAGAAAAAAAAAAAAAAGGGGGTCCTGCTCGGAACATCTAGTAAACTTAGGAAGGCAGTTCCCATCCTTTGGTGTCATTTTCAGTTGACGGGCTCGGTGCACTAGCAGCAACACAAGCGCACGAATTCAGAATTTTTAAGAAAATTTTTAAGTGATTAGAAATCGTCGCTTAATCAATTTATTTTATTTCGTGTCGGACTCTCGGAAGACTGTCGACGTTTCTCGCCTACAAGCGCGGATCGAAAGACCAACACACGGGTTCTGGAAGACGTACATTACCCTGCATTAGCCGGTCGTTCTGACCGGAAAAGGGAGGTAACTGTCGAACTGTAGTATAATTGTAAATCGATCTCTCTGTTGTTGTTGTTTTTTTTCCTAAATTTAAAAAAAAAAATATTTTCATTATCATTGATTGTCTGTTTGTTTGATCCTCTCCCGTACCGGATGGGGCTTATCTGCCATATGCTAAACATCCGTGGCCAGGCCAGGTCTTTATCTCCATACACAGCAGGATCGTTATCATATGTGAATAAATGGATCTGACCATTAGAATATCATACATTAATTTCCTTTCTTCTGTTTTCTCCTCCAAGTAACCGTGCTGCTCTCCTATGATTCGCTAAGCGACATCATCAGCATAAGAACCGCAGTCGACCAAACGTCTGTCTTTGAGGGATCAATAAACTGTAAGCAACTCTTTTTACTTAGCTGTGTACATTTATTTTTTAATTTTAGAGAGAGAGAGAGATGATGGAGAGAGAGAGAGAGAGAGAGAGAGGAGAGCAGAGGAGAGAAATGATGGGGAGAGAGATGATGGAGAGAGAGAGAGAAGTGATGGGGAGAGAGATGATGGAGAAGAGAGAGAGATGATGGGAGCGAGAGAGAGGGAGAGCGAGCGAGAGAGAGATTGGGCGGAGAGATTCTGGTCGAGAGAGATAGAAGCGCTGTGTTAGAGAGATGCTGGAGAGAGAGAGATGAGATGGGGAGAGAGATGGGGAGAGAGATGATGGAGAGATGGAGGGGGGGAGAGAGATGATGGAGAGAGAAGAGAGAGAGCTATAGATTTTTCTCGAGATGATGGAGGAGAGAGAGAGTCGGGAGAGAGAGGAGAGGAGAGAGAGAGAGAGCGAGAGAGAGAGGAGGAGAGGAGGGAGAGAGATGGGGAGAGAGATGATGGATGAGAGAAGAGAGAGAGATGGGGAGAGAGATGATGGGAGAGAGAGAGAGAGATGGGGAGAGAGATGCTGGAGAGGAGAGAGGAGAGAAGAGAGATGGGGAGAGAGATGGGGAGAGACAGGAATTACTGCTTTTGTTGCATCCTTGCTCCAATTTTGCGAACGCTGTATGGCCAGCAGACGACACTAAATTATTTCCAATATTCATCTTTAAAAATTATGGCCGTAATCCCCATAGAATGAAATACTACATTTATTATTTATTTTTTGGTAGTACTACTACTACTACTACTAATAATAATAATAATAATAATAATAATAATACTAATAATATAATAATAATAATAATAATAATAATAATAATAATAATAATAATAATATAGTAATAACTCTAATCTCGTGATTAGTTTCACTTTGTTGCCTTCTGTTCACCACAAATTAGACCATTTTGAGCTCCTATTGTTCATAGATTCCCCCCCCCTCTAAGGGAGACAACTCAAACTACTAAAAACTCAAAAAATTGAGAGGAGACGACATCGACGGGAGGGGTGGGGGGTGGACCCCGCAGCGTAACCTCAAACGGCACCTGCGTACATCATATCACACTAGAGGACACAACAATGCCACCATTATCCATAAGATCCGAACCGCGGTAGCGTCCGGCCTGCCTCTCGAAAACAAGGCGAAGCTCGACAGACTTACTTTCGTACTCGCCGACATTTTGAATTACAGGAAAACCGTAAAGCCCCCCCACACACACACACACACACACACCCTTGAGCAGATATTAACCACAATGAAAACGTTCTGCTTATAGGCCACCTACTGTTTAAATATAAGGAAAATAATCTCCGACTTACTCGAATCAGTACCGGCCGAGCATCCATCTCCCCTCGTCCCGGACTTCCGAGGTTGTTGCCGACGACAGCCTCGTGTCTTCTTCAGCAGGTGGGCTTCGCTCAGCACATATTCAGCTTTATCGCTTCCGTTCCGTCTCTTTGCCTTAAACTGCCCATTCCGCCTTTCAGTAAAACGCCAGAGAATGTTGTGCTTCCCGATCAAGTCGCAGCCGGTTCCGCTGCACGGTTGCGTTTTCGTGAAGGGAGGTAATCGCCGCGGACAGCTCGACGGAGAAGTGAGTGCGGGGATTGTCTCGTCGAACCGAGGATGGAGGAGGAGGCTCCTTAAAGCCAAGTTCCTGCTGAAAAAACGTAAGAATCCCTTTCTGGCCCCGTTATCATTTTCAGCTTAATGTTTAACAGACGGACAGCTTCTTCACACCAGCCCATGAAAAAGGGTTCGTTTTCTCTGCAAACTAAAATTACTTTCGTACTTCGCTTTGTTTTTGTTATTCTCTGTATCCACTGTGTCTAAAAGGGGGCAATTATAATATTATTTCCCCTATTTGTGGGTATAGTAAGTATCGTCGCATTTAAATGATTTCTGACCCGGGTCTTTCGTCAGAATTTGCCACTGAGGTTAAAACGAGAGAAGAAACAGAAGCAAAACTTTCTACGGTTGCGTTCGTAGTCGTCCTCCCCCCCGCCCCCGCAAAGTGACTTAGAACAGCCGTAGTTGTGCATAAACCTTCCGGAAGTAGAGACACCAACCTCAGTTTCCATGCACTGACCACCAGGTGTTGACATTTTTTCTCAGATAATGGACGACGGCAGGGATGTCACTCTTTCAACAACAACAACAACAACAACAACAACAAAAGAGGGATCTAAATTTAAAAAAAAAAAAATTCTCTTCCAAGAATTATTATGGAAATTACAAAAGCTGATCCCTGCTTTTGGGAGAATGGACTTTCAAAAAAAAAAAAGAGAAAAAGATCAGTGCTGACTTAAAATGCATCAGTTTTATGCTGTCATATTTCTTATTACGTTTCCATGGAAGCAGGATTTCTGAGAGACGAAACACATAATAATCTAAGTATAGTTAACCCAATACCGTCGCTGGATTCATACGGAGGTCGACAGACGATATGAACCATAAAAAGAAAAAAAACGTCATCTTTCTGTATCCCTAAGTTTCAATACAATAAACAGAATTGGAAAAATGTACTGGTGATAGCGTGGCAAAAAAAAAAAATAACACCAAGTAACAAAAATTTAGTTGATTTTTTTTACATTTTCCATGGCATTTTTGCATGTTAAATACAGTTCTAGCATTGTTTTTTTTGGTAAATGTCAGGTATATTAGAAATAATCATTAGACTGGGTGCATCAAAATTCCTAGATTTTTTTTTTTACAACATTCTAGCACTTTCACCCAAGGTATATAAACCCTTTTGCACACTCAGCCCAGTATGAAATAAAAGCATTTAACAGGTGATCTTTTCATCCTGTTATCAGATAAAAATGGCTGCAAATCGAAAATGCAAGCACTCTCATATTTTGTTGTGTTTGCGGATTCTATGTTGGCCCAAAGCAAGCAAAACACATGATCACACCAAACACTAAATTTTCACTGGCCTATGAATCATACTTTGGAATGATGATTGGTGATCAAGATAAAGCATGGGCACTTCATGTGGTTTGTGGAACATGCAGATCAGCACTAGGATAGCTAAGAGATCATAAAGCAATGCCATTTGCAATTCCTCATATTTGGCGAAAGCCTAAGAATAACAGATGACTTACTTTTGCCTAGTGGATGTGTCAAGATTCAAGACGACCAAAAACCGAAATGATATTATGCATCCAGATATTCCATCATCCATTGCACCAGTTCCAAACAGTGATCCAGTGCCACAGCCACAATCCAAATCCAAGGAAACAGATTCATCGTCAGAAAGTGAAAATTCACCTCAAAGAAGCATCATTTTCCAAATCAGCAAGAACTGGATGACTTAGTACGAGATTTAGGTTTAATGAAATCTAATGCTGAACTTCTTATATCAAGGCTGAAAGAACGGAATCTCTCAAATAGCAGTTGTAAATCTACATCTTCCAGAAAGAGGCATCAAAAATTCTCACATACTTCTCAGTGAATGGCAAATTATGTTTCTGCAGTGACAGTAGCTTGTTTTACAAAATGGTTATTGTGCACAATCCTACCGAATGGTGTCTCTTCATTTCAGTATGGTAAGAAATCTCAGAGCAGTCCTCCTTCTCAATGTAAGCAAATATTCATCAATACCCGTTGGTCATTCTGTACATATGAAAGATTATTATGAAAATGTTAAGTTTCTGCTAGAGACAATTGACTACAAAAAATATAAGTGGGATGTTTGTGGAGATTTTAAGTTGATTAGTTTTTTGAAAGAACTGCAAAGATGATTCACAAAACACTCATGCTTTCTGTCTTTGGGATGGTCGTGCCACATCACAGCATTACAGAAGAAAAGTGTGGCCAGCCAGAGATCAGTTTATTCCTGGAACACAAAAATGTTAAATACGAGCCATTGGTGAGATCAGAAAAAATTCTTATGCCTCCACTGCACATAACACTGGGGCTTGTGAAGTAGTTCATTAAAGCTCTTAACACAGAAAGTGAAGCATTCCAACACATTTGCGAGTTGTTTCCAAATCTTTCAGAAGTAAAAGTAAAAATTGGCATTTTTGTTGGTCCACAAGTTTGCCAAATGCTCAAATCATAATTAGAAAGATGTCAGAACAAGACAAAGAGCATGGAAGGCATCTCATTTAGTTGTCGGAAATTTCCTCAGAAAAAGAAGTGAAAACTCTGTCTAATTGATTGAGGATTTAATGAGCATGAAAAGCTTGGATGCAGAATGTCCTTCATTCTCATCTAGATTTCTTCAAAGACAACATGGGATATTTCAGTGAAGAGCATGGTGAGAGGATTTCACCAAAATATCCTAACAATGGAAGAGATATCAGGGAAGATGGGATGTCAGAATGATGATACTTCAATGCATAGAAGGAAAGACTGGAAAGTGATGCATTCTTGATTTCTGCAACTGCAATTTAGATTTTTTACTGTACTTAAGAATTAAATGTAATGAAATAAACTTTTTTCATGAGTTAAAATGGACTTTCTTTTTGGTTTTGAAAAAGCTAGCTAGTTGTACCCGCATTATCAGTTATGATATGTTAAAATGGTTAAAGTAACATTCTGGGTGAAAAACTGACACTTTAGAAGTTAGTAACCAACTCACCGAACCTGACCACAGCCAATTGAATAACTGAAAACTTTTTGAAAATTTGTTACACTGTGTAATTAGGGTAAATATTGACAGCTATCAAATACATGTTAAAAATAAGTTATTATTATTTTTTAGCATTATTATGTAACATAATGCAATTGGTAAGTGGTTGTTTACCATTTGTTTAAAGTCACAATTCATGTTCTAGGGGAGAAATCAAAGTTTCTGGTTTTTTTTTTTTTTTTTCTTTGTCTACATTAAATCCTTCAGTGGGCACTTTAAATTGGATGTTTTTTGGATAAAAGATTATCTGCCCATAAATGATATATACTGAAAAGCAAGATCCGTGTTTTAACTTTGCATTTTGATTCTAGTACTGACAAAAAAAAAAAAAAGATACTTTACTTTCGAGTGCACATAGCCATGACCCCCTCAAGACAACTCCCTGTGAACGGGATGTGGAGATTATGGGTGTTGTCGTGCAAGTTTTAAAGGGAGTCCTGTGCCGTTTGAGTCCATAGGGATTCCGACACACTATACCAGTGCTGAGTAATATCTACACGTGCACTTGTGGGTTTATTGAGAGATTTTTGTGGTTCCTTTGCTCTTTGGTAATTTTGTAATATATTCTTCCGCTTTTATTTAGTGCCAACTTCATAATAATAAATAGTGGACTGACGTGTGTGTTATCTTTAATGTAACAGATGCATGGCGTCCATCTGAGAAAGGGAGGCAACGACCACGAAGAGCAGCTGGAGATTATCAGTCTTCTAATGACTACAGCAGTTCAAACCCGGCTACTGAACATAAGCAGATAGTGCATGATTTTGGCATCCAAAATGCACCAAAGAATGATCACAAATCTCAAATTCCTTCAAGCCAGGACTACAGCGTCCAGAGCGCCCCCAGCCAGGACTATGGCGTCCAGAGCGCTCCCAGCCACCAGAGTGCCCCCAGCCAGGACTACGGCGTCCAGAGTGCCCCCAGCCAGGACTACGGCGTCCAGCATGCCCCCAGCCAGGACTACGGCGTCCAGCATGCCCCCAGCCAGGACTACGGCGTCCAGAGCGCCCCCAGCCACCAGAGTGCCCCCAGCCAGGACTACGGCGTCCAGAGTGCCCCCAGCCAGGACTACGGCGTCCAGAGTGCCCCCAGCCAGGACTACGGCATCCAGCATGCCCCCAGCCAGGACTACGGCATCCAGAGCGCCCCCAGCCACCAGAGTGCCCCCAGCCAGGACTACGGCGTCCAGAGCGCCCCCAGCCACCAGAGTGCCCCCAGCCAGGACTACGGCGTCCAGCATGCCCCCAGCCAGGACTACGGCATCCAGAGCGCCCCCAGCCAGGACTACGGCGTCCAGCATGCCCCCAGCCAGGACTACGGCGTCCAGCATGCCCCCAGCCAGGACTACAGCGTCCAGCATGCCCCCAGCCAGGACTACGGCATCCAGAGCGCCCCCAGCCAGGACTATGGCGTCCAGAGTGCTCCCAGCCAAGATCACAACTCAAATAGTAATCCTCTGAGCTGCAACATCCAAAGTTTCCCAGCTGATCAAAGTGGTTTGGTAGGTTACAGCTCACAAACGAACCAGGATAGCCAACCAGATTATGGTACTCGCAGTTCTCCAGCAGATAACAGTTTGCAGAGCTTGCCAACAGATTATGGTATGCAGAAACCTTTAGTAACCTATAGCCAAAATTTACCTTTAACAAAATCCAATCTCAAGAGGTTCCCCCATAGAATATACTTTTCCAAATGTTTAGTCAAAGAAAAATCAGCAGCACTCACCCAATGATTATGGTTTATTGGGCTGTCAAAGTAACCAATAAGACCATGGGTTACAAAAAGCTCAAGAAAATGTCGGTTCTCAAAATATTCTAAACGACTAATCCTTGCACATTATCAAACAGATTATGGTTCTTAGTTGACAGTTGAAAGACTTCTTGACACAATCAGAATTTACCCTGCCCCATTATAATTTTTAAACGATGCAAAAAGCTAATGGAAAAGAATACTTAGTAAATAAATGGCACCTTAAATTCTTTTTTTTTTACATGTAGTATCAGGCTTTAAAAAAATAGCGAATGCACATTTTAGTAATATAGTTTAAATAAAGATTGACCAAAACATTTTTGAAAAGATGATGATTCTGACAAACCTGTTAGTACTATGCAGAGGCAATATTGGACATACCTGGAGACTAATTAAAATCTTTCTGAAAAATATTTTGTTTCCTTTGAATAATTATTCGTTAGCCTCTGTCTCTTTCTGTGTGTTGTCTACTGGTTTGATAAACACATTTTTTAAAACCCGTGGTTTACAAATACTCTACTTGTTGGTGTTTCCAAAACAGTGGGGAAAAATGTAAGATTCATTTAACAACAACAATAATTTTAAATATAAAAAAAAAATTACTTACTTATTGGTCCATTCTGGAAAAACGTTTTTAAAAACAATCAAAATAAGAGTCAAAACTGAAATGGCTTTTGGTGTTTTGCAATTGTCAATGAAACAATGGTTCTGGCTAACCAACCATAATGGATAGTCAAGTCTCCCTAACAGTCAACCCACCTAATAGTCACCAACAACTTCATTAACACTTTAAATGTTAATATGCTACCATATGCTATTTTAATTTTTATTTTATCTTTAAATCACAGACTCGACCAAAAAAAGACAGAGACGAGATACTTATGAGGCAAAGAGAATTATGAAAGATTTTGGAATTTGCAATTCCTTACATATAAAGCCATTCCATCAGCCAAACCAGATTATTGTAAGCAGACAAGTAGTGCACAACACTCCAGATGCTCAACCAAATGAATATGACTTCGGTAAGCATTCAAAAGGTGTTCTGTTGGATTATGGCATCTATAGACATCCAATAAATTTTGGTTCCCAGAATGCAGAGTTAGATTTTGGTATTGCTTCCCAGAATGCTCTGACGGATTACAGCATTGGTTCTCAAAATGGCCTGAGGGATTATAGTGTTGCTTCTCCGCATACCCTGCCAGACTATGTCACAGATTCTCAAAATGCTTGGCCATTCTATGCCATGGATTCTCAAAATGCTTGGCCAGATTATAGCATCAGATCCTGGAATGCTCAGCCGAACAATGGCATCCTTTCACAAAATCCTCAGATAGATTTTGGTCAGATTATTTCTGCAGGTGACTTTGTGCATAGATCTGAGTAACATGAATCAAATCTTATTCAGCTGACACCACTGTATATTTCGTGTGGAATTCTTAATAATCAGTTTGGTTCATTGGGTTATTGTAGCTGGCTGCAAATGAAGAATTTGACACATCCAAAAAAAAAAAAAAATAAATTTCTTTTTAATATGTAATACTACCAACTAAATAGTAATTTTTAAAAATAATTTTTTTAGAGCACTTTAAATTAAAAGAATATGCAAGTTCCTTTTGTTTCAAAAATGTGATTGTACAAGAAAAGAAAACAAAGGGGGAAAGCTACAGAGAAACTAGAAGTTGTCTGTACAAACTAAATAGAGTGAACAGTATTATTATAGAAAGCAGAAAATATAATTCCAAATCATCTGCAGACAAGAAATAAATACAAATACAGATGACATTCAATGAAAATAGATTTAAAATTCAAGATGTCATAAGAACACCACAAAAACAAAAACAATTTGTTTACTGTCTTAACAAAACAAAAACCAGTATAGGTATGTTCACAGCCAAGGATAAATATGGGGTGTTTCTACATTTCTTACCAATGAAGTACTTTTTGTTTAGAAACTTTGGGACCAATGCTTTGGAAAAGTTTTCTTGATCTTCCATCACTGCTTAAAGGTCTGAATTCTCCATCCAGTCAATTAACCAACGAGACTGCCTACTGCCAATCAGTCAATTAACCAACGAGACTGCCTACTGCCAATCAGTTAATCTTTCTTCCCTACAAAGAGACGGTCTTAGCTGTGAGAGCCTCCAGCAAAACCATGGCGCGGTTTCCGAACATTTATGGTTAAAGAAAAACAAGGAAAATTTCTCTTTTCAAAATTAAAAAAAAAAAAAATCTGGAATTAATGAAACATACATAAATTTTAAGAATTCAGAATGGGCAAGTATAAGGGGAGGGGTTGGGCTACATGGCATATCCCACCAGTAAACAAATTCGGAGAAGCCCCACCTTAGGCCAACCGACCAGATGAGAAGACAAAGACTGCTAAGTAATATTTATAAAAACTGTTTTTATTTTAAAACATGAATGTTCACCGAACTTAACAAAACCACAGTTGTAGTAATTTGAAGACTGTGTAAACATCACAAATTTGGATGACAATTTCTCAACATGAAAACAAACAAACAAACAAGCAAATTGTCCCATGGTTTTGTTCCTTAAATGAAAAGAAATTTTACAATAGACAGTATGTACAACTGATTTTCTTCTTTGATTTTTCTTTAAACCTATTTTCAAAACCCAACGAACAATTATCGGGGAGAGACAAACAAGCATCAATCTGCTACTGAAAAAAAAAAAAATTTGCATAAATTTAACAGCATTTGTTACTGAAGAATGTCGGAAGGCGTTTTCTGTAGTTAGCTAGTAAAAAAAACAGTAAGCAGACTGTCTGTGACTTCTAACCCTAACCCTGCAATCTTCACCTGGTTTACTTTGTCTATGTAAAAATCAGGACCAAAAAAAAAAAAAAAAAACAGAAGAATTTTTGCTTAAGACATAATTCTTCAGCTAATTTCGAACCGACAGATCTGTGGTCATTTTCGATGTCAGTGACCTCGTCAATGCAATACCAAGGGGGTGGGGGAAAAAACTGCCGGTTCTATCTCAGCTGAACAGAAACGAAATAAAATTCTTAAAAACTTGGGTAAACATTCTGGAAAAGGGCAACAAAGAAACAAAAACCTTAAATGTGTTTAGTCGTCTCGATTATAAGTGTAAAACAACTGCTTTTTTTTTAAAGTGCTCCTCAACAAGACTATTTCCTCAAATGTCTGTGTCCAAAAGAGAGGAGAAACAATGTTCTCGGGCTCACTGAACTGCCCCGATCAACAAGAATTGTCCCGCGATGAGAGTTGTGCTGCATTTACTACTGCATAATAGGATGCCTTCTGCAACAAAATAATACAAATGTAATCCAATTGTTTTATAAAAGGCAGGAGCATATTGGATGGAAAACAGTTGGCCTATCTGAAAACCATGTCTCAGAACCAATAAATACAAAGATTAATTTTGTAGTTTCTAGAGAATGGTGTTCAGTTTGTTGTTTGCTTAGCCCTCGGAATAATTTGACGACACAATTTTACATCAATAATACAAGAGACTAAAAAAAGGACATTTAAAATTCTCTGTAAACAACTCCCATCGCTCTTCCTTATCCCACCCCCTGTTAAACCAAAAGAAGGATGTCACAAATTACATTTTATTATTAACAAAATACATCTAACAGTAGTAGTTTAAAATATAAACCTGAAAGAAATCTCCCACCTCCTTTGGCGATCTGCACAGAATTGTGCAGTGGGGGCAGAAGTCCAGTACCATGAATAAAGGTAAATAGATGAGTTTCTGCCTAGCATTTAACGTACAACCTACCTCTCTGTTCATTTACAAAGAGAGAGAGAAATGGTGGGGGATACAAATTGGGTATCTAAGATTTTTAAAACTCTGAAATATATTTTACTTTTTTTAACCACCAGTATGCCCTCTACCTGCGTATCAATCCCAACATTACTTTCAATTATTCACCGTTATTTCAAAAATATCAAATTTTTTAAAACTTTACTTCCTAACATATTCTACACTAACAATATCAAGTAATGCTTATTTCTTTTTGAGGGAAATCGTCTTCAAAGCAAATTCTTCTTTAAAAAAATCTTCCATTATCTTTTTCTTTCTCTTCAAGGAATATTAAAGAGCAATGACATGCTTACGGTGGCAGAGGGTTAACACTGGGTGGATTAAGCATGCAGCAGCTTTACTCTACGACTGTTTAAGATCCTCCATATAGTATATTAGTAATGGACCATCAACACAGGGATGAAAGACACATGAGGCCAGAGCACACATCACTAATACAAACTTCTAAGTGATAAACCATTCTAAAATGGACATTAAAAAAGAAAAAAAAAGGGCAAGCAAGAAAGACCAAAGGGTAGGACTTATTAGAATCCAGTGGAATGTTCTTTGGTTGAGCTTCAAGCCCCCCCAAGTATTGCGATGTCTCAAAAATATCCCCAAAAAAAAAGTTCAATCTTTGGAGTACAAAAAGCCTTTGAAACATGCAAATCTTTTTTTTTAATTAAAGAAAGAAAAAAAAAAACAAATCTGCTAAGTCGTGGTTATAGCATTTACAGAAATTTCAGTTCTCTCTTTGGCGTTGAACATTTAGAGACAATACAATAGTTTCAGTAATGCTTAGTCTACTGCTTGTTTCTATGTTTAAGTCATTCTTAGTATGCATTACTTTCTTCTACATCTTGTAGTTTCACAGGTTGGTGGTAATGCAACTAATACATCAGAATATAGTTTTTTCTCTCTCTCTCTCTCTCTCTAAGGCACTGCTGGATATACATATATATTTTTTTAATTCAATGTACTGAAATTTCTCCTTTTACTGGTCTGACATTTCACAGGCGTATGGCACTATATCCAATTCAACATGTCCAACAAGAAGCTAATTTACATAGTGAGAGATTATTATTATTATTATTATTACAAATAATAACACAGTTCATTATTTCAAAAGCTGTCTGGAACATTGCTGCAGATTTCAAAAAAAAAAAAACAATTTTAAGTGAATAAACATTATACACTCATGAATTAAAATGCCAAATTAGTGATGATAATAGAAACAATGCAAGCAAACATGACACCCAAGAGGGGGAAAAAAAAGGGGGGGGACAACATAGGGAGTTTTCTGCACTGTTAATGCAACTGAAGAGAAACTGCACAGTCATCAGCATCACTACTGATTACTTTGTCAAGTAAAAAAGGAAGTACGAAGACAGAAAGAACCTTGCAGTATTCATAGTAAAAAAAATCTAAATGGCAATAAAAACCATACATAAAGCGCAACTCACAGAGCCATTCTTCCACCAGTCTTAAACCCTGCCGACAGTTAGCCTGCTCCACCAGTCAGCATTTGAAACAAACATCACATTTGGAAATTTGGTGGTTAACGAATCTGCTGATGCAAGTTTTTACTTGTTCCAATTCCTTTCCTAACTAATAATATTTTTTTTTTTTTACTACCCATGTATAGTCGGGTAAACAATGTAATGGAGTCTCTGCCTGTATACTACTTTTAACGGCTTATGATGGACAGAAATGTGATTTGGTCTTCCATGTTTAGCAAAGCAATTGTCAAATCTGTATGAAATACGTTCAAGTGAACAGAAAAAAAAAAATTAAATCTAACGTGTTTACACCAACTAGAACCGCAGTTTCCTTCACTGTTCATTGTTTCAGAACCTTGTTTGCTAATTAGAGATTTCACGCTACGTCATCTGACAAAGACACTGATAGTTCATTTTTAAAGTCTGATGGAAGTGTATCATTAGAGAGAAACAAGTTCCTTGAGCCAGTTGTCTTAGAGGGTTGATAAAAAAATTCCATTTTTTTTTTTTTTTTTGGTATTAACAAATGGAACACAAAATCCGTTGTGGCACCATGACCAGTTTAAACTAACTTAAGTATAAATAGTATACTAATAATAGTAGCCGCCAATGGAAGGCAACAAAGGCCGAAAACCATTTAAAATTTCCTTTTGGAATAAACAAACATTTAACTAAAGAATACTGCCTTCATTATTTAACAGATTGTTACTATTATTATTAATTTAATAATTTTTGCTAACTAGCCTTTACTAAACAGAAATGGAAGTAATGTAATTCACGAACAATATCGGACACCACCAGATTTACAAAGAACAATAGAAGTGATATCAGAGAGCTGTCGACATCAACAAAAGCAGATAGCAGGGGGGGGGGGCTAAACGGCCAAGTTTCAAAGTCAACTGAATAACGGAAACACCTGTTTAAATTAAATTACTGAAACAATTTCCAAAAGGGAGAGAGAGAGAGTACTCCCTCCCTCTCCCCCTATAAGATTGGTGTTATTATGCTGTCAGGAATTCTTTTGTACACTGTGGGAGGGCAAGACCAAAGAACGCATTATGCAAAGATGGCTAAATGAACAATTTAATGCAAAGTTAGCCAAGCATGAAAATGGTGCCATTTTCAGTTCTCCCCCACCCATCGTCTTTTAAAAGACGTAACAGAAATTTCCAGTACATTGTTTTTGATTCTGCTTATCTATAATTTAAAAATAAATAAAGATAAAACTGTATAGATCACTCTCGCTACAGACACAAAAGTCTGATGGTCAGGATATTAGACGTAAAGAAGAATTTAAGTTACCTTATGATGGTTTTGGCAGAGAAAATGGCCTATTTACATGTTTGGCTATTAGGAAAATCCTTGTTCAACCTCAAGATCATTTTCAATGCTGTTTATCTGCACCCAACCAGTTTTGATGTGTGTGTGTGTGGATACATCAGCAGCAATCGCTATACTTACACATGGAGAAGAAATAACTGAATAAGCAAAGCTTAGAAAGAAAACCAAGCAAAGCATTAAAAATGTGGGATGATTACTTCAAGGTTCCAATCTTAAGAGCTCGAAGCCACTCGGCTGTTGTCATATTATGATCAGTGTGTTCCAATACCACCACCAGATTTAAGCCACATTATATTAATTAACATCTTCCAATGTGCAAAAATTGTTTGTTAGGAATTTTCATAAAGTTGCCATAATCATAGGTCATGACTTATTAGAAATGTTCAAATGAAAGCCAGATTTCACGTGAACATCCCTGGTATCACTTGATGATGACTTTGAGAACAATCAACCAGTAGTCTTTGAAAACTGAATATACTAAAAAATTAGTCTCTCTATACATATGAAAGTTTTGTACATATTCTTCATTACAGTATTTAACATTATCTGCTATCACAACTGTTAGGTTAAAAATTGTTTATTTCATTTGGGTTTCCCCCCCCCCCACCTCTGTGGTAGCTCAGAGTATAAGGAATTATATCAGATTCAATATCTAACCATATGGCTTTCAACAAGCTAAAAACACCTTGCCAATCTACTGGCTTGGATCCAGATAGCTACCTTTCACTTTCAGACTTTTGTTTTAAGATGAATCTATGGGCAGCCGATGATGAAAAAGTTGAGATAACATGCTAGAAAGGTAAGAGTAATACCCATTATAGAAAAGTAGACATCTTAAAATGTGTTCTCATGGTGTGTCATTAACAGTGACAGAAACTGGGTTGAATTATAAACTAAGGCGGCAGTAGGTTGGAGCAGGAACAACCTGGTGTTTTAAAATAAGGACATTCAGGAAATACCAGCATAGTGGAAAGAAGGGAGCTGTGTAACTGATACTAATGTGACAAACCAAGAAGTTTTCTGAGACTAGAGATTAACTTAAAAAAAATGTTTTTATACTTTTAAAGTGATGGCCAGGGATGGGTTGCTTGCTTGTGCTACATTAGACAAGGCCAGTGTCTAGGATATCTTTGTTTAAAGCATCGTTCATTAGCACAACTGTTCGGAATTATTCCCATTTAATATTCCTATTGTAGGAAAGCCACAAAAATTTCAATCACCACAGTCTGTCAACATTACTTGTATTTTGTTGTTTTCTCTTTAACAGGTAGTAGCAATCAAGACAAGACAATGCCTGAGTAAAATAAAGGGCTACATGACCAAAAGCTGTTATGCTGTAGGATCCACTTCAAAAAAAAAAGGGGGGGGCATACATTGTTTTTTGAAGGTGAGCCCGACCATCAACAGTCCCCACTCACACCCAACCTTGGAGTTACTATCACGCTGCAAAAAAATCCGTAAAAAACAAAGTAAATAACTCCTCCCCAAAGTTGAGCCACATATTATGTTCGTACCTTTCCACAGATATCCTGACTTGGGCATTTAACATTAAGAAAACAATTAAAAATCCCCTATCTGGTCAACAAAGAAAAAAAAAGATCTAACTTTTAATAAACTTTATTTTCACTTATTCCCAGCTCGTAAAGTTGTTGAACAGAAATAGCTTTTGGACTATTAAGTAACACTAACTTGGATACCAGAAGTCAATTACAATAAACAAAGTATAAAATTCATTAGCAGAAACTGTATCAAATGTTATCTCCTTGATGAATCTTATTAACTTTGACATCCAATCAGCTATGTCACTGACATGAGGTGGTAGTTTCCAACAGCAAAAGCACCATAATTTAAAGGAGTACAGGAGGAGACCCTCCCAACTTTTTCTTTGACAATTAAAAACATTAGTAATCTGGTTAGCATATGTAAATATTATCCTATCTGTGCCCCTAAGCCACCCCCCCCCTGTATTGTTGTGAATTAGTCGGTCTCGGTTCGGTCTGCACAAAGCTTTTTTGCAAATGTTGTATGTTCTACCATCTATCAACATATTGCTATTTCTATTAATGTCATGGCTGTTCAAATGAAATCCAACCAGAACAACAGTGCCATAATGGTATCTGGCTGAGTTTTATCTGAAAGTCTCCAGCAGAAAAAGCTATTTCAGCTTTTTGTGCACAGATTTTGAATGACAGACTGGGATGACTACCATTTATTGCAAGAAACCTTTAGTCGTGAAAGTGATTGGAGAATACGTCTGCTGCTACGCATTCTCAATGTTTAGATTATCCTGCATTTTCTATAAACAAGTCTGTAATCTCAAATCATCGTGTGAAAACTACTGAAAACATGGATGATGTTTTGATTCAAAATTTGTATTAAAAAATAAAAAATGCTGAAACTAAGAATGAGAAGAGCAAGCAGCACCCAACCGTACACACAGGGCACAGTGCACGTGTCATCTTCACTGTCAACAGTTTTGAGGAGACTAAATAAATTTCTACAAAGCAAATACTTGCCTGAAAGACCCAGTGCATTTGAGATTTTTTTTACATGGGTTGAACCAAAGACCCTGACTCATCTAAGTTGTTTTTCTTCCTTTTGGGCCTCAAATGAGGAATTGTTCACAGCCACACTACCAATTTAAAATCTGAGGATGAATTTTAAGTCTATTTTTTTTTTCTTTTTTTCTTAAAATATCACTAAAATAAGTGATGGCGGTTCTTTTTAGCAGTTGACTGGCTTTTCAAACAGATTAAAAGCTACTGTTCTTTGGATGGGAGGAGTTTTAAAAACAGACCAAATATTTTAATTAATGATTTAGCTAATTCATTTTAACCCTTACATCTCACACCATCTTTATTCCAACCATATCATTTCTTTTTAAACAAAGATATCCTCAACACAAGTCAGTAAGGATATACCACATACAATAATTTTTTTCTTCTTTAATAAAAACAAACTCAAAAAACTTGAAATTTTGAAATAAAAAAGTAGTAAAACCAATTTTTTTCTTTTTTTTTTTCCAAAACATATTTCATCTTATGTACATATTATTTTGAACAAAATGGCGTGTGTGTGTGTGTGTGTGTGTGTGTGTATATATATACACTGTGTATGTGTGTTTATACAGTCAGGTATAGTGATTTAGATCATCTCTATATTCTCTTTGTCCTTGCCTTTTCCTTTATATAGCTTCTCTCTAGACTCAAATCTGGGTCCTCTTCCATGGCCGGGATGGGGTCCAGTTATTGGCAACTCTCCAGAATAGGGTGGAGGGGGGCCCTGCTGAAAACAAAGAAACAGAAAATAAATACCATCGGGCAAGATATTGTTTTTTTTTTTAAATTAAATTCCAAATACAACAAACCTTTCCCAGAACTAAGACAAGCAGCACCAATTCTCCATTTTGAAACTTGCATGATTGAACTCGCCGCTGCCCAGACGTCTGATTCCTGCTGTTGAGTATGGCAACAAATAATCAATTCCACCTTTAATGTGTTTTTTGTTTGTGTACAAGACTTACTCTTTTGTCTGTCAATTTTATTCCACCCCCCCCCCCCAATCTGAATTCGTAAAAAGGCAAACAAGCTTACTGGTGGTGGCAATTGTGGTGCCAGTTGTGGGACGAGTGGTGGCTGCCGTATCTGCGAGCGACTCGGACGCAGACTAAACTTGCGAGCTGGAGGCTTCCTGGGGTTGCTGCTGGGTGTATGCACTGCACACACCTTGATGAAAGCAGCCATGAATAGAACCAGTCCAATACACATCAACATCACAGCCCACCAGTGTGCCTAGAAGAGAAAAGACAAAACGTATTAACCAGCAGGTACAGACAGAACAATCACCTACTCTTGAATTAAATTAAATTCTCATGAAAAATTTCACCATCAGATAAAAAGTGATCATACTCATGACATTTGCAAATCTGTCCCTAATTAAATTTTTTCCACACTGCACATGGGTGCACTATTTTAATGTAGTGTACCATGTGCTTTATTTTTTAGTATGAGCCAAGATGTGGTAATTTTCAAACATTTGCATACACATGATTCCATATATTTTATACCATAACTCTTAGAGAAAAGCCTTGTACATCTTTCTACACTAGACCCAAGTAACAGTATTGTTGTAAGGTGGTGACGAGTCCATTTGTGGGATTTAAGTGAAGGGGGATAAGCTGAAAATAACTTGCTGCATTCAGCATAAATATCTGGATGGTGAGGGCCAAGTGAGAATGTGACCTGGACAGCAGGTTTCCAACCTATTATAAATGACAAAATGCTGAATCTTCAGCAGGAATTAAACAGTAGGCATTTAAAAAAATGATCCTCAACTGAAATTCTATTTAACTTTATCAAAGTAAATAAAATTTGTGTTTTAAAATCACTGGTTACAGACTAACCCAGACAAATACAAAGCAGCACCTGGAAAATATATATCAGCACAGAACTCCTGTTGAAAAAAAAAAAACAACAAAAAACAATCATTTATTAGTAGGAAATACTGTGTGGTTCCATTAAAAAATAATACCAGATATCACAAGTTCTAAGACAAGACCTTCATTCCTTATTCATTACGTTACCATGGTGATGTCCATTGGTAGATGGACTTCCGAACTGCCGGCCGAGGTTGAGGACACAAAATTGAGTCCAGCTCGGTTTGGCATGCTATCTAGTTCTTAGCAGGCATATAAGAAACCCATTTCTTCCTCTTATGTTTTTCAGGTACTTTCTTTTGTTATGACCAAATTGGGGGGGGGAGGTTTCGTGGTCAACATGTGCAGTGCAAACTGCGGGTTTGAAAATTGTCCTCCTGTTACTTTATTTCATTGAAAGCTGAGCACAATTTCATATTACACCCAAAACAACAGTCTGCATTGCCACTACCCCTCCAAAATGCTCTTAAGAAACAGAAAGAAAGAATTATTGAGGGGGGGGAGGTGTTTCCGTGATGAAAAGCCTTTGGTGAGTGGAGAGTCTACATCAGCTTCTTAACGACCAGGCTCACAATGTATAAGGTGATCAGAATTCACCCACCTCTATCCATTCTTTAATTGTCTCCAGAGTTTCTTGGTTAAAAATCAGGTTTTTTAATCTCGCTAATGGCCCTTCTGCATCCACCCTTCGACATCGATGAAAGACATCGCAGTATCCACGAAAATTATCACATGGTGAACCTGAAAAAATACATTTAAAAAAAAAAATTGCAACTCATCTGAGCCAAGTTTTTTTTTCAATTTAGTGAAGCAGGGAATAATTGGGGTCTGGAAATGAAATACCAATTATATTGTCACCGCAAGTGACTTACCCGCAGGAAGCTGCAATGGCTCCGGTTTACCAGTTTTACTGATATTTTTAAGTAATTGTTTTAGCAGAGGTTCTTTTCCAACTAAATCAATTCTTTTGGAGCTTATGCAAGCTCCCGTCTTGGGGCTACCTGAAAGGTAAAAAAGAAAACAGAAAAGAAAAATAATTTTGGTGATGTATAGGAGAGATGATATCTGTCTTTAAGCCAACACTGCATTGTTAATTATAGAACAAACTAATAACCTACATCTTTCTATCAGTCCCTATCATCAGGTCAATCCTGTGGAAAGCTGTTCGTAAATTTCTCCAGCATAAAGCAATTATCATCTCTGAGCATTCTCTGCCAAATCTCTCTCTTTTTGTTAACATACACTCTATTGGAACCAAATGGGCGGCCTTATGAATATGAGATGAACTAACTAAAGCAAACACCAATTTTCACAAACACCGAAATCTCTCATTAATAGCATGAAAAATAATGAGCCCAACATTACAAAAAAAACAGTCTCCACACTTATCTGCCATTTAACACTTTGTTGTTAATTTAGTCTAGCGAAAAAATTAAAAAAAAAAAACCAATACATGTATCAGAATGTATAAATCCTTATCTATAATGATGTTATCACTCTCCTTCAGTGCCTTTTTAAAAAAAAACATTGCCTTGCAAGTAACCTCCATTCCTCTTGCAAGTTGATCCATAGCTGATTGACATTAATTGGGCCTTTTTCTCAACTCTTCAATCTAGTTCGTTCCACACAAGTTCAATGGGATTCACATCTGAAGACCAGTGGGTCCAATCCATGGTTCTAAGAACTCTTTCCTATTCTTTCCAAACATGGTATTAGGATTTGCAATGTCTTTGTATCATTATCTTACTGCAGGACAAACTTGTCATCTATCAATAAACACCCCGATCTAACTGCATTGTTGCAGAACATTGTGATGTCTCACTTTCATGAGAAACCCATCAATTTTGTATCAATTCAACAGCTGAATAAACCATCAAAACCATCCCAAAAACACAGATCTCATTCTTTTCTGCTGCCTTTCTTCTCACAGTCATCACTTAGAACCAAATACTCCAGAATTGCGACAGAGCATTATTTTGAGATGAGAGCCAGGTTTGACATTGCTAGGCCATTTATCACTTTTTTTTTTTTTCCTGTTGCAAAACATTAGAACATATCTCAAAAGATGGTGTGCAGTCTACTTTTACTGGCTGCCCTTATCATCAGCATTTCACACAAGCATGAACGAATTAATCAAGGATGACTTACGACAAGACACGTAGCAAAGTAAACCTCTGTCAAAACCTTTATCGTCGTTTGGAGCTGTCAAAAAGCATTCTTCCCAGTCAATTTTTTTGCAAATGGATCCACTGCATTCCTTTAAAAAAAATTTTAAATTCAAAATATTTTTATAATCAATTTCAAAGTCATAAAGTAACAGAACTCCAAGGAAACATGGACAAGTCCAGCTCCATTGGAGTAGACTGTGCGCGCACATGCATGCATAAGTGAGTAGTAGACTTCATATCTTGAACCACGTTTAAGATCAAAGGAAACCTGCGACTTGAGTTTGGATTTCTTTTTCAGAGTAGTGCGTGAAGACCTTCCACCACAGAATCTACACGCATATAGCATACAACTCATTAAATGTGAATGCCATAATTTAGAACCTTAGAATTGCATTGACACCATGAAAATTAACAAATTGAATTGTATATTTTGCCCATTTGATGACGTGTCTAATCAACAGGTAATTTTTTTTTTTTACCACAAATATGAAAATTTCAGAATAGGTAAGATTATACAGTCCATAACATTAAATAAGTTTAACAATGCATTAGATAATTTCATCCAGGTTTCCACTATAACATTGAGTTAAGTATGATCATTTTGCCCATTCTTGACTAACAAAGTATTTCTTCAAACAAACAAAAAAAAAACGTACCACCTGCTTTCCTAATACTATAGAAAGCAATTTCCAAAGTTAGCTTCTCTTAGATGTGTTGAAATGTGTTTATTACAGCAAAATATTTATTGACTTTACACTAGTCCTTGCTAAGGATTTTATTATTAATGGTTTTAAAAATTATAATAAAAAAACTTATATGTTGTACACCTTGAATGCCATGGTGTTGTAAAAAATATGGTTTCTGTTGCATTTCTATATGCATTTCGGCCTTTTCATTCTTTCCTCTCCACTGATTAGCATTGTGCATATTCTGCTAAACTATTTCCATTGTCTCAGAACTCTTCTAGTTATATGCTGTGTGCATTAGCTATCATATTATAGCTTCTCACGTTCTTCTACACGTGTGCTTGGCTTGTAAGTAACCTGCTTCCATCAATGCAAGTAACGAACAAACCCGGTTTGCCGTGGATCTTGTTGTGAACAATCCACATATCGGGTACAATAAAATCCATGATAACATAGGTCTTAGTAGGGAGTATACCCAAAATATGTAGTTCAGGCTCCATACATTCTCACAGATTTTTTTTCTGTAAAATACTTACACCTTTTATGCAGATTTTGGTTTTCTGATTACAGAGTGTGTAGTTGGGCTGCAGACCAGGTTCAGGACATGTTGCCATCTTGCCAGTTAGTCGGTCAAGGATAATTTGCAAAACTTTAAAGCAAGTCTAGTCAGGGTTAGGCTATGCGAATAAAGACTAAAACTAAAATAACATTCACTGTCAACTAGTTCTTAAAAAAGAGGATAAAATAAAAAGTTGAATTTTTTTAAAAAAAAAAACAAAAACTCTTATTCATAAGTGCAGATTAAAATCAGTTTTGACATCTTTTGCCTGACTTGTTACAGTACCGCACCTAAACTTGTGGCTGGCCAGATAAATTAGTTGAAGATGCAAGGATGAGATTCTACAGTAAAATTCTATTTAAGTTAGGTGAAAAAAAGACAACAACAACACACTCAGATGTCCTATCCTTTCAGAAACCAGAAAAATATGCAACATGAATAACCCTCCATGTCCCTGCTTTTTATAACTGATGTTTACCATGCATATTTGAAACTGAAACATCATTTGCTTGGTTATTTCAAATGACAACCGACAAATGTAAACGAATATTAATAGACATCTCTATAACATTCTTTTTTTAAAAAAGGTCAGTTTATCTATTTCACCATCACTGTTTTCTTTTCCCAGAGCTAAAGATGTTAAAACGACAATGGATTCTGCCATGTCAAAGTCCAACAAAGATAGTTCTGCATCACCATCTTAAGTGATGTATCCAAAAATTCCCTCCAGGTTGCATTTAAACTCTCTCTATGTAGAAAAACATCTTTTCACAGAGGCATCTGAGATAGTAAAGCTCTCATGTTGTTTGTTACTTGGCTTTAATCAGGGTGTTCTTCTAAAATGTGATAACAAAGTCTGATTTACACAATACAAGACTATAAATTTCGTATATTCTTGATGACAAGCACTTTTGAATCCTTGCAATACATCCACCAGTTCCGCAACTTCTCTGGAATGTTTTAAAGCATCCAAAGTTTGAATGAACAATAGTAGTAATCTGAACTGGACAGTCCAGTGTCTAAAATAGCTTCGTGGTTCAGCTTGAACTCACCTGTACAGCTTGGATGATCTGATTCATTCAGTAAAGATGCTAAGGGATTTTCTTCAGTAATGGGAGATAATTTTAGTAGTTTTAGCACATCCCAAATCAGCACAGTTAACCTAAAGAGTTTATAGACTGCTTAAAAAAGCAAAAAAAAAAATAAGAGAGTCGCTTGATACTCTTTTATATTGCTTGGTCATGCTTCTTGATAGCAGCCATGCTTTCTAAGTGTGTAATAAATAAGCTTGAGAATCAGTTTTATAGGTTCCTAGCTTGCAAGTTTCAGAGGGTCTTAGGCACAATCAAGGGCACTCAATTTCTGAAGACTATTTTGGTACAACTGATGTAGATGCATCACAATATTTGAGATCAAAGATTTAGCATGCATAAGCTGTCTATTTTTGTTATTATTCTCTAGTATGAGAATGATATCACTGGCTCACTCACATCAAGTATTGTCTGTGACAAGCATAATTTTTTCAAAATTATAATAATTGTTTTGTGAAATACAAGGGCTAATAACGATCTGCAACAGTTGCTAACCAAGATGTCATCTGAATTTGCAACCACTATATTCAACAACACATTTCATGATGTGTGACACATGCTAATTCCCAAATTAACCATACCCATAATGTTCAGAATTACAAAATAGATTAACTGCAATATCCCATTTCCCCACAACCCTTCTCTCTCTCTCTGTTTAAAAACTTATTTCCACTATTCCATCAACAACAGGAAGACTAATAAGAGAGAAAAGAAACATTTTTTATGCATTTAAAAGTGGAAGAAATAGGAATTAAATGTGTACCTATAAAAATCTTACTCATATTACTTCCTCTTTCTTTTCCTAATTCATGGGTGCACCTTGGCTTCTTTTTTTTTTTTTTTTTTTTGGTTTAGCCATCCCACATAAATCAGTCTCTCTCTCAAAAATCAAATACAACAACTCTGTCAGGTCAACCAGAGTGTCTGTTTGGCAATGAATGCATCAGTGAAAGTAAACGGGGGGGAGGGGGGGGGTCTATATACACTACCTGCCGAAAACTTGACAATTCACTTCTGTTTGTAAACACAACATGCAGTATGGACCACAGCCCTCTCGTAACAAGAGAAAATTCTCTGAGTGAGCTCTTGAGCAAAATTTTAAATAGACAGCATCTGCTAAGGCAAAAATGCACCTTCTAGGTACTTTGTTTTTTTTTTTTTTTTTTTACAGAAAAATGAGTAAGTGTTCACTGCAACCTGCTGTTCCATGCAGCTTAGCTGGTCTTTCAAAGGATATTTGCAGAATGAATCAAGGGTGCATCCTTCCTTTGAGTGACATTTCATTTTTGGAAAAGATGGAATAAAGTTGCAGGTACTGCCATTACAGCACGGCCCAGATGTTTCACTAAAATGAAAAGCAATACATTATTGAAAGCTAAAGAACAGTCAAAATTTTTATCTTCACTCCATTTTTACTTTCTTCCACTACTCGCCACTAACGAAGATGTTTGGACACTAAATTTTAAAAAGTTTTTTATGTCGTTCATTATCAACTTTCGGATTGCAAATTTTTAATCTAAATCTACCAAAAAACTTGGTGTCAGAGTTCCCCCCCACCAATAACAAGGTATATTCTACATTTCATTATTTTTAATAATTTAAATTATTACTTCAATATGGCATGTAAAAAAAAAAAAATCATTTACATATTTTAAAACTTAAGTAGGAATTTTTAAAATAGAGACTTTAATTCTGATAATAAAATGCAATAATCATTCCACAGAAAAATAAATAAACCAATAATGTTTATATATAATAAGAGTAAAACATTTCAGCTTAGGCTCTTTTTTTTTTCTGTAAATACAAAGAATTTATTAAACTATTGAAATTATGAGTGAAGCTTATTGCAATTTCTGCAGCAATGTGAAAAAAAAAAAAGAAGAAGAACTTTAGAGTTTTCATTTCTGACCATTAGTCACCTGTACCAGTAACTTACCTGCAATTAGCAGGTTTCTTGAGTTTGCATTCCAAGCCACCAGGGTAAGCTTTGTAGTGACAGCAACTATTTGATGTACAGTCGTCTTTGTACCCACAGTCACATTCCTCGTCCTTTTCGACCAACTTATTGCCGCAAAACGCTGCTTTGGGAGCTTTGAGGAGGAAGAAGAAAAAATGCATTCTTATCATTACTCTACTTATCTTCTGTTTTTTTAGCCAATAAACTTTTATGGAGAAGTCTTCAAAATGTCAACAAAGTCAAACTTTATCCGCGACTTAACGCTGTTCGAAGAATCTCGACTCAAAAATAATGTTAAGAAATAAGCAGTTTTTTGTTAGGCTTTGATATCTCGTTTCCAGTGCAGTGCAGTTAGTTTGGACATTCCTCATCTGTTATTAACAGTAACTGGCCGTTCCTATTTAAAATGCTTTCAGAGTATAAGCCTTCTGGATCAATGTCAAATTTGTACACGAGAACTAATGAGATATCTTTAGAAAGAAATATTTGCACTTAATGTGTAGTTCTAGTCTAGAAAAATTGTATTTAACCAAAAATCAAACTAGTTTGATCAAAAACATGTACATTTTACTCCATTTCTTTACTGTGTATTTTCCCTCAGGGCATAGCAAAATATAAACATGCCAGGTTTTTATTGAGTTATAAAACTATCATTCATAACTGTTTTAGGAAAAACTAGACAGAATCAGTTACCTTATCTTGTTACAAGGCATTACTTAAACCTAGAACTGAGCTAACACCCTCATTTCGTACTACCCTTGATGAGATTTTTAAAGTTCTGGATTTTTTAAGTGAAAGCTTACCAGCAAATTTTAACGAGATATGAAAGTTTCCTCAAATGGTTATGTCACAGTTTTAAAATACTTTCTAATTATTTTTTAGTTCAGAAGTTCCTTAAAAAAACTGATTTCTCATGTGTGATAACATATGGTCCAAAGAGATCCTGTAGAGCGTTAATGCAACCATACTGAGCCCAATAAACTGGATACCAGTCATATGTATGAGATAATGAAGATCATACATTAGGTCAGTATCCAGTTAGTTTTAGTTTGGTTATACATGAAAAAAATTGAGTTAGATTCCTTAAGATTTATACAACTTATAGAAATAACCTATGAGTTTGATGTGTGTTTATATTTTGAAGTTATATTTTTCAGGTTTAAAGAGAGATTAGTATTTTGAAGCAGCTGTTCATTTTTTCGGGTTAAAATAGTTAGATATTAAGAGATAAAGATGCTGAAGACTAGCAAGGGGAAAATTGCAACATGGAGAAGCAACCCTGAGAATAGACAGATTGAACTTGAGCAGAAAACAACTACAAAGAAACAATGCAGAAAAATTAACTTAATAGAAAAAAAAAGAATGCAATTAAGAAGAAAAATAGATTGTATAAGCAAAAATTGAGAGCACAGCAAAAACAGTAGCTACTAGAATTAAAGACTGGATTGCAAATGTAAACACCAAGGAGCAGAAGTAATGTCTTCTGAGCAAGATGTCTCCACTCCAAGGGTGAGTGTGCACAGAGAAAAAAGGACAGGAAGATTGTGTAACAAATAGACAGTTCTTTTATATTTGTGATGATGAAATAGATGCTTTGTCTGTCTGTCCATTGGTGGTTATTGCAAGATTAATTTTGTGTATGTCTGCACTCTAGAAGAAAGTAATTTTGAGGCTTTGAACAACATTGAGAAAGAAGATATTTTGGAAGATGATGTTGATGCTCAGCAGGATGTGATAGATGCAGAATGAAGAAGATAGCTTGGATTACGAACTGGATAATGACAACGAAGATGTTTTCAGCACAGTAACAGGGCCAGCTTATCGAGGCACTTTTCATTAATCCTCTAGAAACCGTTCTGTGCTCCACTAACAGCAGCGCTGGGAAAAGTCGTTCAGCAACAAGACAACCAATGATGCGACGGCATGTGCCAAACATTTCCAAAAGCTAAAGTGCCTGACTGTTGATGAGTCATCGCACAATTGGTGCAGCATACTTTACATTGTTTCCGATAAGCTGAATGACATTTCTGACAACCGCAGCTGCAAGAACAGCAGTGAATGGTAGAAAACTTACAGACAAAGCAGTTTTTCTTGCTGTTTTTTTCCATAATTACGGCATCCAGGACCAGTGTAATGTTGTCCTTGCTGCAGGGGGAGAACTCGCTGTTGTGGGTTTTATCCCCAGAGGTGGCACTAGCAAACATGATGTAGTTACCAAGTTTACTACTAGGTTGATTTGTACCATAGGGTGCACAGTAGGAGCCCTTGTCATGCTGAGAAGATAGAACATTAATATTTTTTTTTAAAGAATATAAAAAAAAAAAAGTAAGAGATTATACAGATGTTTCAGGATTTGAAACTGAAATATATTTAGAAAGTTTTTTTTTTTTTAAATAGTTAATCATCAGTTTAATAAAGGTTATACATTAATTAGTAAAATATATTTTTATTGAGTAATTTAGCAATATACATTCTGGAATTATAGTTAGAAAGTAATGTAAATATTTTCATTTCTATGGTGCATGCAGCACAGTGGCGTGATATCTGGCATGCTCACAAGGGGATCAGAAATGGAGCAAGGTACCCCACTTGAAACAATTCAAGCTTTACGATTATGATAAGCTAAAAAGTTGCATATGATACTAAACAGAACAGCACCAACTAAATGACAGCTTTCTGGTAGCAGAGCAGCAATTTGTCCTGGCAAGCAAACTATAGAAAATATTCAATATAATTATAGGAATCTTATCCTCCATAGCACATTTTTTTCAAGAAAGAGATACTGTTCCATTCCTTTCTGCAGAAATAGTTCTCAAGTGTCAATTATCAATCAATCACATGTTGACTTTTTTTTAGATGATTTTTTCAAGTGAAAAATATTGGAGTTTGAAGAATCCACTACCAAAATTTGTAGAAACCTAAGTCTTGTTTTCAGCTGAAAGCATTTACCATCTAAAATAAAAGACTTAATATTTTAAACAATATTAACAAAAAAAAAAAAAAACCTTATGAAAAAGGAACATCAATATGCATCACAGTATTATGAAAATTACATTTTATTTTTAGTTCAACCTCTGTCCGTCTGCTGAGACACAATCAAAAATGTCATCCAATTAGTGAGATTCTGTTAAGCATCCATTGCAGGTACAGTTCCTGCTATCTGTTCTCTGAAAAGACTGTTCACAAACCAGGCAAGGACCGCCTAACTCCAGTACCAATTAAGAATAAACAGAAAACTGTCTTTACTACAAACTTTATAATTTATGCAAGTTACTTAAAAATAATTAAAACTGTGGCGGTTCGATTAAATGTGGTTTGTATCACAATTGCTTTTTGTTTAAGTGTGTTCATTTACATGCATACTTTTGTATATCTACGCCTTCCAACATCAATACAGCAATATGTTCTTTCCGATAAACTGTGCACTTTGTCTGCGTCATGTGACAGGCTCACTAGTCTACGGTCCTGTCTGCAATTCAACTGTGTGTGTGTGTGTGTGTGTGTGTGTGTGTGTGTGTGTGTAAATGTTTGTTTTTTTTTTTTCACTTTCCTCCTCATTTTCAACTTTCCAACAAAACCTGAAATGCATGCCAGTCTATTTAAACCAGCATTAGTTAATATTCTATATCCAATACTCAGTTAAAGTCAGATTGTTTTAAGTGCTTGAGATTCAGGATGGCAAGCACATCTTTGGCCATTCAGTAGCTGGAAGCCAGTAAATCTGACTTAGCATCTGGAAAACTGCTCTTAGAAGATCCTCCACTTCATCAGTGAAACTAGTCCCTGATGCGGGATATGAACAGTGAGCTTCTTGACACTGGCTTTCTGGTTGTCCAAAACCAGCAACAGTTACTCGTGCATTCAGATCTGAAGAACTATGCCCACTATATCTTGTTCTTTTTCTAGACACCAAAGTCATACCAGAGATAATAAGGGCAGTAACCGTTTTCAAGAATTATTTACTTTTAACTGCCACTTGGATGTGTGTACACACAGTTTAAGGCTATTTGAAAATCACAAATAATTTACTTACAGGTGATCCAAAATTGTGACCAACTTCATGGGCAAATGTAAGCTGGGAAACTTTTGGAGGAACTTGCTTATTGAAATTAATCAGTGTAATTATTCCAGTGTTTAAACTTTTTTTCACTTTCTTGTGTATCTCCGGATACTCCTGATATTTTTCACATATTCCTCCTGCTGCTTCTGAAATTGACAAAAAAAAAATGTGATAAAATATAATATAAACTTGTCTTCTTTTTCTGTGTGTTTTGTAAACATATCTGAGCAATGGCACAGTTCTGACTGCGCCAACAATTTTGAACAGCCCTTTATTTTCAAAACAGAGGCACTGTCTACACACTACTGCCAATGTAATTTTTTTTAAAGGAAGCAATAAAAGCTGCTCTCAACAAACATCAGGCGAGCAATACTTACTATCTGGAGAGCCAACCCATGCCAAGCCAAGGGTTCCACCATTGAAGTCTCTGTTTGTGAATATGTAAGCCAGACAGAAGTCGTCGTGGTTTTTCAAGGAATTCAGGTTCAGAAAGTTGCTGACGTCCATATTTCGATTGCAATAACGGGTGCTCCTTTTTCTGTCATTGCAGTGTTCAGTTTCCAGCGTCATTATCTTTTTAAAAAATTTAATTAAAATAATTAAGTAAATCAAACAACTCGATCCAAGCAACCATACAGTTAGATTCATTCGAATATCTCAATGTTTAAATTACAATTTTTTAAAAAAATATTCAGAATTTATGGAGATTTTAAAATGAAAACTGTTTCCTTACATTTAATCAGAACACAACAAAACGTGTGATCATGGACTAAACTGGTCAATTACACAGGCTGATCAACCAAATCTTCAGAAGGCTGGAGAAATAACATTGAGAAAACTATGGGAAAGTAAAAACAAGATGTACATCTCTAAGCAAACTATCTAAAAAAAGGAAAAGAAAGAAAGAAATCCCAATATATAAATTTAATTGTAATTTAAAAATCCAGGAGAAAAGGCTCAGCACTTTTTAAATACATAAGCACGACAAGGATATCTCTACAAGCTGATCCTGTTTTTTCTTTTGTCCTTCACCTTCAATTTCAAGTTCAATGGGAGTGAGTAAATGTAATACCCTATTATTATTTACCTGCAGGACGCTCAAATGTTACTTACCGTTGTGCGCTGGACAACAAAGTCAATACCCCTGTAACCAATCCTTCCGTCATATGTTTCAAAGGTTGTCTTCCCATAGATAGACTTGATGGCGCGAACATGGGTGGCAAACAAGGTCAGAATTTCATCCTTTGCCCGTTCTTTATCCTGCATTTAAAATAGCAACATTGCAATCAAGTTTTTTTCCCCCCCAGATGAGAGATTTTTGGTGCACAAAAACAAACTGAACTTTCAGAAGTTTGTTTTCTCATTAAAATCATAAAAGCTTCTCCAAAACACTTCTGACTGATCTGTATCTACAGCGCCTATTCACAAGTTTCAGGACAAGAAATATGGATATCTCAAAGTCTACCAATAGAAATACAGAGCAGGTTTTACACACAAACATAAACGAGGCTGAATCTTTATAACATGAGTAATGGAAAATATTTCATTGAAATATCAGCTTTTCAGCAACAAATACATTAAATCTAAGAAGCATACAGATAAATGAATGTTGTAATCACTCATGACATTCATTGCAGCCTGACACTGTTAGTGTAAACTGCCTTGACACTTACAATGAGATTTAGTTATCCAGCTGTCTATATGTAGACAAAAATAACATTGGGAATGTTTTTTTTTTTTCCAATGCTTTATTCAGATATTACCAACATTTTTCAGCATTGACTGGCAGAATTAAATTTAGCTCTTCTTTTCAGAAATTTTTGTAAAAACTCTATGGAAACATTCATCAGTTTTGTGCAACTCCCTGACTTTATCCATACTTGGAAAGAAAAAATTGGCTAATCATCTCAATTTTCTTTGTATTCACCTCAAAATCTCGATCAAAACCAGTCGTCGTTTTCTTATTTCTTAGAAAATAGAAAAAACATTAACTTTATTAGTGATCAGTCAGTCAGTTTTGGTGCATTTATTACAAACCTCTTGTCACACCGTAATTTCTATCCACCTCTTCAATGAAAGCTGACTGTGAATCCAGCTGGTTACAAAACAACTTTTTTTTTTCCCATTCTTCTAACTCAATTTTTTGGCAACAACAAATGTTAGAAAAAAAAAATAAATTTCCTTTTTCTTTAAATATTTTTTAAATTTTTTTTTAAAAATCTATTTTGTTTCTCTATGCAGCAGCTTAGATCAGGGGGAGATCAATGTGTTCTCGCTGTCCTATCCGGTGAAGGGAGACAATTTCACTTACATTTTTAAAAGTAGACAGCATGTGCTTCCAAAGCTCTGGATCTGACTGCAGAAATAATGTGCATGTATTTTTATCTTTTAGTGTTTTAATGGACCTTTTGTTACGCTCCAACCGTTCTGGAGGGTGAACATTTGTTTGTTCCAAATATTTTTCATACTCATGTTTGCGCTGATTGTGAAGGGTTACCTGGAATAGAAATAGAACTATAGTAAATTTCAAGACTTATTTTTTTTTTTAAAAATTGATAAACAAAGGGGGACGACCATATAATCAAAAAATTTTAAATAACTAAACAAACCTTATGCAGTTAATTACTCAAAAGGAACAGTGAGAAACTGACCGCCTGTCTGTCACTAAGTCGCACAACTCGCTATGAGCTTGTTGAGGACAAGATGGAGGCATGAATGTTCTTAATGTTGTACCCTAATCCTGATGGTTGTGGATACTGGGTGAGTCGTTCCGGAAACCACAGTGGCGAAAGCAGCTCACACGACAGGCTAGTCAAGGAGAGCGAGAAGAAGCTGTGCCAAACCAAACTGGTGCCACCAAAATTCAAACTACAGCCCTCAGCCTTGCCAGTCCAGTAGCCTGACCAGTGGACCACGAACAAAACCTGTTATATATATATATATATTCTTTTTTCTGATTACTTACTTTACTAGGCTGACGTATCACAGACTCCTGCACCAAACGCATTGACTCGTAAACACTTTCTAGAGCACAGCCGCCACGTGCTGCATCTCTTTTCTCCCTAACAGGCAAAAAACAAAACAAAACCATGATTACAATGCTTTTATTCATGCTGTAGGCAGCAAAATGCAGTAAATCTTTTCTTTTGTTCAACTCGCTTTTGTCAGTTAAATTGTCAAGATTACTAAGTCCTCTATCTTGGTTTAATCAGTACTTCTTTCAAAACCCTGCTCTGAGTCACACAAACACACACTCTCTCTCTCTTACGCGCACGCGAGCAAAAGTAATTAAAAACTTGTCAAAAGTTAAGCTAAAAAGTTTCAAGTTTTATATTGTATTATTAACTGGAGCTTCTAATAATTAGTGGGAAATGTCTGAGTGACTTCTTTCATCAATCAGTTGTGTTTACCTGCATAAAAAGTAAACAGTTTTACATGCTATATATAAGTAAATTCTGCCAATAATATTCTGTTTCCTGATAATTCTGCAAAACAAACTAATGTACACTGAACTATTTATTCTTCCTGTGATACTGACCCAATTCATAGGAACCTACTTATGTACCCTGTACACTCCTTAAAATAACTTACTTTTAGCAAGTTACAATATAAATTAACGACAAAACAAAGTCCTGAATTTTGACAAATAACTAAATGCTTGTTTAAATTTTTATTTAAACTTTCCTGGGCATATTGAAACATTGTGCATTGTATTGTTTATGGTTAACTCCACTGGTACCTACATCTAACTGCTGCTATCTGATCTTCCTATCACTTCAATTAAGTCAGCTTTGCTGCATCGAAACGTGACAAACAGATTTCATAATATATATTTTTCTTCTACAATTTGGAAATTACTGAATATACTGACATTCAGAATAAACACTACTAACAGACAAACATTTTTTGAAATAAGGGAGACAACTCTGTTATTGCTAATTATATGGACATGACTACAAAGAATCAAATCTACCTTAAGAAAATGATTTATTCGTAATTAGATCAGAATAAAGCACAGTCATGGTCTAGGAGGTACAAAGAACTCTTGTCATGTGAAAAAACCATAAAACACATCAACACGGTCAGGCCAAACAAAAACTATTTCTACAAATCAAAATGTCTAAATAAATGTTTATAATGATCATATACACATTAAGATGGTTATTTATTTCAAGTAAACAACACAGATGGCATTAAACAAGATACTGCATGTAGAATATTGTATGAAATGTTGGGACTGTCATCCTGAGTGCATGATCTCACCTATCTGGGCCAAAGGTTCGATTGTATGACCTCAACTAGACCAGGTTCAGTATGCATGAATGCCATGCTATTAACCAAGTCCTAATATGCTACAAATTTAAAATTAATGAATCTTTATCTAAACACTTAAACCTGATATTAATTATCAGAATTTAGCATTCATTTATTTCCTTTTTATAGCTCTTTCTTCTCCCTCTCTCTCAAGGCCTGTGCCACTAATGAATTTGTAAACCCTATTACTTTCCTCTTGAACGTGGAGTTCTGGGGGTTTTTTTGTTTTTTTAAAATTATTTTTAGTCAAATCGAGTTATGATTGATAACAAATTCTGTACAAATTTTTACAAACCTTTTTGTACTTGGTATACCTTAGTTAATGCCATTTATCTGATTCTGATGTTCATTAAAAATTAGTTTTTCTCATTTATGCTGTTTGTTTACATCTGTATGCTAGTTTTGCTTGAAATCACTCAATTTATCAATCACAGAAATCAACAGCTGTGTGCAGTGTCATTTTCTAAACTTTTACCAAGTATACTGCATTAAAAGAAATTCAGACATTTAACACTAATTGTTGTGAAGATATCCTTCCTCCTTAAACAGATCTACTATTACTTGTTGAGCCACATGGACCAGTAAACTACGCTTGTGTCGCCGCTTAATTTTAACTGCCTCCAACTCCTTAAAACTTGGTCATACTATTTCTTCCATAAACATCTTTAAAAAAGCATTCTACCTGAACAATGACACATACCTCCAATAATTTAAACAACAAACCTACAGCTTCACCTACAATCAATCCCAAATATTTTTTTAATGGGTGCTTTTTACAAAGAATTTCCTTTTAAGACAGGATAATAAAGTATGCAATACAACTAGCACAAACTTTTGATGGAGTGTATACTTAATGAATAAAGAAATAGATTAAAACAAAATTCTATTTATTTTTTTTTTTTTGCTAGTAAACATCAGAACTTCTTAATCCAAAATGTTATTTAAATTTTTTTAAAAATCCTCAAATCAGACTTTTCACAATTTCACTATTTTTTAAAGAATTATTACTGTGATTAGTGGCACAGAAGACACCACTCCATTCCAGCTATGGAGAGGTGGGACGTGTCCTGAGCACATTTAAACATTTAACAAACTTTCCCCAACAAAGGCAGACAATAAAAAGATGGCTGTATTCTTTAGAAACAAATTGGGGGGCTCTGAAAAAAGATTGGATAATTTTACTTTATTTTGACGACGTGTTCCCGGGCAGAGTGTTCTCGTAATCAAGTCAGTGCGCGAGTGGGTTGACTTATAATTAATTGGCCACCATCCAAAGTAATATTCCACTTATCTGTCACAACAGACTTGGTCCCATTCATGTTTGGTAAGCGAGTTTCTGCTAGCAGTCTTTTAGTTTATTATTATTATTTCTAAACTGGCGAACTCTCATTACTGCTGAGCAGTACAGCATTTGAAGAAAAATTTTAATAATCTACATTTTACTTTATAGCCGTCGAACAGATTACTTATAATCTCCCATGGTTTCCAAATCCACTACTAGTCCTCCTGATAAATATAAATCAAAAATTATTTTCTTTAAGTTTACTTTTCATCTTTTGCAGGTCCAATATGCAAACCTGTGAACTAGTTAATGACTCCAAGTATACATTTATCTGACATGTAGTAGGGGGGGGGTGACAAAATGGAGTACTATACCTGAATGGATCCATATTGAGATCTTTTTCAGAATATATCACAGAATGGAATGGTTTTTCATCTGGGAAATAACGATTGGATGTTTCTACGTGGAAGGTTGAAACGTTAGGTATATCAATCTCTCCTGTAAATATCCCGGCAATAATTGCTCCAAACACTGTACTTCCTGGATAACCTGAAGGCAGAAAGTCATTTACAAAAATTATTGGTACTAGATCTTTCCTCTTTTTTGATACCTAGTGCCTGTTTAATTTCCTCTTTGGCTCAGTGTTACAGCGTCAGGGATAACAACCAAAAGGGGCATTAACACCATCTTAAAAATCATTAAAGGACAATAATTCAGTTATCCTGAAAAATGCTTTTACAAAATAAACTTTTTTTAAAAAAAAAAAAAAATTTACTAACCTTCAACAACACCTTTATATACAAATGAAGTATCCACATCTTCCTTAGTGCCATTAGGATGACGATGCTCATGATCTGGTGCAAAAATGGTTAAATCTCTCTTAAGTTTCAATTTAAAATTCCTGAAATGAAAACAAGCAACTCCATAGTTTTTTGTTTTTTATTATTTTGCATTCATGATCCCTGCAGTTTACCGCAAACAATGTTCAATAGTATTTATCCTACACATAACATCTACTTGCTACACACCCACCAACATTTTTTTTTAAATAACCTAAAAGGATGTATTTTTGTGAGAGAGAGAGAGAGAGAGAGAGAGAGAGAGAGAGTTGTCTTTTAAAATGGAGTCTAAGCATCACTAATGCTGATATCTAATCCAGTTGATTAAAACTACTGTGGCATCATTAATCAGTTTTCAGCTATAGCAACTTTTTAACTTTATCAAACGTAAAACCACAAAAAAAAAGTACAGAAATACCAGTTATTTTATATTTTAAACAAAACAATATGGTAATTTAAATTTCCAAAAAAAAATAATAATAAAGTGTGTTTGTAAATAACAAAATTATGGGATGTGGAGAAAATATTAAGTACAACTAAAAACTTTCAAAGTAAATACAATCATGAACCAAATAGTACCTCGATTATTTTTTTAAAGGCTTATTAAATATGTTAGGATGTATTCTTTGCTCCAACTTATCTTCTTACACACCAACTTTTTGCATGGTTTGGCAGATCTGGCTGGCAGAGAAAGATTTAGTGTGCACAGAAGTTCCAAATGTTCTATCAATTTTCTGATATAACATCCAAGATCAACAATACATTTTCTATTTAATCTCTCTCTCTCTAAATAATACTATATTTTAGTTTCGATAGTAACAGGTTATTAGGAAAAAAACTGCATGTATATTTGTTATGCACTTATTCTGTGGTAGATATGCAAAATTAACTTTCGACATTGAAAATTAATATTTCAAGCTGCTAATTTTACAAGAAATAATAATGTTAGCACATTTATGATTATCAATACAGTTCAAAGCTTTAATTAACAATAAATGTCATAAATTTCATTTAGTGTAGGAGAAAAGAAAAAGGTCTAGGAATGCCAATAGTACTCTGTTGGATTTCATTTTCAGAAAAACACAAATTTACATGGGTACCTTCAATAATGAGCTCAATATAATGATAAGATGTTGGTTGGACTTGGTTAGAGTGGCATTCTTAGATTTTACTACATCTTCGGCAACCGTTCATGAGGCTGTCCTCGGAACAGTTCAGGTATGACAGATATTAGCATTTTATCTGCAGTGGAAGGCATGTCTGGATGTAACTGCTTTTAAAACCTGAAAACAGTTGATTGCTAAGTTCTTTGGTTACACTCTTCACACCAAAGTTGAGTGTGTTACGACAATGTGTATATTCTGACAGGTGAAACCGGAACTGAAATAAGATTTTTTTTTTAAAATCTATAGAAGTGGTTGTTGTTTTAAGCCATCAAAGACAGGAGCAGAAGTTCTATTTGCAGCACTATGTTAATAAGATAGCTACAAAGTGATGGTGATGATAAAAATTAGTTTATTATTCAATCTGTAGGTTGAAGGCAGTCATAAATTCTTCTTTGTTTAAAATAAACAGCTACATATGAGTAGCATTATTTAACATCATGTATACATCTATATTCAAACATATTATGTTAAAAGTTCCAATAAAAACAACCATAAACAATTTATCATCAGGAAAAAAAGATTCATGCAGCTTAAAGCATTGATCACCCCCAAATGAAAGAGAGAATTAATTGAATAATTATAGTGAAACAAGAAATTAAATTCCCACAGGTGAATAAAACTTTAAAATCTTACATACTTTAACAGCTTTAACCAATCATACATAATGATCAGAACAAGGTTCTGGGACAGTGCACACAAGAGAAACTAATAAAATGATGAGAGCCCAGTTTAAACCTTTCTGAACATTCTGGAATATCGACAGCTCGTGAAATACGAAAATTCTTACTTTGTACGGCAGAAGAAAAGCTGTTTGGAAAAATAATCAAAACCGAAGTATAGCAAATTTTTTTTTCTTCTTTTTTTTTTACATTCTGTGCATATCTATGGCCAAAACATTGTATCTAGTGATCAAAGTTGACAAAACATTGCAAAGTTTTACCCATGTATTTATTTAGATATTTTTTAAAAATTCAATATAGTTCAGAACTTAGGGGGAAGATAACTGAAATGGAAATCAACTGGCTAATATTTAATTTTACTTCATTTAAAAAAAAAAATAAAAAATAGATTTTTAAACAAAAATTTTTTTTTTAATAGTTGGTTATTTGGCAGAATTTTTTCATTTCATCTTTCTCCTCCCATCCTCCTAAAGAAGAAATTTATTTACTTTTGCTAAAAAGTCTCAAATCTATTTCTTTTGTTTGTTTTAGTTGTCTCAAAATTTCAAATACTAAAAGTCAAATGTTGTTATAAAAATTCTATCTACAACACGCATATTCTCCAAACGTTCTAACTGACCGCCCTGTTGTTTATTGGAACTCTTCGAAATTTGAGTCAGGACAGGCTATTAATGGGAGCAGAAAGTTCTAAATCTGATGAAAATGCATCCTAAATCTCCCTATAATCAATAACAGTTGATGCACTGCTATGCAAGAAACATGACTCTTCAAAAGATAGAATATAAACAAAACACAAATCAACCATACTTGATTTCACGCAGATCTATCAATGAACTGAACTTCACCGAGTCATTTCTGATATCATTGTGGACTTCATCGTGGCACTGTTGTTCCAACACTTCATCTCTGACACCATATCTAGTTGCTTCTTGCACTGTGCCTGATTCTCCACGATCCTGGAAACAGACTCATTGTTGTCTGAATAAGAATCCATCCAGAGCTTTGAATGTGTCTGTCTGTCTGTCTTGTACATTTTCTGATCATATCAGGAAAAAGGAATTCCATGAGTCTTTGACTCAATGGAGATGTGATTTTGGCTTTCTCGTGTTTATCCTTCCATTTACCATCCAGTTGACCAATTTTTCCTTGGATGTTTTGCTCAAACAGTTGATTCTAGAATACACCAACTAGCTGTACCAACCTAATGCAGCCAGACCTAAAATTATTGCAATATCTGAATTGCATCCACCTTGCATATATTTTCTCTCAATCTCTTAGTTTTTATAGTTAGAGGCCAGACACTTACTTGCATGCGTCTAAGGCCAAAAGGTTTGAAACCATATTCTGACTTGAAAATCTGTGTGAATTTTAGAAATCAATTTCTTAAGTGTCCCATCATGGGCAATGTTCATGAAAAAACTTTTTTCACATCAACATTGGTAAAAACAACTTAACACAAAAAAGTCCCACATTTTCATTAATAATACTGAATTGTCATTTAAGTGACATTCATGTCAAAATGGCCAGTGTGATATACTTATCATTAATAAATTACAAATATGCCATTTTATATGGTGGATATGTTCTAAGAAGCTATTTATCAAACAAAACTAAGTAATCTTAGGGCCATTTCATGGCAAAAGCATTTTTCCCTATTCTAGGGTAAATCCAAGTTATTTACATTCATTTGAGCTAATTTTCATTGTTTCCTGTGCTGTTCCATGAAGGCAAATGATCACAAATTATAGATGTTGAAACCTGTTGCCGAAAATTACTGAATAAGTCTTCCAAATCTAACTGATAAAGGTTATACTTTAAACAAACTGTTTAAGAGAGTTGTATTTTGTAATAATCATTTTAAACCACAACTTTCGCCCATCCATTTCCTTAATTGATATTCCATTTGATTATCCTGCCTATAGTTTTATACCATACCATCTCATTCCATTCCTATGACGACCAGTGTTGCAGTGCAGTGAATAACAGCATATGACAAGTGCGTAGAAATCAAAGTCTCAGCTAGTGGGGGCTACTGCAGGTGATAGATTGCAGCCCGATTGCATGTTTCAGAAGAAACTGTACGCAAGACTGGTACTGTCGAAAATAGGCCCGGTCAAAGAAGCCAGCCAGCCCAAACTCTCTAAAAATGTGAAGTACCTAAAGTTACGTTCTATCAACTATAGACAATAAGACAGTAATGATCTTACAAATCATGGAGCTACAAGTACAGGATGTTGACGTTTCTTTAAGAACAGTAAGATCCCAATAGATAGGTGCGTAGCTGCTCAAAAACCTTCACTAAGGTAACCAAACAGCAGAAATGAAAAAGTGGGATGACCAAAGTTTGAATTCTAGCAACAGTCAGTAGCAGTTTGTTCAAGGGTGAACTGGGTAATGGTATAATGGTCGTGGTATGACAACTACAGTGAAGCATGGGGGAGGATCAATACAAGTGTGGGGCTGCGCATCAGCCAAAAATATCAAAGATCCACAGCAGGTGCAGATAGATTCTCTCCCATCATTTTGTGCCTTCAGGAAGACATTTCATTGGGTGGATGTTTACCTTCCAAATGTGACAGTGAGCCCAAGCACAGCCAATGTGGTGCAAAACTCTCCAGAATGTAAAGAGGCTGATGGAACACTCACAAAGATGCCTTGGCCTGCAAAAAGTCCTGATATAATAACCACCAATGAAGCTCTATGGGGTTACATCTATTAAGAGTCTAGGTGAACTGTATATGGAACATCCTATAGTCATCAAATCTGTATAAAGAAAAAGGACTCACATACCAAATACTAATGCACTGTACAGCAGTCAGTGGTGGCCAATCTGCGGCATGCCAAAATATTGTGAGGGGCACACACAAAGGCACATTATTTTATTATGTAAGAATAACGAGAATATAAAATTCAATTTAACTAACCCTTGGCCAGGTCACAATGGTCCAGTGAGGGGAAATGTATAACACTGGAGGCACAAAATGGGTGGCAAAGGTAGCCTTTTCTTGTAACCTCAGGGATTCCAGGTGAAAGGCCTATTGGGTAGATAGTCCTACAAAATGGAAAGCATGACCACTGAAAAAGATTTCAGAGAGAGAAAGACACAATCCAATGCCAATCTCCAGGCTTTAATTCACTCGTACCAGGTCCAAAGTTTGATGCAGGGGAATATTCAAGAACCAAACACCCACCAGCCTTGAACAACACTATCTTCATTGAAAAATCTAGTCTCTTTTCTCACCTGCCGGCTTCATCCAGCTAACATCGTGCACCAATATACCACCTAACCAGTGTCAGAAAAATCTAGTCTCTTTTCTCACCTGCCGGCTTCATCCAGCTAACATCGTGCACCAATATACCACCTAACCAGTGTCAACATGCAAAATTGTTATAGACAAGTATTTTATTACATTTCTGGTATACGAGTTAACCTGCTGATCACATCTGTACCCCAACTTTACTTGTGTATATTATTGTTATCTTGCAATTAGTTTATTTAACTTCAGATTGTTTTATATTGAGAAGAATATCTGAAACTTACTCTTGAAGAGTGTAATTGAGCCTGGAAAGCCAATATTTTTTTTTGCTGGGAAAAGCTTCAAAACCTGTTTGGCTCGACTGTGGAGCCCGTGTAGCAGTGGCTAAAAAAATTCAACTTAGAAAGACATTTCAAGCAAACTCATGGGGATTTCAGCAACAAATATCCCCGGAGTTCAAATTTGCACAAATATTATACTTCAAAAAAAAGAAAACTTCAAAGCAATAGCCACGCTTCACTAAAAGATATAATGAAACTAAGTGTTATGGCCAAAACATCTTATAACATTTTTTTGCTCACTATCAGTTTAAAAAAAAAAAAAAAAACCTTTTACCAAGATGAGAAGAAATTGTCAGAGTTTAACAATATCTGCTACTCCATGTAGATAACAAGATTCAAGGACCTGTTAATGAGCTAACACTCTCCAGAGATACTGTAAGATGTTGAATTGATGAGATGTTCACTGACGTGAACGAACAAATTAAGTCAGCCGCATCTGAGAATACATATTTTCAATTGGTTTTAGATGAGATCTGCTGCAACTTTACTGATACTGCACTGTTTAACATTTTTGTTAGATGCATCATTGAGCAGCTTCTGCATTTTCACCAATGAATTACAACTACAATAACATTTTTGTAGTAGTCAAAAATTGCATTGAGGATTAAGCTAAATTGGTGCAGGTTAGAAACCATTTGCCGCAGGTGGAGCACTTGCAATGACAGACAAGAAGTGAGTTGTAATAATAACATTCATGCTTAAGCACTGAGTTGTGGAGATTTCGCAGCTTGTTTTGTAATGATGACAACAATTCTACAAGAGATAAACAGTTTCTGCACAACAGCATTTTGCTGGTTGTCAAAAGGAAAAAGCTCCATAAAGATTTTGGGAGCTTGAAGGAAAACAAAAACAACAAAAAAAAAAAAAACCCACTTCAAGGGTGAGAGCTTCTGAAGAACCATAACTGGCTGCATGACCTTAAACTTCTCACTGATATTACTAACCATCTCAATGCCCTCATTCAGTTACAAGGGCCCTAATTGCCTTTTTTCCATTGCTCTTCAATTCAATTAAATCCTTCAAGAACGAGTTTTACCTTTCCCACAATACATCTGCAAGCATTTATTTTCCACCATAAATTTCATCAAAAACAAATGCTGCTCAAGATAGATATTTGAACCATCCCGTTTTGCTGGTGCGCTCTATATTGCAACCAGAAAAATAATTGTGCAAATGAGATTTAAAAATTTCATTAATTGTACGCAGTGTTTTTGGTGACATTTGTCTGTCTTGTCCTGGAAGTGGTGGTAATGGTAATGAGATCTACTTTAGAATGCAGTGTGGCACCATAACGTTTGATGGACTCAGCATGTAGCAAGCCTGGCCACCACCAGTGTATGTAATATATATTTCTCGCAATTGTAATTAATCATTTATGCACATCCTGTGTGTTTCTATAATCATTTCCAATACTGTATATCATCCAAGAAAAATGCTCAAAATTTACACTTTTAATATATAGCAGATACACTACAATACTTGAAGTGGTTGAGGTTGACAGTGCTGAGTACACAAATCAGTCTCTGTAACAGAAGATAACAAGTGAGTTTGGAGAGAGCATTCCTGTCAGCATATCATCCAGGAAACAGGGTAGCATTGTACACCACAAGGATATTGACCCAAAACATGCCCTGGAAAGTGCAGAGGCCTTTTCTAGTTCTAAAGCATTTAATATCACACAAAGCACTCTAACTAATGAGGATAGTCCTACCATTGCTAAACTCAGATCCACTACCTTCTCCAATGACAACTGATTCATTTAAAGTTGACAATGGGCAATTCCAGATGTCTTTTTTTTTTTAGAGTCATAATAACTGGTTCTGAAAGACAACAGAACAAAGATTCTCATGTTGAAAGATATGTGACTGCTGTATCTCAGAAAGGAATATTTGCCACAACACGCAGAAATGTGAAAACTGCTAAGCACATCTGCAAAGGCAATGAATTTAAAAGCATTACTGGCAGCAAGAAAGTAAATTTTTTAACCATTTTGGTTACTATACAGGGTTATTCAAAAAGAAGGAACCGATTTCATTACGCAATATTTTAATAAGGAAAAGCAATAGAAAACTCCAGCTAAGTCACAAGTATTCTACTCACAATCAAGTTCTATTTCCTGTCTTACAAGTGTTCAATGTGGCCACCACCTGTAGCACAGGCAACATCAATGCGATAAGAGAATTCCTCCCAGACGCATATCACGATCCACTAAGTTGATCGCTGTTGTTATTCGATGTTTAAGGTCATCGAGGTTAGTGGGTAGCGGTGGATCATAAATGCGATCTTTTACATATCCCCATAAGAAAAAATCACGCTGCACCGTGACAACCGATTTTGTTTTCGCAAACTCGAGAACGCAGAACGCCTTTTGCTGAGGACTCGCCATTCTGAGGGTAAACAAACAACTGAACGTTGCCGGAGGAACGATGCGACTACAGCGCCCCTGTGGCAGCCAATCAAAACTCAGAAAACTCCTCTTTCAAATGACTCATTCCATGAAGATGCTTGAGAACTGAAGTAATGCGTCATGAAATCGGTTAATTTTTTTTGAATAACCCTGTATAATGAGTGAGAGAAACTTTTCTCATTGAAGACCAAATAGGACTTTCAAATACCTTTGATGAACCACACATCTAAATGCCTTAGTGCAGACAGAGATAACCTTTCCTATTCCAGGAGGCATAACAGCTATCGTTAAACATGCTACAGGCTGGATATATTCATGGTGATGTGTCAGTAATTTAAGCAGCATATATGCAGATACATAATTTAACTAATCATTCTGACTGTTTTTACTGCATATATAGTAGTAAGTAATATAACTAAACATCCTGATTCTTGATACTAGCTAAACAAAAGTAACACAATAAATCATACATTTGAACAATACTAATAGCATTTTTAAACTAACCCTAACCAAGGTTGCTTCCTTTTGATGATAATGTCTATGTTGGGTGGAATATTTACTGGTGCTATTCTTAAGTTGTTTTCAAGATGTCTATCTGTTAGTTTAAATCGCACTTTCAACTTCACGAACTTCAATCAGAAGAAAAACTGTTTAAATACATAAATGCCCGCTAAAAAAAGTGAAGCTAGCTTTCTTCCTTGCACTGGCCAACAGTTGTAGGAAGTCGTCTTTGGACAGGAGGGCCTTGTAAAAGCCAACTATGTTCTTGTTATGAAATTTGAAGTTAGGAAACAATTTGCAAGTGTTGAGGAACAGTCTTCAACAGCAGAAAATGAAGCAGCAAAAATCTGTACACTTGATTCCTGAGCACTAAAGTCAGAAAATCTCTTTAAATGATGACAATTTTTCTTTGTAAGACACCCTAACAAACCTCTCACAATGGATGGCTGGTATGAGCAGGTATCAGGTGTTGCCTTTTCTTAACTGACTTTCCTACAAATGAAGTAAACCTTAAAATTACTTTACCTGACTGCAATTTGTTAACCAATTGACCGTGAACCTGTAAATTTACATCCAGTTTGTTCAAGTAACTTGTAATGGCCACTAAGAATGAGAGATCACAAAGCCACCAATCAATTTTCAATTCTGGTATTGATTTTCCCTTCATTTCCATGAATATAAGCACTTTGTCTTTCAAATCGTAAAAAGTGTTTTAACATTTTCCTTGCTAAACCAATCTACGTAACAGTAGCTGATCAGATCTTCATGCTCTAACTTGAGATCCTTGAGGAACTTGGGAATTCTCTCTTTAATTTTGATAGATTCTGAAAATAAAATTTGCTGGTGTATGATATTCGGATGATCAAATCTTGCTTACTGCCTACCAGAGCAGGTATATCATCCATTGAAATACCACAGCTTTTCAAAACTCAATGAAAATTTGTCCATAACAAATTTCAGCATTAAGATTTTGTCATCTTCAGTTTTGGCTTCCCTAATAACTTGCTGCACCAATGTTGTAAACTCAGTCAATTTTACATTCAAATATTGCTGAGAGAGCAATACCAATTACACCGGTACTTTTGTCAAAAATCAGTGGAAAGGTTATATATTTTTGTACAACGTCCAACCAGGCTTCATCCAACATCACCAGAAATATCAGTGCAATCTGACACTGATTCTGAACATAGTCAAACAGGAGTATCTTTCACTAGTACAAAGTAGTACTCACGCGTTCATCCTTCTCGAAAAGCATGGTGCTTCGAGTCAACTTGGCACTTCTTCCTTCTTTCCCACCATAAGCAATCATAAAAACAAAATATTCACTTATTTTTACAGCTTTTCATCTCAAACTGTTCAGACCTTTTTTTTTTTTTAAAGGCAAAGATAATACAAAATAATTTGTATCCCTACTTGCTTCTGTCTCAAGTCATCTGGTTACACACTGGCAACAATATATAAGATACTGAAGACCTGTTTGGTTTCCTGTCTTCTCGTTCATTCCTGTCAGGACTGATCCTTTCACTTGTAGCAGTGAATAAAACATATACAACTTATGACAATTATTATGGAATAAATCGAGAGAGACTTAAAATTCCTACATAGTAGCTACATAAAATACTGAACAAAAAAAAAAAAAACAGCTGTCACCGGGCAGGACAAAAACAAAACATCACAGGGTGGAGGTTCTTCCCCATTTCTGGTGTATAAGTTACCGTGTTGCTGAAAAGTTAGAGAACAGAATTTTCAGCCATTGTGGAAATTAAGGATTTTGCTCCACCTTACGGTTTGCTTGTAAAGCCACATCTCGGCATAGGTGCTGGTACGATAGCTATAATTAGCTCGATAAAACGCTTTCCAGTTCAGGTACACTTCACACAACACATTTGGTATATGCTACCAGGAGTGCCAAAGTCGGTCACTTAATGGATATGGCAGGTCTAAAACGAAGGAAGATTGTACAAAGGACTTCAGACTAAAGAAAATCACAAAAAAAACAATGAAGATCTCCAACAGGTTGTCAGCTATATCCAAAGCCCTGTAGGATCATTTAGAACAATTGAGAATAATATACTTATGTCTAACACTATGAAAATCATCCTCTTTTGGGGCGATAAATGATCTTGTCAACTGTAAAAAAAGGGGGGGTCAGGGATGATGTAATAAATTCAGAGTGTGATATGCCCTTGATGGGCAAGAGGTTTAAATGCTGTCAAGGTTAAGCTTTCTACAAAAGATAGAAAACTGCAACAATTCAAAAGTACACACAAAACATGGAACTTAATGTTGCATTGTCATACCTACCGACTCCCATGGCTTTGTCATTGGGCCTTGCTGACAGTACAAAATACCAAACAACACTAAACTACTTCTTGGCCTTGAGAAAAGAATAAAACCATAACGCGTGTTGCCATTGCAGTTTTTGATGCTATGTTTCTCATTCAAACACATGCAGGACTTGCAGCAGGCTTCTGAAAAATATCCTCGTATCTGAACAAATAGACAGAGAGACTGATGAATCAACCATAAAAGTTATGGAACATGAAGCAAGAAGAGCAACAGAAAGGACTAAAAATGGAATAGCTGATTCTGAGTATAAATTACCAAATTTACAGGAGTTTAAAGTACTTTTAGGCAATATCAAACTTAAAGAAGAAAGCATTGTTGTGATTGTTTCCTTGATAGATTGCATGCATGATGAGATTGACAAGAATAGTATAGCATCTGAAGCATATTTCCAAATGTTAGCCAAATACCTATCATTGTTTGTTGTAATGACAGAGACACATTAATCATTCTGTTGGCGTATGTCTTAGATCTACAACTAAATACTTGGATAGATGTTGGAAAAGCTGGAATAATAAAAAATATATATAAGTGTGTCCAAGCTGGCACAACATCCTGGGCCTCAGCTCTGTCAAGCCCTTCATGGAATACACTGATTCACTGGCTGTGACTACATAGTGACATTCTTTAGGGAGGACAAAAGTCATCAACTAGCCTTGATAAAGAAATGTTGTGTTTTCTCAAAAATTGGAAAGCAATAAAGTAGGTACAGTAGTTGTCAGGCTTGGAAACATTCATGAGAGCTGTATATGAAACCACACTTTACATCTGTCAATGCAGCACAACTGTCTTACTTCAATGGCAGTCTGTCACCCAAACATGGAGCACAACCAATGGAGAACATCAAGGAAGTTGAGCAAACCAGTTTCCTACCTTGCAAGTGGATATTGTTGAAAAAAAAATAATCCAATCTGGGGCCTCAATTTGGAAAAGGGCTATAAAAAAATCAACTAATATTAAGAAGTCCTGAGCAAACTGGATGGAATTTGATGCATGGAAAATGTTATAAAGTGATTTGACAAAAATCAGATGCATTGCAGTGTATCAGAACAAAGAGATGTACAGGCTGTCACAAATGAATGATGCTACTCTTTTGTATAATGCATCTTTAGATAAATCTGATACACTAAAATTGAAAATATAAACCATGTTCGCATTTCACTGAAAAGAATTTCTGAAATCTATACAAAATTCAAAGTCAGAATATGTCTCCAAACCTTTTCTCCTCAGACATATATAAAAGCGTCTGGGATTTCAGACCATTAGTGCTGTGGGACCTAAACAAGTTTCAAACAAGGAGTTATCATTGGGTATGGAAATCCTACCCATTTTGCAGATGGTAGAAAATAACAGCTTCCTTCAGCCATTTATTTGGGCTCATGAAAACTAAAATTTGTGCAGAAGTCGACAAAGAAGAGTGTTTTCTGTCAGTTTTTTTTCATGTCCAGTTGTTTCAATCAAGACAATTTTCTACCCATAGTGTGAAGTTGCATTGCTTAGCACATCAAAACAAACAAGTATCTCATCCCATCCATGTTTACAGTATTGGCAATGAAATATCAACAGAATGATTGCATCCTAGTGTATTGATGAAATGTATCCATCTGGTGTTCAAGCAGATTTTGTACAACAATTACTTTCTCTCCAAGACAGCATGGCACCTTATCCATTTGTGCAGCCATCCGACACGAAACACTGTGGCCAGCAGAAATTAAAATTTGCAGTCTGATATTTCATGTTTTGCTGTGATTCATATGCCATAACTGAGACATTTGGAAAAACACCTCAGCCTAATCAGTTTTCCCTTGTCACCTTGTTGTATTCACTCCCCCTAATTCTTTTTTCTGCCCCTGCCAAGTTTTCTTTGCCGCCTCCGGCTCCAACTTAGTGTGGCTTGCTGTCTTTCACATTCTAGCTCATGATACATGATGCTTGCTACAAAAATTACAGACTAAGTGAATGTAAGGGGGAAAAAATTTTTATTGTAGTAGAAAAATTTAATATTGTAAAAGCACAACAAAGGGTGATCTGACACAATTGCCACATGCATGTCAGATAACTACAAAGCACGATGTTAACAGGCATTCAACAATCACATGCCTAAGTAGCACATCCCAAAGTACAATCAAATCTTGATTATCCTGTATTATATTCACCTCTTAAAAAAAAAAATCATGCTGAAATATAAAATAAGGTCAAACATTTTTAAAAAATACACTACAATGAGAAAATAATAAAGATTTACATTGTTTTATTGATTTTTCAAGTAGTCAGTGATTGTTTTTGTTACCATTGATTGACTTTCCTTTCAGTCATTCCAAAAATTTCTTCCATTAAATCCTTTAAAGTCTTCATAATTATTCTGGACAATGACTTTCACTGTTCACTAGATTCCCTGCTTTGGTTACTTTGGGAATTGCATCAAAACTGATAGCTTCTAAAGTGATTTCAAATCATTTCCTTACTTCACTTGTTTTGCATTAATCCCACTTGGTAACATCTCTCCATACGTGTCATCACCTCCTGGTCCACAACCTGAACCAAAAACATCACATTCAAATATAAACATTTCATTAAAATGATACCACCTTCAGATTTTACAACACTTTCATTGTTGGGATGGGAGGCGTGTTGACTAATAGCAAAAAAGCTTTTTTCTGGCAGGTTTTCTGATCCTAAGCACGCTCTCAGACTCGGAACAAACCTTCTGTGAAACCATTCTTTGAAATTGATTCAGTTCATCCATGTCCTTTATGGTTAAAATAATCTGCTGCCATATTCGATGGTTCAGTTCCTTTAAACAAATCTGGTTTCTCAACTTTACCGATCACATGCAATTTAAGCCCGTGCAAACCGGTCGCATTTGCACAGCACATAACTGTTAGCCTCTCTTTACTAATTTGTAGCTAGGAGTGTGGCACTTGTTTATCAACAAGGACTTTAGCATTTGAAAACATTTCCAGTAAAGGCTAGTTTCCTCTGCATTGTAAATCTCATCTGTTCTGGTTGGAAGTTTACACTTTCTGTAAATTCCTCAAAATCTTCATGAAAACCAGCAGCAGCAGCTATTTTGATCCCCACTTGACTTGAATGCTTATTTTTAATGCTGTGCCAGTGATTGCGTAAGCTACCCAGATGATGCATTACATTCCTAATACATGCATCAAAGAAAATCTTCACTTGTTCTGAACAAATAGTTCTGGATGCCAGAGTCCCTTTGCCTCTTTGTTGGTTAAACCACTACAGCATTGTCCAGTTCCTTGTATATCGACTCCATTAATTCACACTTCGATAAACCATTTGACAATCTGAACTACTCTACATACAAAATTAAATGGTCCTTTTTCTTTTTATCTGTTCATCAATTCTATATATCATAGAAAGCTGCTTTCTTGTACTACGTTTTTCAATTTTTTTCTAGCTTTTCTTTCATCATAAGTACAATCTTAAGACATATTTACCAGTAGTGAAACTAATATGTAAATAATAAAGAACCCACTTTCAACAATAATAGACATGATTACAGTGGTAGCAGTTGATTGACATTCAATTCAATGATGCTTTTGACTGATGCCAGTATGACAAAAACTTGTAAAGAGGTTTTATAAAGAAGTCAATTCACAACTTTACCCATAATGGCCGTGTAGTTTCCAACAGCAGGTAATTGAGAGTTAACTATTATTTTGCAAATAAGATGATCTCCTTGCAAGATTCACAGGTTAAGAGGAGAAATGTGTCGACAAACAATAAGCAAATATTGTTAATAAACAATGTATGTTCATCACTGGCACTGATACTTCACTGGTGAAAGAGGGCTTTAAAGTAGGCTACAAATCAAGGACCATCACGTCTATCAAGTAAATTCTTTAATAGATGATATCCACATGCCAAAATATTCTTCAAGAAGGGAATGCAAACAAACTGGCATTTTTAAAAAGCTTTTTGGAGCTGATTTGGGGTGGGTGGGTATTTATTGTAGCATGGGTGGTAATCAGAACCAACATGGTAGTTTGTTTTTTTTTTTTTTAAACATTCAGAGATTAACACCTGGTCAAACCAGATCTTGTCTGTTTGAAGTACTGAGAGTAACTGTTTAAAATTAATTAAAAGTGGCACATGTTTACATAGCCAACAAAACCCCTCCTAATTGGGTGCCAAAGTTAACAAAACACAAGACATGTCCGGAAATGCTTCGAATCAAATGACACTGACATCAAGAGTAGTAAATACAACAACAGGTTTAAGTGTTTTTCAAAGTTCAGAAAACAAAGTTCTTCTCTGAATTGACTTTCCTAATAAGAAAATTAAAAGCCAACCAAAATAAAGCGAACCAAGCAAAAACAGGTTTTAAAAGAAAATAAGATCAGTAACAGAATACAATGTTTGATCAATAATCGTAAGCCAAAAAATTGTCAGTGATAGCTAGAAACTAAATATATTATTCAAACCAAGCCTAAATGCTTTTTTTTTTTTTGACATGTATAATCTTTAAAAGGAGAACAAATCATCATAAATTAAGGAAAAGCTTTCACTGACTCTGTATTTAGCTTTGTTAGAGCAAATGAGACAACAAAAGGACAAAAATATTTTTTTCTAAAAAAAGGGCACAGATACGAGAGAATTGTCTTAAAAAAGAAAAGCTTTTTATGGCAATGATGGCTGGCTCCATTATTAGTACCTGGGCACCCTTTTAGGCTTGGCCCTGATCTGATAGATGCTGCAGCATATATATATGACTTAAACTGTAGCAGCATTTCAAAAGGGCACGATAGTGGGTGCACGTCTAGCAGCTGCCATAGCGGCTAAGACAATGTCAGTGGTTGGCTGCTCCAACTCGATGGGCATTTGAGTTTATCAGTAATGGCGAAAGGTGGGAAAACTGTCAGCTGCAAGGGGAATTGTGAGTGAAATACATAGTGACAGAAAAAGGGAAAAGGCAGTTAAAAAAAGAGAGTAAAGTCCATCTACCATCAAACAATAGACCAATTAACAGAAACATTAACACAAACCAATCCGCAGCTGCACCACATGAAGAACGTTGCAACAAATGGAATATGGCAGTAGCACACCATTGCATACACCACTGATCAAAGTTACCAACATTAAAAAGATGCCTTGTATAGTGTAAGGAATACAGAGACTGGACTGAGGATGACTGGTGAAACAATGTGTTGTGATGACATATTTTACCCTTTTTTTTTTTTTTTTATTTTAACACAGATGAGAGAAGACAGATTTGGAGAAAGCCACACAAATTACTTGAACTTTTCTTGTGTGGTCCTAAATCCAAACCTCTGGAGATGAAGTCGTGGTTTGCGGTGAATTTTGCTGGCATATGCAAGATCTCTCGGTCCCTTTAGAAAGTAATATGAATGCCACAGCTTACCCCAGCATTATTTGCAATCAAGTGAATCCAGCAATGTTCGTGTTCATCCTGAATGAGATGGCTACTTCCTAGATGACAACATCTACAATGTGTTCATGGCTTGAGGACTATGAAAGATTTCAGGCATCTCCAATGGATTGTGAACTTGAAATAAATTTACAATCATGATCCACTTGCCTACCTTGCTCCATACACAGTGTACAATATTAATGACTGAATGTGGAAATATCCCTCAGGACACTTGTGGATTCTATGCTAGGTCATATCATGGCTGTTTCAGGCAAAAGGCGGCCTAACCCATTATTAGGTTTATGTCTTAATAAAGTAGCCAGCCAGTTTATACAAATATGTTACACACTACACAAATGTTTTCTGTATCATTTTTTCTTTAAAGTTCTATGTGACATACTTGAATAAAATTATAACAAACAAATATATTATTATTAAAAACAATGCATCAGTTCAATGTTGAGAGAATTTAAATATATAATTATAGTAATTAGCATTGAGTGGTATTGTCACATTTATTTAAATAATTTATTTTTGAAAATAAAAAAAAACAGAAGCAAACATTTAGTCATGATAATTCCTTTGATAAGTAAATAATTAATTTTGCTGGAATTTTACAAGAATAATGATAATAAATTATTAATCAGACTCCAAAATGTGTCCATACATTATGATTGTTACAAAGTCAAAGCTTCCATGTTGAATTAGGTTAATTTCTAAAGGAAACAAAAAAAAACTGCAAGCCTGTTAATACAGTAATTAGGTTATGATTATATATATATATATATATATGTATGGGCATTACTGTAAAAATAAATTTTAAAAAGTATATAATTATTTGGATCTCTCTGATCCGGCTCGTCCCTATATAGCATATAGTGAAATTGACCAATTGACAACCACTGTTGTAACTTGTAATAAAGGAAAAATGTTATGTAAAGAAATTATATACATACTAGCTGGAGTACCAGGAAAAAATGGCTTTAGACCTATGTGCAATAGCTTAAAATACCTCACCCAGATTCTGAAGTACCTACACCAATAACCTGAGGGCCTCTCTATATGCTACAGTGAAAGAGTAACAAATAAGCACTTGAAAATATACATGTCATTTATCAGTTTTCCTTGTTATTTTGATACTTCAAATTTCAATAAATTTAACAGCTGTAATACAGTAAGGGACATTCCTAGCATTTTCAATGGCCAACCTCAAAAAAATAATAATTATGTTGAGAGTTTTAATTCTTCACTTTTCCATAAAAGCTACACCTTTTAGTAATGTTTTGTGTTGAAGGATAAACTGTATTTCACTTATGCTGTTAAAATTGTTTTTTTCATACCTGTTTGGTCTGGCTATATAAACTATGCAACTACTTCAACTAAAAAGTGACAATTTTTTTTTTTAGCCTGTGATACTACTTTCTATATGATGTGCTTTACAGATCTATTAACTCTTAAAAGGCATCCATCATCATCTAATGGGGAGATCCTCGCATAACAATTTAACTTCTTTTGCCTCTGTTTAAATTCCAACTTAATTTATGCTTACATTAGAGGCCTTTAGAGGTCACTACCATCACCCTTAGTACTCGCTAGTCATCATACATAACATGTCCCTTGACCTCTCAGAGTGAAACCTCACATGGTGTCAAGCATACAGGCAAATAATTTTGAAAATGATGGATAATCTATGATGAACCAAAAACATTTTCTGGTGAGGAAAGGGAAAAGGAATATCCAGAAGTAATTTGATTGACTCAAAAGTGACCAGTGGAGAGAGACAAGTGTTTGGCCTTTGTACAATCATGGTGATGGTTCCATACCAACTTTGCCTGTTTTTTTATAGGGGTAAACAAACAGAACCAGAGCTCCATACCCACCCTTTACTACTCTTACTCTGCACAAGCCAAAACAAAAGGTAGATTTTTTATTGTTTTTGTATATTTATCTTAATTTAGCATGCTAATCTATCATTTCAGGTAGGTTTTTTCTCTCTTGTGCACTCTCTCTCTCATGTGATTTTTTTTACCTTATACCACCAGTTAAGAGTTAAATATTAAAGGCAGTGCAACCTAAAGGGGCATGTTTAGATTAGATATCAGGCAAGATATAAAAACAATGGTTTCCAAATGTAAATTAATACCAATCTCTTTTTTTGATAGGCATACAACAGGGTAAAACATTCAGTGCCAGCACAAATCACACTCTTACCAAGAGCTACAGAAATGATAGACTTTTTTCAAATTATAAATAATAGCCTTATCATCATTTATGATTTTCCAAATATGGCTCATTTCAATTACTAGTCATCATCAGCTACAATAAAAAATTCATCTATCTCGCTGATAAGAGGTATATTTCCATAGACCATTTTCCTCATTAGCCAATCTGATTTTATAATATCAAGCAATGCTCGAGTCTTTATTTCACAATTCATAAAGGAGAAAAGAAAATGCATACAGACGAACAGACAAAAAGTAAGATCAGCATTTAATAGATGATCACGAAGACATGCCAACTCAACTAAGAGGCTTTAGGGACTGAAAAGTCAGATTATATAAGTGATACTGAAATAAAATGCTTAAGTACTTGCTGCTATAAAACTGCCTGACAACCAATCATTTTGTATGCAGAACTAATCAATACGTACCCACGGCCAGATAATTGGGGTGATGCTATACAGCAGAACTGTCAGCTCTGTTTAAAAGGAATCTTCATGCTTTACTTTTTTTTCAAAAAGTTACTATGAATTGTATCAAAGATGACGAATGGGTTAACATTACGATTAAACAAAATATTACTGCAAGACAAGGATTTCGATGCTTATTAAATGTATCCTGAAAGATGGGATGAAAAAAAATGAAGACATCATCCCAGCATCAAGTACAAAAAACTTTGACAAACTCTTTTCATTCAGCTACTACACCAAGAGACAAAGATAAATAAAATATTTGCATGCCAATCATATGGAAGACGACTGCTACAATCATTAGTAGTATTCTTCTTCAAAAATATATTAATGAGCCAGATCCTTTTAAACAAAAAAAAAAAAAAGAATGCATGCATGTACAATTAATCAACTATTGGTTTTTCTCTTCTTTATGACAAAAATATATTCCACCATAGTACCATGCATAACTAATCAAAACCAACCATAATCTGATAACTACACAGAACATCTCTGGTAAAATCTTCAACTACAAAAATAGTATTTTAAATTAAGATTTTTTTCATATTTCTTTATCTTACAACAGAACCAAATTAAATAGGAGATAAATGCCAAAAGAAGTGTAAGTTTTCTAAAAAAAAAATTAATAATATTATTTTAAACAAAAGTAGGACTCAGAGGGGTGGGATGTGTGTGTGTGTGGTTACTGACATCTTTTGTGCATCTGCTTCAGTCCAAGATGAATGCACTGTACAATGACGTGCATAATACAATTAACCCATCTTGCCAACTATCCAGACAACGCATTTCTCCAGTGTCAGTTTATTTAACACCAATAAAAGTTATCAATATCTGTTGTTGGTTTTATTAACAGTCAATGTGTTTATGGCAAAAGCCTTCATACTTAACGATAACAAACAGCATATCAACGACCATTCAAATTATATAAAGCCATCAGAGAAAGTGACACTAGCAGACATTTGATAATTACAGTGAATAACTTATGAACTAAAAGCATTTACCAGACAAAATATCACTATCTGAGAACTACCGAGGTGTCAAAAACACTAGTTTGATGGAATAATAATAATGGCATGTTTCAAATGTTCACACAACAGCTAAATTCTAGAGCTCTCCATCAGCACTCCACTTGTGATCATGTAAAAACCAAACCTTTACCCCAGTCAAACGATGACTCGTCATTTTTCCATCCAGGGCTGGACTCAAAGCAGCAAGAACTCAAAGATAGTTTACAACTCCTGATCCAAGAAAACTTCTCAGATCCAATAAGGTCAAACAAGGTAAAGATCAGCAGGAAGGTTGGACATAGAATCAAATGCAAATAAAAGGCAATCTGTGTTAGAAACTGACGACTCCCTGAAGAGGGAAATAAAAGAACGCTTAAGCCTAGTAGCAAGGTACTTGAACGCACTGCATTTCACTGCAAAAGAGAAAAGGAAAAGAGTGAAGGAAAACCACAAACTATAGAACCAGACAAAGTTATGCAGCTGAACATGCCATACCATTTGAACAACAGTCTCTGTCTGTCTGTCTATGGTCTCTGTGGATAGACAAACTTCAGAATGAAAAAAAAAAAAAAAATTGAAACTTCCCCATCAACCTCCCAAACACACCATCACAAGAAATGTGGAATGAAAACTTAAAACTTGGACAATCTTAATTAGGAGATTTCTCAGTTTTTAATAACATCGGATTTATTTCAGCTGACCTTACTTGCACTTGATTCGGAAAGGCCTGAGCGATGAATCATCACTTGACCCACAATGAATATTTAAACCCATTATATGAAGTGTGGCAGGATATTTCCTGTTTCCACAAACCATGAGTCACACTGCTGATGATGGGGTTTCAGTTAAAAACGAAAGCTCCAGAACTTATCTACAAACAAAAAAAAGGTAAAAAGCCAAAAACACCACCATTTACCTACCAAGTCCTGGGAAAATAATAACAATAATCTGAATTTTGGATAAAATAACGTTGTGCACAATTAAATCAAACAGATGGGATAATATTCTGTTCAGCATTTATAAATTAAACTTCAAACTTTCAAGGTGTGCCTGATTTCATTTTAATTTTTAAAAATAAAAATGAATTGCAACTTCAATTCAAGCTGCTAATAAAATGTTTACCCTTGCATTAAAAAAAAAATTAATATACAACTGTTTTACAAATCTGATGAGGGGCTCTATAAATCTGACAGTTTCCTCCTACCAAAAAGTACACACACTGGCAAAGTATACACAGGAATACAGGAAAAAAATTTTTTTATAAATGCAGTGTCATGACATTGATAAATTACTGAGGGGATAAAAAAGTTCCTTACACCAACTGAAGATTTTAAAAAGTAACATCCATGGGCAGACACAATGCAATAGCATCATATAGTTAAAAATAAAACCAACCCAATTATCTTTTTAAATATTTTTGTTAGTAGATGCTAAATATTCTATTTCCCATGTAAAAATCAGTATAAACAGAATCAGAAAGTAGCATAATTAAATATAAACACTCCAATAAATGGCAAAAAAAACTCAATCAATCAATTAATTAAGCTGTATGTGGTACAGTAGTCCAGTTGTTAGTCAAATTAAGTGATTAAGTTGAAGAGTCAACTTCACTTCCTGTGGGATTGGCTTTCTTGGATGTTTTCTTCTCTGTCTCTCTTCTTTTCTAGCAGGCCATACAAGGGTGGGGGGGGGGTGTTCTCCCCGCATCTAAAAAGGAAGTTTCCTAGTTGAGACTTTCAGTGGGCTTGTTAGGTCAGCCAAAGCTGAAATGCAGTGGCAATCCAGAATCACCTGCCTCATTTAGCTAGTATTCTAGACATGACAACAGCCATCGATTGCCACAAATGGACTTTTCCATTACTAAGTAATACCGCATGGCAAGCTATTTTAACAAACAAACTCTGGATATAACCTGTCATAATAAATGAATTCTAAACAAGAGTGTGCTGACAAAGTTACCACCTAAGAGAACATTTTTTTTGGTATTTTGAAATCTGCTTTAAGCGGGATTTTTGTCAAGTCAAGGAGCATGGATAACAGGGTTTCGTTCCCAAATGGCACTACGTACAGAGGAAAACAAAACCCACATACCTGCCAAAGGCTCTAAAATGTAAGTGAACATGAGAATTAAGTGAACGTTTATGGCGTAGGTGCTTCTGATGTAAATCAGCGGCATCATAATGAACTTCTTCATAATGTCGGATGTAGTCATCCAAAATCCTTTGATCTGGAAAAAAGAAGTAGAGACGCACAGTTATAATTCCTCCTTAATCAGAAAAGGGAAGTTAAACTCTCAAACCAAGAGAGAGATCAATTTCAGTTATAAATACATCAGTGTGAATTTAATCAATTAATGATGTTTACTTTGTTGTATTTACCTATGTATTTAGTTTTCTTCACAATTAGATCATGAATAAGAATCTGAAAAATCTCAGAAGAACTGATAATGTCATCTTGTATTTTCTATTATCTGTTTAAAAACAGAATTCCCAACTTAGGTTACAAACTACTGTTATCTGTAAACTTTTGTCACATGTTACTTGATTATATCCTATGTCAATACTTTAAAATGGTTTAGAAAAAGAAAGATTGCTTTACACTTTGAAAACCAATACAAATATGCCACATTCATTCATAAACTGCTTGAGCCTTGCATGTTTACCTAATCCACTAATTTCTGCCTAGAGAGTGTTTTCTGAAACAAGTTGGTGTGCTTTGTATCTGTATTACTCAGCACAGGTTGACACACAGTACCTTCCTTGTCAATATAACTGTATCCATCCAAACCACCTGTTTTGCATTACAAGTGTGCTGACTAAAAGTACAGCCAGTTCAAAGAAAATACTAGTAATTCCAGGCTGAAGTGTACCACAGATGGTATAAGATAAATAAAAACTGGCACGGTACACCAAGTGTTAATAAGAACAGAAATTTCTCGATGTCTTGGACATTGTCTCCGCTTGCAAAGGAGAAAAGCAAGGAAGCAAAGACAATTTAGCCAGGTTACATAGATTGTTTTCCTTTTATCTCTTAATTACTGCATTGTACTTAAACAATTTCTAACTTTCTTTCTTATTTCAACACATCTCAGTGGTTTTAAAATACATTATTTAATGCAAATAGCAACAGAAAATTTAATATCACCAATTAATAATGCTTATATTTTTAAAACACGGCACCACACTATTTATAACTATGGGAGTAAGAACACAATTTATAATCAAAAGAAAATTATTATTACAGTCTGCTAGCATAGGTATAAAGATAGGATTGATGGCTAAAGGCAACTGCACTTTTTCTTTGCAATTATCTGAATTGTGTAAATTTAGCTATCACTTCGGGCAACAGAATGTACGCACGCTCCATTGTTGTATTACAGACAAAGCCGCGTCCTTCATTCTCCTGTAGATTTGAGTTCTTTCCAAAACATTTTTAACTGATTTTCATATAACAACCTATACGATTTTACCAGATACATTTTGTTTCTTCATTTATATTTACTGCAAATATAATCAAAAGATTTATATAAAAAAAAATTTTTTTAAAAAAAGCAGGCAGATTGTCAATCTTATTTTATCAATAGTACTACAAGTAAACTACCAGTAAGTTAAAGAACTGAAGTGTGTCAATGACACATTTTTGGTGATGTGAAATATTAGTTATCTCCTAAAAGTGGGAAATCTGAGATGGTGCTAAAGTTCTCCGGGACCTCGTCTTATAGTTTAGCAACAAATAAGTACCAGAAGTTTAAATTACATGGACAAAACAAGATCACTAATTTTACAGCAGTTATTGATACTTAAAAAGTAAGAATATGATCTAATGATAAAGAAACCCTATAACCATGGGCAGCCACCGGATTTTTTTTTTTCTAGGGGAGAGGGGACATATACATGCTCTGCTAGAGCCTTATATTGTATTTTCCTATAATGCTACTCTCTTCCCAACCTTTGACCTTTGGCTGGGCTTGTTATTTCTTGTCAGATTCGCCAGGCAACAATGTGTGGGGTGAATCCTGCAAAAAAACTAATGCCATCATTAAGTTACCACCATCAATTTTCTAGGTGAGGTGGAATTGCCCCACATGCAGATGCCCATGCAAAAGTTTATTTATGTTATACTGATGTACATGTATTTATACATCGTAATCTCAATTATTTCCTCTATTTTTCTGGTTCAAATTTGAGGTTCGCTCCCTCTGCAGCAAGAAGCAATTCTCCCTTTTTCCGAAGTATAAACTAATACACACAAACATCCAGGTAGTCTGTGTCATGCCCCACAAACAGAATTACCCAATCCTATGGAGTGAGAAATGACGCTTTAAGCTTGTTCAATGATTGACTAAAGTTCGCTGTTTGTGTGTTTCATGTCATTAGTTTGGTAGTAGTCCTAAGATGGAGGAAAAAAGAAAAAAAAAAATCAAATTTTAAGATTTAACTGACAAAAAAACAACATTCCCTGCTTTTAAAAGTGAATATGAGCAAACTACTTATGATGTCATTGCTGGTAAACAAAACCCAAAACGTGAATACAGACTCTTACAGTGGTTTGGAGTAATTGAGATTGGTGGACTTAAATGTTTGATCAAGAAGGGAGTGAGGATTTTCCAAAAGTTTTTTCGGTTTAGTTTGAGGATTTATAATTGACTAGCTGCACGATGTAATAAAAATCCTTATGAAATGCTTCCAAAGTTGTTGCTCGTTCTGTGGCTTAAACAAGCAGGACACCATTCCCGGGAAAGGAGCAATCGTCTCCATAATCCGCAGATCGGGAAATTCCGCAAATTAGGGCACAACACGTGTACAGCATTTTACCTTTTATAGTCTCGGTGGAAGTGAAGAACCTTACCGCCACCTGCACAAGCATTCCTCGCCAATCCAGGCTGATGTTACTAATGGCAATACACAGAGGATCTAACTTCTGCACAAAAAGTCACTAACAAAGAACACTAGCCAACCGGGGTTTTTTTTTGAGGACATTAACACTTTTTAATGCTAGAAATTGTTGTTGGAAAAAAAAAAAGAGAAATAAGACTTGTTACAAACCTTAAATGCAAATATTTCCCCCCCCTTTTTAGCTCAGCTGCATTTTTTTTTAAATGACTGCTACATAAAAACTACAGAAAAAAAAACCCCCAGCTCTGACGCTTCCAATCTCAGCATATTTACCTGATCAACTTAGGATAGAGATAGCATAATAATGTTAACAGCTGCAAGCTGAACAATATACTCAGCAATCTTTCCATGATCATTTTCCAAATAGCCCTAAATAAGCTTACTAATTACCAGAAAAACAAACAAAGAAAAATAAAAATGCATCAATCAAAAAAAAAAAACTTCAAATCTAAATAGGGTTCCTACATTATTGATCATATATATTTAACATAAAGACCATGTATGAAACAATGTGTATGTGGTAACAGTTGGTTTATAGCAGAAATTAGTTTATTCTCGATGATCGATTACCAGAGACAGTTTCAACGGTTTGATTATAATTATACTGGCAGTTTTACTGAGTTGCGGTCTACTTTGGTTTTGGCATTTTTTTTTAAAAAAATAATTATCAAGTTTATAATAAACAGAGATTATCGAAAATATTCTGGCAGGAATGGAAATGAAACCGGTCAGTCGTCATCATGTATAATAAATCCTAAACTTCCAACCTATGAAGCATCAAGGGGAAAAAAAAGAAAAAGTATCGTATAACAATAGCACACATCTGTATTCATTTAAACGTGAAAGAGTTTCCTAATTACCAATTAGCAAAAGCCAACATTTCAACCCAACAAAGCAGCCGTTTAAACAATAACTTCTGGCAGTCCTGTATGGCAGAGAGAGAAAAAAAAAATCCTCGAGATAATTGTAAGTTATTTTATGACGGATGATCTTTTAAAATCTGTAACTGCCATGCAGTAAAGCCGCGCTGCGTGTGCTGCTGCTGCTGCTGTTGTTAAGCGAGTTGGACGTCCCAATGCCGAGTCCTCCTTGTTACTGAGATGTTCGTCGAGCCTACAAGCGGCTCGAACGCCAAGTAAATGCATCGACATCCCAGTAACGCAAAGATGTAGCCCTGCTTGTCAAAAAAATTGTTTCTGCATTAATGCAACACGCATCTGCATAATTTCCCTTATGTGGACAATGTTTCACACTTCAAACAATGAGGTAGAAAAAAGGACCACCCAGAGTACTCAGTTACGGTACATTTCCCAAAAAGAACAGAAAAAAGCCTTTGATGTATGGTTTGCATAAAATATGTGGCCTTGAAAAATATTCAAAAGAATAAATAAAATAGGCAGGTGTATCTATAAGTGATTAAGTGTGTGTAGCATTTTCTAAAATTAAATTACTTCTTTTATTACTTAAAAAAGAAACACAAACACAATATTTAGAGGAAGTTTTTCTTCTCTCTTTTTTTTTTTCATTTATGTATTTGGAAATGATCAATGCTAGGTAATTTTTCAAATATAGTTTTTGGCAAAGTTGTTGAAATTACCATCTATCTATCCTTGATAAGATGACAAACTAATGGAAAGCCTAAAAATCCAAACTTTGCCAAGGGATCACCAGCAGTAGTTTCTAGAATGTAGGAGATATTTGAATTACTTTTCTTGGTTTTATTATTATAACAATTGCCTTGGGCTAAAACTATTCCATTTAATTTTTTTTTTCCTTTTCTTTCTTCCTCCTCGTTTCGAAAATACTTATTGTCAATAATGTAACACTAAACTTCTACCAGAATCACACAGACTAAAGACAGGATTCAAATAAATTTTCAAATTACTCATATAGCTCCAAGGTTACTTACCAAAAACCAGGAAGCAACGGATCCTATTTGCATGATTTTGTATTCCTTGCCTCTGGGCATGGAAAATATCCAGGCATGTAACACATGCTACATGAACACCTACTGCCACTATTATAATCCTTCATTTTTTTTTCCTTCTACTTAACTATATCATATACAGTCAAACCTCAATTATCCGAACGAGGCGGCAGGGAGTAATTTGTTCTGATAACCGAAGTTTTACTGTATATCAAAACTGTTTAAAACTCCAAAACAAATTTTTAAAATATCCGAAATTGCTATAATTATTAAGATTTATTTATAAAGTTTCTACCAGCCCCTCACCTGACATTTACCTTTCTTATTTATGCCCGACTGACATCAGAGACTGAGTACCCTGTGCTACATGGGAATAAATACCTTTTATAAAAAAAGTTATATATATATATCAATTTATTTAAACACAGTCATTGAACGAACATTGAATTGATGTTAATGCTACATTTCTTAACATTCTATAATGTACATGCACATTTAACTTCGTTCCATAACAGCCTCTTTACAGATCATGTTTTTAGTTTTGGCCAACTCTTTTGAGCATTTAACATACAGTTGTCTGTGGGGAAAGGCATGGACTATCCAAACCGAGGCTACTGACCCTGTGCTTTACTGATGGTCATAGCAAAGCAGAATTTTATAGGGAACTGGATTCTCTTGAATTCAAATTCAAAGGGGCTTTTTTAAAATTGTGCAATGTTTCAGCTGACTCTAGAAATCTGAAAAAGTGCCTGACCGATACAGACGAGGCTGGCTTATAAGATGACCAAAACTTGTAGCAAATCACTAAATTAATTTTTATTCTTAGTTTTAAAAGTTATACTGTGTGCAATATCAAAACCGGCCATTGGTGACTTCCAAACGGCCTTCAAAGACAACTGTTGAAAGATTGAAGTCTATGGTCACTTCTGATTGTTGGCCTTCGAGACCAGGTTCTGGTACCCTTGGATCCTGAGGTACCTTCAGTATAATTTGAGGCTGCTAGGTCACCTATTTTCAACAAGTGCAGTGAACTAAGTGCAATCTATAAGAATTTTGAAAAGTGGCTTCAAAACAGCTTTCAAGACCAGTGTGTGTTACCTACGATTTGGCCAAGAAAGAGTAAAAAAGAAATGCACAAACACTTGAAAATACGAATTAGATATTATACATGGAGCATCATACAATTCATATTAATATACAACTGTTGCGTAACATTATCCACACATCATACACTCATTAAGAACAAGCATGGCTATAGCAACATTCAGCCAAAAGAATTAATTCCCCACCACTTTTAAAACCAAATTAATTTTTTGCTTCATTAGATTAGCTACATATAATAAAATGCAAAAAAATTACTTTATATGATTAGTAGCAAATTAATGTAACAAAGGTTCACAATCAAATACCAGCATTTTATATAAAAGCGTGAGGTCATCAAAGTACAAGAATTCTGTTTAAAAAGAAAGGCCATCATCATTAGTGTATGTAGTTTCAAAAATAACTTCACAAAGTTTGTTTTTTTTTAATAGGTAAGTTATGCATTTGTAACAACAACAAAAAATGTGAGTGTACAAATTAAGGAAATATACTATCCAAATATGGAGTTAATGTCAATAAAAATAAATCTAAAAAAAAAAAAAGAAAATGAAAAGAACAGAGTTAGGAAGAAGCATGCAAACATTGTCGGATTCTCTATACTGGCATAAGAAGGTAAATCATTTCCTTTATTAAATTACAAACAAGTGTTTCCCCTACCTCCAAAACTACTACTATAAGTATAATTTTACATGTTATATCAGACTTGATGTGGGCCTGTTTAATTTATTTTATCAATTTTAAAAGCAAAATGCCATCCACTGATACCATATTCTTCAATTTCATCACATAATAGTTACAGTGTGTATTTTAAAATTATTATACACTAGAACTTCCTGCAAAATATTTGTCTAATGCATTAATTTCACTATTAAAAAAAAACAAAAACAAAAACATTATACTCTGGAAACAATAAAAATAAAGTATCCAAATACTTCTGAAAACGCTGTAATTATTTATTTTCAGTTGGTTTACGAGATAAACGGTAGATGTGAACTCATTCAGTTTGATAAATTTATAAGAGATCGACATAAACACGCTAGAAACAAATTTAGAATAGACAAAAAAAAAAATGATTTAACAGATTCACTATGCTCTCCAGTTGCCTTCCTCTTCTCACCAGTAAGAGTCCATTGGCGCACAACCTACACCAAGGGGGCAAAAATGCCAGACAGACTGTGATAATTCACTTACCTCTCTCCTTTCCTTGCTAAATCTGATATCAACTGGGCAAGTACAGAAAATGTATATTTACTGTCAAGTTTACTTTAAAAAAAAAAACAATCAAAATGATTACTACATAAAAGTTGCGTAAAGTTCTTGCACGCAAAAAAGATATTTTAACAGCAGTTTGTAAGTTTGGGTATTTAGATGTTCTCGTTTCCTATTCATAATTTATTTTTAAATAAATAGCAAACTCTTTATTGATGTGAAGGTTTCAAAATTCAATAAAAAAATACGCAGGATAGAAAAACTGGGGCTAATGCCCTCCGCTGATAGCCCTTATAAAGCACGAAGATTTTTGTAATATCAGTCAAGTCGAGCGCAACCGACAGTTACTGTTTTGACAATTATAATTAACATCATGCATAATATACACCTGAAACTTGGAAAACAGACTTTTTACAAGGTGAATAAAAAATGAAATAACAATGGTATCTGATTAAAATCTACTATATACAATAAATAAATATTGTCTTTAAAAACAAAGGAAGTTACCAGAGGTTAAAAAGACTTCCTAACCACAAGGAGAATGAAGAGGATTCCAGCTGATTCTCTGCATTTTAAAATTGGCACATTTTATTTTTTAAAAGTTAAATATGCCTGTTAAATAATTAAACTAAGATTTTGTAATAAACTATTAGTATTTTATATATTATAAAGCATTAAAACCATTTAATGCATGATTAATTTCAAGAGAAACACTATGCTTTTTTTCCCCATCAGTTTGTAATTATTTCCCAGACGTCTTGAAAGTATCTATAGAAATAATAGCATCACATTTCTTTTCATCTGACACACAATCTCAAGTTAAGGTCGAGTCTACTGATATTTGTCTAAATCAAAACATATTTAATAGCCTCAGAGTTTCCAAAACGTCAATATTGATTCACCACAGGATGTCAAATAGCTACAATTCATAGTTAACATCTTTAAATAACAGGCCACAGAGGCTTAGTTCATCAGTCACTAGAATCAATGTCTCATTCACCAGGCTAACAATCACACTTGTTAAAATTACTTGTTTGAAAAATAAGCTTCTCCTTTCTATTAGTTAGTCAAAGTTATTTAAAAAATAAATAGATTAAAGGGTAAAACAGTGCTATACATGTTCAGTGATCTTTCTTCACAGCACCATCTTGCCATATCTAGCAGGAATATACAGAAAGAAACTAAATTTGATTATATGCAAGCCAAACTATATTAAATCACATCCAATAAGCATGTTAATAAGAATGTATTCAATTCAGCTTAATAGTTTCTCAACAGAAGTCTCTGCTTATGTCTCAGCCATTAGGTTTATGGTTTAAACTGATACAACCAGCATTCAATACCTGTAATCGTTAGTTCACGCTAATGACATTGCACTTCCCCATTGAACTGGTGCACTCACATTAGACATACATGCTTCTCTATCAGGATCCTTGTCATCACATAAGCAAAAACTATGCTAAAGTCAATGTGAGTAATGATCTCTACACCAATTCAGACAATATCCCTATCAAATTTCATCTTCATTTTTAGCTGATCTTTTTATACTTATCACAGTCATGTTTACTGCATTTTGTAGCCACGCTTAAATCCCATGTGCCATTCTCACATTTGTGTACGTAATAAGCAATCATCAAATATATTCTTTCACCATTTGTATATATGCAAAGTCTGCTGCCAATATCTACTGTCACATGTCAAAATACATATAATATGCCACTGCACCTAATTAATTCTATAGTATGCAATCATTACTCATCTACAATCTACTAAAACAAAGCTTTTCTATGAAACAGCCACAACATATTAAAAAAAAACAACTGTGCTTTAACTGATTCCTTTCCCAGCAAGGTTGGATTGTTGATTTTTTAGCTAATGTGAAGCAAAAATCTATATCTTTAGTAAATACCTTGTATGACAAGTACAGATTTGCTGACATTCATAATAAGATTATAGTCAGAAATAGTTTATTCACGTGCCATACAGATTTTGAAAGTAAAGATGCATTAGTGTAGAATTAGAAGCTATCAAACGTAGCAGTTAAGTTGCAAAGAACCAATTTTTATAGCATTTTTTAAATGCAGAATTTCAACCATCCATTCCAAAGGGGATATTTAATAACGTTTCACAAAACAAAATATTAAAAAGAAACAACAGTCTTCTAAAAATATAAACAACTGGCTCTCGATTGATCCCTGGTAATTTAGTGGCAATTTATCCTACTAAATATAAATTATACAATTTGAAAATGATGACGACTCGTTTTCTTAACCCAAATGGTCTGTGGTTACAGGTTACTATGTAAAGTCTGGCTAAAGAGTAATTTATCTCAAGCAGTCTGTAGAAACAACAGATTCCATGAGGTGCAATTAGAGTGGGTCAGAGTGTCCTCATCCTAGTCTGACCAATCAAACCAAACCAAATCCCAGTTATAAGCCTATGGTGATGCCAACCGAAGAAATTGTTATATCTTCTCTAAGGTTTAAACACTGTCTCCATGGAAGACCATGCATAACTCTGGAAAGGGGACGGCTAAGATAGCAAAATTAATTTAAAATGTTATGCATAAAAATCAATATTTTATGGCTAGTTTTTCTGAATCATATCAATATCTTTCAGTGATTACAGTCTGCTTCAACACAAATCCTTTACAATCTGCTTTTAAAACCATTGTCGGAAAAACAATTAAACATGTATTGAAATTTCTAACCAGCGCAAAAGAATGTTTCCAAAAATGATCAGATGTGTATCAGGGTAAATCTAAAACTGACTTGCAAGACTTAAATATCAATTTTGTTTAAATAGAAAACACCTACTTAAATGCATTCATTTACTGAGTCTCTTAATCAAGTTTGTGTGTTAGGTGTGCTTTTCTTTCTTTACAATCATTATTAATGGAGGAAGTCATTTGTTTGATGTTGAATTAGGATTACTAATAGTTTATTTGTGAGCTTAATAAGCAGTCCTTCCTTCCAATAGTAAAACTAATGAGGCAGAAGCACATTTATAAACAGTAAGCCCTGTAATCTAAAGCTGATTTTTTAAATTTGCTAATTAAATTATTCCTGCCAAACGTATCTTAGACATCTAAGACTTTTCATTTCACGGACAAAAGAACTTTTACAATGTACATACGTACATTTATAAATTTCAAACACATGGAGCAATATTTAAATTAAATGAGCAAATGGCAAATCATTAAATGACAAAAATAATTTATTTTTCGTTGCACACCAGAAAGAATTATCAAGTGTTCTTGTAACTACGAAAATAAGGACACCAGCATAATACGCAGATTTGAATGGCTGGCCTGCCTGTGGAAGGACAACTTCAACATCAAAGTAATCTACAGAAGGGCTGTAACAAGAAGCAAGCACTCAATACAACTGACAAAACTCATTATCTGCCAAGCTGTGGTAAGAAATACCCTAATGAGATAAAGCAGCCCAAGAGGAAGCTTTGCCAGCGAGAAAAGTCATTGGCAATTCATGCATGGTCATAATCATTACGTCAAGTGGACAGTGCTGAATCAGAGATCATAAGCAGCCACTACAAAAGAAAAGCAAATGCAATAATCCCCATAGTTTAGGAACCCAGGCCTAACCTAACAGGAGTTGGGTAGCGGGCTACCTCACAAGGATCACAATTCTCACAGGGCTAAGATAACTCTCACTTATAAATAGCTACAACAGCTGAAGGTTGAACTGCTCTCTAGGTACAGGACATACACTTGCAATATTATACTACAGTTAAAAACTTTCTGGTTCTACATAAATGTAGTGCATGCCAAGCTTAACTGCTTCCCACCCCCCAAAAAAGTACACCACGTGTTGAGGTTGGTAAAGCAAACCATTAAATGACAGAAATGTTCCAGAATATTGAAACCTAACACCTAATTTGGCAAATACTCCAGTAGTTGAATGGGTTAAGCATCTAGTCAAACTAGAATATTTCTACCAAGACCAGACTGCTTTAGGCTTAGCGACAGGGAATGACCCTAAAATGTAAAATTTATTGGATAGTTTCTATCGCCAATAATAAGCTGGTTGAAAAACTCCAAAATAACCAACTTATTTTTAGGAACTCTATTAATAAAGGCTTTTTTGCTCTTGTGTGTGTGTGTGTGGTGGGGGGGACATATACATTTTTAAAGGGAATTTGTACTAAGTAAAAAAAATACTGAAAAGGAAGCTAAAATAATTTCCATTTAAAAGCCAATGAAACAAATCTCTAGATTTTACATACTTAGCTTTAATTGTACTAAATAATACTTTTTAAAATCTATAGTTCATCTTTAGTCTAGAATAGTGGTGTCCAACCCACAGCCCTCGAAGCTGTTTCGTGCGGCGCTCGACATGAGCAACAAAGATAATCGTTGTGCACCTTTGTTTTTCACTTCAACATTTTCATTCCCTTTGGCTATAATTGAAGAATAGACAACCACGCGAACAAGGGGAAAAAATGGTGAGAACATGTTATACCAGCAGTTTTTCTCATGCACCTGATTCACACTACAATCGAGAAGAGAAAGTGAAGATAGATACGAAACTGTGGCGCCTCCAGATCAGCATAGATACATGAGAATCTACGAGCAGTGATTATTTTACAACTATCGGAGTTGGGATGAGCGGCAGTTTCTGTTTTTGGAATTGTGAAACGTCAGCCATTTTTTAATTAGGAGAAATCGTCATTGTAAAAAAAATCAGTATCCATAATCACTCCGAATCTATGTCCTCAAAAGTGTGAATTGTTTTCAACTTCTTCAAATAAATTGTCTTGGTTATGTACTTTATGGTAATTTATATTTTTATTTCATTATTCGACACGGGAGTCGTTCGATTTTTTTTTAATATCGATTTCTGAAAATTGATTTTTCTGAAAAATTTTTTTGGGCGTGGGAAAGAGAGACGAGTGCTCACCAAAATAGCCGATTTAGTACTGGATGTGGTATCGGAAATAGGTGGAGGGTTTTACAAGATAACTCGTAATTGCCCTTTAAGAGCATTTAACATTCCGCGTTGAGTTTGACTCGCGATATTACCTTTAACTTTTGGTTTTAGAATAATCGCATAAAAAATGAGTGAAAGGATAAAGAAATCTGGTGATATCGAGCAGAGAATCAACGAAGGGCCAGAAAAATCGCAGAATTAATGAGGAAAATCGTGCTTTCAATTCTTCACAGGAGTATGATTTTTTTTTATTTGTGATGGCGGGTGATAAAGCAACCTGTTTGCTTTGCTATCGGTCGTTATCGACAATGAAAAAAAAAGCTAACATTCAGTGACACTTTGAAATGATCCATGGCAGTTTTAACAGGAATTATCCAAATGGTAGCGAATTAAGACAGGATAAAGTGAATACTCTTAAAAACAACTTCAATGCTCATCGAAAACCAGATATCACTTCAATTGTCCCATCAAACTGTGGTGAGATGTGTAGAGATACTTTCTTTAAATATTTTTTAGCAGTTCCGTCATGATTTGGAATAGCACTGCTGGTTTCAGCTTAGCTGCAGATGAGTCTTGCAATATCACAGATACAGTACAATTGATGTTATGGATCAGATATGACGTGAGAAATGAATTTAAGGAGTTATTGGCTTTGAGGCCACTAAGAAATACAACATGGTGAAAATATCTATGCAGCAGTGAAGGAATGTTTAATTGAAAATAGCACTGACATTCAGAAGCTTTTATTGATTACAACAGATGGTACTCCAGCAATGGTAGGAAAGAACAATGGACTTATTGCGCTACTGCGATCGGATAGAGATTTTCCAGATTTTCACTTGTATCATTGCATCATCCATCAGTAGTCTCTGTGCTTGAAATTGAAAGATAATGAACTTGATTCTGTTATGGCAATAGCTGTTAGGACAGTGAACTTTATTAGAAGTCATTCCGACAATTTAAGATGCTGCTTCATGAGTATGATGCTGCCTATGAAGATGTGGTTCTGCACAATCATATTCATTGGTTAAGCAAAGGCAAAGTGCTGAACAGATTGTTAAAGATAATTCCAGAAATAAAAGAATTTTTAAAAGAAAAAAAATCAGAACAATTTATTACATCATTTTGAAAATGAGTCTTATTGTTAAACTGGCATTTTTATCCAACATCACCCAGCATCTCAATGCCCTAAATTAAAAAATTCAAGGTCCCAACCAAATACTGCCCAATTTAGTGAATGAAATTGCTGTTTTTGAAGCAAAGCTGTCTCTATTTTCTAGTCAATTGGGGCAGCTAAATTTCTTGCACTTCCCAGCATTGGGCAAAATTGCTTCAAATATCTTGAAATTGATCAAGCAAGAACAGTTTTACGAATCAAAGAAATATCAAAAGCCAACTTTTGTTCTCGATTTCAAGATATTCAACATTTACTTCCCGTTCTGCGATTTGTAAGCAACCCATTTTTCTGTGATATCTCAGAAGTTGGTGGAAAGACGCAAGCATTAGGAGCTGCTGCTGCAGTTCAGTTGGAGATTTGGAGATAATTGAGTTGCAGCATAATTTGACACTAAGGAACAAGCTCGAGGAAACGACAACAGCAGAATTTTGGATGAAATGTGTTTCCAGCATCAACTTTCCGTGTATCTACAGGTGCTTCAAGAAAATACTGACCATGTTTGGCAGCACCTACACTTGTGAAAAAGGATTCTCTGTCATGACAAACAAAGTCGAAAAAATGAACTCGTTTGACTGATAAACATTTACAAGATTTGATGAGGTCAGCAACAACACAATACCAGCCAGAAATTAAGGATACTGCTGCATCAATTCTAGGCCAGGCATTTCATTAATTGTGTTCATAAAATTATGGTTATGTTATTGATGGGGTAAATAAAAATTTCTTCCTATATTATTGTTTTTTTCATGCCACATCATTCCCAGTTTTTCACAGATATAGTGAAATAAGAAAAATATGGTAGATTCCTTTTAATTGTATAGCAAGAAATATAAAAAAGTTTGTTAGCTGTCCGTTGTGGACCGCGGTTTGTAAAAGTTCGAACCTGCGGCCCTAGGCCTGCAAAAGGTTGGACACCACTGGTCTAGAAGTTTCCTTGAACAGTTAAACCAGATATCAGGGAATGTTGGAAATCAACTTTGAATAACAATTGAACTAATGCAATCTTACCCTTTTGTTATAACATACAAACACATTCCAGACACCAAGTGTATAATTAATACTTAATCAATTTCTTTCAATGTTATTGTAAAAAATCCAGAAATAGTCAGTTATTAGTCAAAGTTCTTATAACATCTAAATCCTTTTTTTCTCCCGTTAACTCTGCAATAAAGGAATCCTTATAAATCAATGTAATTAGATAGTCTCTTTGCTTCAGCAGTTGTAGATGTCTTAATTTCCTTCCACATTCAACTGGAAAATTTTACAAATAAATCTTAATAGATTTCATAACATTTGAGATGCTCTGATATATGAGACACTAAAGATGCTAGTTTTGGTGTTTAACGACATTTTTAAATGGACACAGAAACTTTGGTTTGCTATGAACACAGCAGATGTTAATTTGTGAAATTGATGCTTGGTTTTTTTTATTTTATTTTACTTTTTTTGCACATTCTTATTTGATCATAATAGGCAGAAAATTATGTGAATGCCTTACACCACCACTAGCTTGCACCCAAATACCCATAGTGCAACATCCAGCCCTCACTGCAAAAGTCAGTGAATCCATTTTTACATCAACAGCTTATTTTTTTAAAATAAAGTCTGGTGGAAAAAAAAAAAAAAAAAACCAAGTAACACTATAAATAAGATAGAAAAATACTAAAACGAATTAATTTTTCACCCTCATTAACACCACATCAAATTAAGTCTATTAAGAACATCACAAAGCAGGGATGTATCACGAAAGGAGATGGGGGTGCTATCAGAAATAGCAGAAGAAAGGTGATCAGAGACACAAAGAATAACTGCTGAATCATTTTAAGGGATGTGGACTGTATGGAGATGGAGAGAGCAGCACGGGATAGAGAAAGTTGGGTGGGAGGCTGAGGCAAGGACCTGGCCCCACAGGCAGACCACAACATAGTTAGAATGTACACAAGCTTTTTATTTCACAATAGAAACAAATTCCCAAAATAAAATCTTTAGATATATATATATATATATATATATTTTTTTTTTAACATGAAAAGTATGCTGCAAATTTTACAGTAGAGAATGCAACAGAAAGTTTTACATTTTGCAATATAAAAACAACAAACATCTAAAAGAGAATTTTAAGAGAAGAATAAATGTCTCCCTCAGGCATTTCATCTTTAATACATGATACATCAAATAAGGAGCATATATAGCTCTCCTATTGGAGTTATAGATGTTGCAACAAAAGTTCAGAAATTTAATTACTTGCTGATGTGTGAAGTGGTGACAGCTGAGTGATTATGTTACTATTTATGGGCGCTACAATAGATCGGCCACCACAGCAGAAGTAATTGTTAAAGAAACCGATCAGTTCCTAACAACATGAAAAATGAAGTCTGATCTAATGTCATTGATAGGAAATCGAGTATAGCAAACCAAAGTAGTTTTTTTTTCTTCTTCTTCTTCAACTCATTTCTTGCTAAATTTAAATTTGGTCAAATTGTTTTTTTTTTTCTTCTTTCAAGAGCAGAGCAGAGCATATTGTGGATTTTCAACATGCGTTCCATGAATACCGGTGTGATGATTGCATTTGTTGTGAATTGTTCACCAATAATGACAAAACAAGTTACACACTAAGAAAGATCAACTTTATAGCAGATCACAGAACAGCATTTTAGCAACAAGACAATACTACTAAATATGTTGTAATTTACGTGACAGCAAAGTCCTAACGCTAACCTTTGAATATATGAGAATGCTGTTACAACTATCCTATTTAATATATTATTGTAAATAAACTGTACCATCGAACCATTTTATACCAGACAGTCAATAAAGAAAAGATATCTACTGATATGTTGTTCTAGGATCCTAAAACATAGCATGTTTAATAACCAGTTAATAAAATGAAAAAAACCTCCTACAGCTTAACTTAAATATTTTGAAGTTTTTCTGTTTCTATAATTCAGATGAAAACCCCAGAAATTTGTACAAAATTTAAGAATCACGCATTCATTGCCTTGTTAGACAATTTACCAACAAGATGGTGATCAAAAAAAGATTTTATCCTATTTGCAGCCAAAAACACGAATAATGAATGGTCTTAATTTTTTTTTTTTTAAATACCAGCCTTCTCAAGAATCTTGTATTTATTTGTAGGGGAGACAATCATCAGCACTCTTAAGGTGGCGTCACGAATAAAGACCTCCTCTAGAGATGTTGAGTAGCCACATGGGAAGAAATCCTGAAGGAATATATTATAAAATGCAAAAGCTAAGTCATACATAATGTGAAATGACTGTTTAATTGCCAATAAAATGTGCAGTCTCTTCAAATATTTCTCATACAATTACCATTTTTTTAAAAAAATTTTTAGTTTTTACTGACCCATGATTGCTCTAATGACAACTGGAATGAGTAAAATTAATTTAATTTTCAAAAATACATTCATACAATTTCCATAACAAACAGTTTTTTTTTTTTAATATTTGTTGATCATCTTCCTTTTTAAGTTATTCAAAGAAAAAAATTAGCGAGTAAAAATGAAATCTGTTTTTATTTTAAAAATTGCTATTTTACATTACATTATTTAGACATTACAAGAAAAAATTTAAGTACCATAAGTAGAATTTTCTGAGCAAAATTGGAGTAATGCCTTACAATACATATCTGGTTTTGTTTATAATGATCTAGTAACGCAGTTTGAAGCTAAAATCTATATCGACAAAAGACAAAATATGCATGTCACCAAAAAACAATACCAATTTCAGATTTATAGATTTTGACAGACAATGTTAGAAAGAAAAAAATATATATAGAGTACAGCTTTTAAAATACCTGAAGAATACACTAATCTAATTTTTTTTTTAAATCATAAAATTAGCAATATGATCAATACAGACTTCTTTTCATGTAACTCAACTTTTATCAAAGAAACAAGCAAATTACAAGTAAAATTTAGTGGGTATAAAGGGAGACAAGCAAAACCAAATCAGGAAATAAGGTATTTCACATAGAGTATAAACAAAAATGAATAAGTGTCCCCTGATGGCTACACACAACTTGCAAAGGCTTTGCATGCTGATTATACTATCAACAAGCAGTGGAAAATAAAGTCCACTGCCTCACCAAAGAGTCTGCAGTTCTTGGGGTGATTTTTGGGGTGGTTTGATGAAAGCAACAAGTCTTCCTAGAGCATCTCAAACATTCTCAATAAAAGTTAATGCAGGAGAACGTTCTAGCCATATCATATGCGTAATGGTTTAGTCTTGAGGATATTGGTCAATTACATATACCCTGTGTGGATATGCATTGTCAGGGCCCAAAAAATATGGTTACCAGGTTGCCATTGGTGACCAAAATAATCTAGCTGATGACTATCTTTTCTAATAACCAGAAATTATACCAATAGGGAAAAGCACAACCAGGCTAATATGAGGGTCCTACTAAAACCTGCTGTCATGAATTTACCTATTGATAAAAAAAAGATCCAATAAAGTGAAACTCAATTTATGATCACAAAAAAAAAAAAAAAAACAGGGATTTTATTGATCTCATTACGTCTAGTTCTAAGGAACAAGTAGGTGACAATGTGATGAGTGAAAGTGACATGTGCATACCATGGAAAATATGAGAACACAAGAATGTAAACAGGAGTGAAACAAAGGAAATGAAAAGGTTTACTATTAGAGGAAGAAAGTGACCCTTGCAGCATAAAGACCTGCGGAATCTTGTCCAACTTTTGGTGTGCAGTTAAAAGTTGCTGGCAAATACTCAATCTGTACCAGCATGTCTCCGGTTTCACCAATCATAAAAAAAGACTTCCTTTCAAAATTCCTACTCTTCTATGCTTAGCAGCAAATAGCTTGGAGTAGCCACAGGGATTTAGAGGAAAGCAAATCCACTCCAGCTGAAATTATTTTCAGAAGATACATAAGGCTTCTCTCATGCAAAAAACATCATCATGAGCAACAAAAAGCAATTTTCAAATACTTGGATAATTAACCAAGCTTTGAACTGCTTATATGGCAAAAAAATTCCCTTGACTCCATACTGCAACCCTGTTTTAAATGATGACTAAAACATTTTTTCTGGCTGCCAAATCTTTAAAAATCTTTGGATCGTTCATTAAAATAAAGTTCTCTCCAATAACAATGCATATGGGCTGATATATGGATCAAGAATCTCATCCCTATGCCACATTTCAGTCTGGAAACCTCCATGAAATACAAGCAGGTCTGTACACTTAACCAGACCGTTTCACTTTCATCACAGTGATTCCTTTCCATAATTATTTTGGACTGGTAACGTGTTCCACATTCCCTCCAGATGAATACATGTCGCAAGTCACATTGTAGGCCAAATCTCGACTCATCAGTAAAGGGAATATGGCTCCAATGATGTGGCGTCTAAGCAGCATGAACATGGCACCAGTTCAAATGTTCCTGTTCATGGTGTTAGACAAAGGGATGGGCATCATGGGTTGTCTCACGCTCTCCTTCATGCAATCTTTTGCATGTAGTTGAGACTGATATCAATCTACCTGTGGATGCAGAGATCAGACCCAAGTTGGCTTAGTGTTGAAGTTCTGCTTTGTCAAGCCAAAAGTGACAAAGTAATTATCAGCTTTGGCTGTGACCCATGATTTATGTGAACTGGTCTTTAGACAATATCCCATACAACTGAAATTGTCTCCAGAGACAAACCATCATACTTCTGTTTGCATTAAGTTACTCTGTCTATTGGGTCTGTAGCTGTTCAGCTTCTATCTATCAATATCTCTACCTTAGAGAATCATCCAAACAAGTATGGTTAACAATTTTTAGCAATGTCCCTCAAAACAAATATCCTAAGCCAAAACTGATATAAACACAAATCAGTTTTTTTTTTGTTTTTTTTCCATGTCTTTATACAAAAACAGATTTAAAAGTTTCTACTGGAATTTATTTACATATTTCTTTGATAAAACTCATGTTACATGAAGAAGAGTTTGAGTTGAACATTTGGTACATAAAGCTTTAACCATTTTGAAAATATTTTTGTTGTTCAATGCTTAACTTTTGGAAACCAGGAGTTAGTTACACTTGCAGGGAAAAAAAATTAAATATTAACCTTAAAAATACAAAGTTTTGTGTTTCCTTTCTGAAAAATTTTGTACCAATTCTAGAAAACCATCCAAGCCAGTCCCAGTTTTGGTGCAGACTTGGCAATACTCCCTGCCTAACAAATGTGGTGCTAAGCAACTATACCAGAGTTGTCTCCATCATAGATCATCAATGCACAACCCAACAAAAACTCCAGTGGAGAGTAGAAGAGAGATCTGGAAATCAGTGGCCAATAAAACTGTTTAACTGTATTAGACTAAATGCATTCTTTAACATGTGTGTGTGTTTTGTTTAAAGTTTTCCTTAAAAATTAATCCCTTAAGCAAACAAAAGTTACAACAATAATTACTTTGGAGTTAGTAAAAGTACTATATTAAAGTTCCCTACATATTCTATTGTCAGTAAGTAAAAGATGTTTAATCATAAAAATCCACCAGAGAAATAAAACACAAAAAAATGTTGCCTGGTTCCCGGGGGAAAAAACAAAAGGAATTCTGGAATCAATGAGGGGAAAAACTTTCTTAAGCAGAAAATTCAATGCTAATGTTGAAGTAGATCAAAGGAAATCAAATCATTGAATCTACTCAACATCTGCAGCTGAGCAAAATATAAAAAAAAGGGCAAATGGTAAAATGGAAATTCACTTAAAAAAAAAAAAATGGTAATGACATTCAATAATTCCTTTTACTAACAAAAATGGTGTGAAATCATTGTGCACAAATTTGTTTCTCTGTTATCAGGTTCTTTTTCCCTTATTAAGGATTTAGGCACCAGCAATAAACTGAGAATGAAAGAATAACGCTTAAGTGGCACAAGTAGCCAGATAAAATGGTTTTAAAATAAAAACGATTGATCCAACTCGCTCAAGACTTTCTTTTTTTTTTTTTTGTAATAGTTCATTTCAATTAATATGCAATCAGTATTATGTATGGAAAATACAGAACGAGCTGCGTTCCAATAAATCAGAATGATATGCAGTCAGCCAATAACAAAAGTTACTTTTTAGGGAAATTGAAGAGATCTGAAATAACACGCTCAGCTGCATAACCAATAATCAATATAACAGCCAATGGTGGAACCAGGTTTGGTTTTGAGGTGATGGATGATTAACCAATGCACTTGCTCAAAACGTTGTTACAAATGAGTTCAACAGAGAACTGGTCTACTGGAGTTTTTCCGACATTCTATTATATGGATAGGAAATATTGTGTGGTTAGGTATACTGGACACTGATACACTATTCTGAACGATGAGCATGTTTGTTTGTTTTTTTTTTTATCATTCGACTATAAACAAAGTCAAGTTTTATAATTAGCTCCCTTACCAAAATTAAAGCAATCCACGTTCAGAATAGAATGTTGCTATCAATGATAGCAAAAAGTAATAAAGAAAAATTAGATGTGATGTAGGTAGAGAAGGCTAATGAGACCTCAATCATTATCTTCAGAGTTTTGCTGTCAAAGTATTTTATTATATGCATGAACAGGACTCAAAAACAAAAAAAAAAAGGTTGCCATCGATGACCAAAAGAAATCTAAATGGGCAATTATCGTTCCTGAAAATCACCAATGACACCAATAATGGAAATCATAACTAGGCTAATAAGAGGGTCCAACTGAAACATGTGCGAACATGAGCTGACTTACATTGGACTGTTACCTTGAAAGTATTTGATAACTAAAAGATTTGCTCTTGGTTTACAATCTCAAACAGCAAAAACAGTGACTCTATGAGTTGTGCTACGACTAGTTTTAAGGAATGAGCAAGTAGCAATGTGGAAAGCAAAAACGGCATGGCACAACATGGAAAATATAAGAACACTGACGGAGGATGCGGATGGAATTGAAACAGGAAATGAAAAGTTTACTATTAGAGGAATAGCACTCACAGCATAAAGACCTGTGGGACCTTGTTCAACTTTTGATACAGAAAGTTAAAAGAATATCTAAGCATATAAGCTGTTGGTGGTTATTTTTATTCTTTCCTCTTTTTTTTTTTTTTTTAAGGATTAGAGAGCAGGGGTATAAATTTTGCTGCAGCTTAAATACTGCTTACATAGTAAAATATAAAAAGCAGCTTTTGATTACTGAAATTGCCAAATTTAAATAATTAAGTAAAAACATCAAAATAAGATTTCTTACTTGTACAAGGGTTTTTCAGAAAGTAAAGGCAATTTGTAAAGCAAGTGACCAGGTATTATATATTCAACTGCATCACTCTTTATGTAGTCACCCTGTTTTGCAAGAACTGCAATCCAATGACTCGCAAGTTTCTTGATACTGTCCTGGTAGAAGCTTTAGAAGCCAAAAATGAAGAGTCTGTCGGACTTCATGATCACTGGCAAACCTTTTGGACTCTGGTGACACTGGACATTATCACTTTATGCTCTCTTTTTGCTTTCCAGGTTGAAATGATGCATCAATGTGTCGTTGCTGGTGACAATATAGGAAACTAGTTGCCTCCATCCTGGTAATGTTGCAAAAGCTAATCACACACGTGTCTGCATAATTCTTTTTGTGGATGTCTGTAAATTGTTTTGAAAACCAATAAGCTGAGTCCACCTTATGTTTTCATCAGTGATGCTGCTACTGCTGGGGCATTCTGGTTAATCTTTATCCACTACTGACGCTCAGTAATTTTTAAACCTGTCTACCCACTCATAAATTTTTCTGTGCACAATACAGTTCCTTCCTTATTGTGCCAACATTCTCCAGTGGATTTCAGTCAGCAGAACCCCTTCGGCTCACAGAAAATTATATCCTTCTGGTCTTCTCTGAAGACTGCATGGCCACGTTGTTTACTTGCTCACGTGCCCAATACATGAACATAAGGCCGTGTTCAAGTATTTGTTGCTTGGCATTTACCACTTCATTGCACGCAGAAAGCACTGATGTAAACATTGCCTTTATTTTCTGAAATACCCTCATAGAATTGTAATTCTGATGTTCGCCTCAGTAGTGATATGATTTCCATAACTAGAATTTTAATTTTAATTTTTTTTTCGTTTCTTTTAATAATCCAAGCAAACTTAAGTTCTATCTCACTGCATGGACAATAAAACAGTGTTCACTCATTTTCTAAAAAAAAAAAAATTAATAATTAAAAAGAAAAATATTTTTTTAAAATGAATATATAATCTATCGGTAAATAGTTTCCCATTAAACATTCTAAAATTTCAAGCTGACACTTCCATGCATGTAACATTCTGGTAACGAAATATAAAAATAAAATAAATGGTTTCAATTAATAAAAGCTCAGAAAACTTATTTTAAAAATGAAGTATATAATTATTGAAAGCCTAATAAATCAGTGAATACATATAATATAATATAATAAATAGCCTGAATATTTCTCTTTTTTTTATAATAAATGTCATTTACTCCTGAAAAAAAAAAAACCAACCCACTTGTTTCAATAGTAATTTCATTCTTTTTTCCCCCCCAAAATTTCCTTTCCAGGATTATTTCATAACATAGGATGTGAAGTAATTTTCTAGTGTACTAAATTCTGTAGTATATTTGAAAATCCTTGAAACTGGCAAGTCTTTAAATGGAAAAAACGAACATGTCCATTGTTGTTACCTGTCATAATCATAATTGATTTTCCTTCAAAGCTGAATAGCCCTAAAAAATCTCTATAGTAGATAGAAAGAAATCAATATCCCCGTGAGTAACAGTAAGTATTTTCTCATTTCCTCTTTTTTTTTTGAAAATTAAATAATAACCTTATTAACTTCTAAATGAAAGAATTAGATTTAACAAAAGAAGAAAAAAAAAGTTTGGTTAATTTTTTTTTTATTCGGCCGAAATATATATTATTAAAGTATTTTTTTGCGTTCAGTGGCCATTAAAAAATTAGAATTTTTTTCTTTTAAAGTTGAAGAATTTGTCTAATTTCTCTCTAAGAATATTAGGTGGTGACCAGAAATAGAGAAGGAATTCCATCACAATGGAGGATCCATAACATTAAAATTTAAAAAAATTTTTTTTTTTAACTAGATGGGCTCATTTTCAAAAGGACAATCCCTTTCTTTATCCAAAAAAAAACAAAAACAAAACATTTTTAAAGATAAAATGAAATTTTCTCCCAAGTTATTAATATTTCATTTTGATAAATTTAATAAAGCATCAAAGATATTTGAAATACCATCAGAATACATGTTAATAGCACTTTAATATTGTTCCTGATATCAGAATAGTTGATAAGATCTTTTCTTTTGTTTCAAAGCTTTTATTAAAATGTTCGGCTCCTCTCTACAACAATTTTAGGGAGCGAACCATAACCAAAGATTACTGCTCCTTCAGCAACAGCCTACTCAGTTCTCAAATGCCTACTCTTGAATACGACAGTATAATCCAAACTTTTTCCATCACACACAAATCTCCAATACCTGTGTTTCTTATTACACGAGAAATCACTTCAGAAAGGTGATAATTTAAAAAAGAATTGGCCAGAAGTTAATTCCTTCACTTACTTGAGATCCTCATTTTGCTGCTGTGAGGATATTCAACATATGCATGTTAAAACTAATATTTACTATCTCAAATAACAGCACAAACTTTCAGATAAATTGAAAGGAAACTTGCCTTCTAAATTCAAATGACATTGCTAATATAGTATATAATAAAGATTTGTATTTAATACATGAATCTTAACTTGGTTGACAGTAGGCACACAAATGATTATAAAATTACATTCAAAACCACTATTATTTCAGAAAAATAATGGCGAAGGAGCCTATGCTACTGTAACCAAATTTTATATAACTAGCCATACAATAATTCAACAGCAGTGAAGCATTTGGAAAAAGCCTACTAAGTCTACAAGCTTTTTAATGATTCCACACATATGGCAACTTGCCTTTTTATATCTGCTTTAAAAAAAGTATTTTTTCTGGCCACAGTCTACATCCATTACTTAAGACTTCAAATATATTTTGATACCTCTAATGATAAAAATACATAAAAATAAAATATGCAACACAGAAACAATTTAATTTTAAATTGTAAGTGATCTTGTGAACTAATAAGCAATGAAAACCTGACTTTTCCTCAAATTTCATGAGCCATTTGTTCTGGATTTGCTTGAAGAATTTAGCTCCAAACCCAATGCCACCATGAGGAATTAAGTTATGGTGGCTTAGAAGCACCATTTATCATTGCTCCAGTCAATATCCTGCACAGGACTTTGACAAAAGAATCACCTAATCAAGTCACCAGAACTACCACCAAAATAGTAATTTATTTACAGAATATTCTAGCTGCTCATGCACATTTTCCACCATAGAGAATCTAGCTATCTGGCTAGTCAGAGGAGTGATGTATTCTTACTATATAGTCATCAATACCATTAAGACTGCTTACTTACGTATTTTGGAAGACAGGATGCTTGCAAGTTCTGCAGTCACATTTAGCAACTGAATGTACAATTTACTGATTACCACTGCAAATTTTGATTTTAGAATCTGTTTGATAATGCTTTTCTTGTTAACACAATACATATAGTTAAATACATGCTAACCATGCTATCAGCGAAATTTTTTATATAAGTTTTTTTTTGTTGTTTTTTTTTTACATTAGAAGCTATCAGCCGAATACTTACATTAATTTTGGAGAATCATTTCAGTCTGGCTAATTGCTTGAAATCATGTATGCACATTTTAAACTAAATAGCCCTCTTTTTTTTTTTTTTTGGAAATCATGGTATCATATAAACAAATATAAAAAAAGTCCTAGCAAAGTATGAGTTCCATAACCATATTTTGTTTTGCCAAAGACTACTATTAATTCCTAAAGCAAGTTTAATATATTCTCCAAAACAGGGGTTCAAAACCTTATGCCCAGGAGCCACAGTGACAGTAGATCAATCTATCCGCAGGCTGCATAATGAGGCTGTTGCTACACATCCGTCATTATCTTATTTTTTACATTAATGATGTTAGTAAAAATAGAAAGTAAACAAACTTGAAATGGGAAAAAAAAAAAAAAAAAAATTCCAAATCAACTATGTACCTTATAAATGATAATTAATGATAAAGGTAGCTAATAACAAAGCCTGTTGATTTATGAGAAACAGCTTTAATAGAAAATTGGGTTTGTGGCCAGTCTGTTAAAACAACCAGGGAAACATTATACGCTAACACTGTTTTCTCTTTCTACACAGGATATTATTTATCCACTTCAAAATTGACTGACAGCAGGCAGGCTGTATTGTGTCATCACTCTTACAGGAAAGCCTAGTAATGTACTGTGATAAAGACAGTGAAAAATGTCCAGCTGGGGATTTAAGCTAGAAATGACTGGCTGCACCAGTGTAAACATCTGGATGATGGCAGAGTTAAAAGGTGATGCAGGCCGCAGGTTCCCCACACCACCATTAATTTTAAAAACCCTCACGAAATTACACAAAACCACTATCCTCCACCTTATACATATATTCTTATTTCAATAATAATTTCATATTTCCTTTTACTTTTAACACAGTTTTTTAGCAAATAAAAACCATAAATTAGTGTATAGATCTTCATAATTCTTAAAGATATTCATTACTTTCTTTTTTTAATTTTTACTTCATCTCAAATGAAAATATAAATACCCAATTTATTTCATTACCTACAGTTCATAGTTTGTTTAATAAGCAGTTATTGTCTAAATAATCATAAATTACAACACATTTGAACTATTATTCTGATGTTTTGCCAGAGAAAAGTTTTTGACAAATGATAACAAAATGAATCACCCACCACTGAGATCTCCCTCAAAGGATAACTTAACACAAAAAAGTACCACGTGGGTTTTCGTGAAATTTAATTAGCTATGCCTCAGCATTTTAATAGAATCCATTAACTGACACTGAAATTTTGTATAGTTTAGTACTACAGCAACAGCTGCAGTCATTCTAATCAATATAGATTACCTATACCAAATGTATTAATTAGCAAGTAATTTGCTGTTAAATAATAAAAAGTTGTTTATCAGGAATAAATCAGTGATGACACTGCAGTATTTTAACTAACTGGAACAAGTCGTGTCCACAACACAATGATGTTTCTATTTAAAATGATTTTCACATCTCAACCATCCATAAAGCCTACAAAGCTTTAGTTGTGTGTTGTACGCTCTTAAATCTAGGTGTCTAACTGAAATGCTAGACAATGAGGCACAAAATTGTCACTTTGCATCAGAATAGCTGAATTTTCGTATAACTCTCATCAGACACCAGAGATAATGTCTAAACTGACCGATCAGTGATTGCTTGGCTAATTCAGTTCTTCCTACATACACATTCTTATTCATTCATGCCTCTATTGTTGGAACAGTATTTTTATTCGTATATCCTAGATTGCGTGCCACGTTGCTTACATAAGAAGCTGTTATACATGTGATACCCATGATGGAAAAATAAAGGAAAATTCTCGTTGTCCACCCATGAGGAATAAACAGAACAAAAAGCATCCGTTTGTCTGACTGTGCTAATAACAGAAATAAAGTAGTACAAATAAAATACATACATGCCAAAAAAGAAAAAAAAATTAGTCAAGTCAATTGCTGATTGGTCAGTTCAAATGCAAGCTTTGCCCATGGCATCTGATGTGAGTTATACAAATACCAAATGAAATAGCAAAAGCAACACAAGCAGGTTTGATTACATTAATGCCCTATTTTGTTCAGTAAAACTCTCACAATAATGACTATGACAAGACAAACATTTGGCAAACTTACATACCTGTCACACTTTTTGTACAGTCAATTATTAATTTTGCATTATCTTTTTAATGTTCACATATATAATAAAATACAAAATGTAATTTTTTTCTCACAAAATACACTATAAAAATATACTTAAATTTAATTATTTGGTAAGATATTAATACCAAAGTAAATACGATAAAATGAATGCTTCTTATTTTAAGCATTTAGTTTTTATTTTAAAGATGAAAATGAAATTAAAAAGAATCACATTAGCATTTAACTAAATTTATATTTGCCCCTTTTCTGAAAAAATAATTTCTATCAAAATTTGTGCATAACTGAGTAAAACCTTTAATAAATATTATTTGAAGGTCAAAATGTGTCATATACTTATGACAGAGTTAATAACAGATACATCTAAAATCATTTGCTTTGTTTAAGTTGTGTCCAGCATGTGGAATTTAATGTTATTTGCATAAGAGCACAAATAATGAATGCATATAAATTTACCTCAGTTTTTGGATGGTTAGGCTACTGGACTGTTAGGTAGAGGGACAGAGTTCAAATCCCCAGAGGAAAAGGCTCCATTTGGCATACCTCTCTAGCATGGTTTCTTCTTCCCTAACTCACCATGTGGGTTTCCTCCAAAATCTACAAATGAAGACAGGGCTTTCCCTGAAAGGCAGATATACCACTAATTTCACATTAGAAAAGAGACTAACCACTGTGGGATAAGAACATTCTTAAAAAAACAAACAATGACAGCAGTGGATATGCAAAAAATGTAGACAATGTGGTTGGTCTTCATTATTTTCAGATAAAAACCGTGTAGTGTGTGGCTGTTGGTCATCATCATTCTCTAGATTTATTCAAGAGAAAGAGGCTTGGGCTAAGCAAGCATCGGTGAGTTTGTTGCCATCATAGGTAGCCAACTAATTATGAGGGGGAAAATCCTGGTTATAATATTACTTGGACAAGTAGTAAAACTTGCATAGAGAGCTTAAACCTGGTTTGATACTTGAAAACAACCAGACCATTATCAACCTTCAGTCCCCACCATACAGAGAAGCAAGCATTTTGCTTTATTGTTTAATCCTTTTCTTAACATTTAAAAAAATTATTTAAATTCTAACTATATCATTAGTTATTCTTTAAGAACATTCTACTTTAGCAGGTCACTAATATAATCAAATTTGTTGTACTCTTTTCCAAGCAACCTTTAATTTTGATCAAAACTTTTCTCATTCCTGGACCCAAAGCCCGACTCCTGTTATGTCCTTGTATAAGCTGCACATATTCAAAGTCTCTTGTTTTTCATTAGTATGGGAAACCTACAAAATTTGTACCGCCGTTTTCAGCTGGAGGAAATAACAAAACTGATCAGCTGGCCACCTACTAAACACTTGGACCTATAGCAAACTAAACCATCATGACTAACTCAATGCTCTCAAAAATTCACGCACTTATAAGTATCCCTTTTGTTAATCAAAAAGCATTTAGATGCAGCAACTTTTCTGAGAATCTGTAACAAGAGCAAGCAAAGAGAAGTGTACAAGTACAAATTGCTATTTTACATAAACCTGAAATTAGTTTGAAGTTTTTATCAACAATTTTCAAAGTACAGCCTTCACCGATGAAAATTCACATTTGTTTTGATACATAATTGGTTAAGAGTGACATAGAATATTGGCAGAAATTTTTGTGCTTTATAAAGCATTCAAAACAGAAGAAAATTCATATATGGGCTGAACCCTGGCATTGGGATGTTGTCATTAAAAAAAAACACAAATGATGGACTACATTGCTATAGATGACCAATTATCTTTAAACCCAATTTTTTTTTTTTGCCATTGCCAAATGTCATATACTTGTTGCTACGGATCTCATTCTCAGAGAGTTTAGGATGAATTTTACAAAGATATAACAATACTATTTAGCTTTGTCACTCTGACTGCCATAATAATTTGAATATATAAGGTCCCAATGTATATGCATTTATTCTGCAATGCATGTACAATAATTATTTGAAAAAGTTATCTTAAAATTTAGTAGGAGCATCTCTTGTACTGTGTTGACTTGTAAACACTTAGGTATAAAATTTAAGAAATTATCAGTAGTAACCCTAACCAGGGTTTCCACAAGTCCACATTTTCAATTACTGCTTCATTTAATTTCAGTATTGAATGTCTGGCCCTTAATGTTCATAAGAATATTTTTCTATGTGCTTAATGAAGCAATGAGACAAATGACAAATATATTTCATTCTGCATACTCTAAGCTTGGTGATTATGAATATATGGAGTTGCTTCTTCATCCAAGAATTTAGGCATCCATCAATGGATGCAAGATCTGTTTTATCATTATACCAAAAGCCCATTCATGCCAATCCACCAGATCCATCGTGCTTGGCAGCTGGATTAATTAATTAATTGGCTAATTAGTAAAATTTGTAACAGAAATTTTGTACACAGAACATCATCACAAGCAGGAATATGGACAGGTCTAAAAGTATTTGCCCCCACTTTCCCATTGACATAACACATGTGAAACTTCACAAGTCCAAATTTTATTGCCTCAAATCCTAGCAATAAAAATTTATTTGCTAATTAAAATTTTAAAAGTAAAAATATAGTACCCTGAATTAGGGTTCCAAAATTTTTAGTTGCCAGATAAAATAAGGTCATGATAGGGGGGTAAAGTGAATTTTTTTGCCTTCTAAAGCAGCCAAAAGCTTGGTTAATTAACAAGTACCCAGAAATTGCTTTGTCACTCACACGAGTTCTTGGTTTCATTTTTTGCATAGTCAAAGCCTTATGTATCTTCTGAAAATAGTTTCGGTTGAAATAGATTTGCCATCTTCAAAGCCTTGTTGTTACTCCAAGCTACTTGCTAAGCAGAGGTCAGGAAGTTAAAAAAGCAATATTTTTGTTATGAGTAAACCAAAAGATGTGCTGGTACAGATTGAGTCTATGCAGGCAACTTTTAATTGCCTGTACTAAAAATTGGACAAGATCCCACAGGTCTTTATGCTGTGAAGAACATTTTCTTCTACTAATATCAAACTTTACACTTGGTTCACTCCTATTTGCATCCTCCTGTGTTCTGCGTAGCATGCATATCACTTTTTCGACATTGCTCATTCCTTAGAACTACAGTAGATACAGTGCGATTCATAGAATCATGGTTTTCCTGCTGCTTGAGATCATAAATTGTTTATCACTTTACTAAATCTTTTAGTTATCCATTATTTGCAAAATAATGATCTGTTGATTTTAGTAGAACCTTCATATTAGCCCGTTTATGGTTTTTACTATTGGTGTCAAGCTAAATTTCTTTGGCCACTAATGGCAACCTGGCAACCGTATTTTTGAAGCTCTGCCCTGAATAGTTGCTCAATTTACATAAACTTTCAGAATTTGTTATATACTGCAACATTCTGCCAGTATATTGTCTTGATGAAATATTTAAACGGTTTAAATCCAAGATGATCATCGCATGGAGTGCCTATATTATTGCACATTGCATTATTATTTAAAATTTTTCTTGCACTAAATATGTATATAAGCATTTTCTTTTTTTTTACAAAAAATAGTCTAAAACTTTGTTTTGCAAATTCCAATGTAAATAACCAGTATAACTTTAAAATCTAAATTTCATGACAGAGAAAACTTCTCCACTTTTCTTGCCTAAATATTCATTCTTAGTATTATTATCTGTATTGACTGATTAGAAGTTGCTAATTCAAGTGGTTATTTTGTAATTTGGAAAGATTCCATCCAAAATAGATGTGGTTCCATTTCCAAAATAGTAGACAGCCAACCAGATAAGTGAGCAAATTTTGGCTAGTTTCAAGTTAAAATACCACTGGAGAAAATCTATTTGGTCCTTAAAGACAATGCTAACATGGTTGCCAGACTTCTCAAAACCAGATTACCATCATTAACTTGTTTTCTTCATTCTATAATTACACGTTAATGATGCCATTATTTAGCCAACAAATAGTAAATGATATATTTTGTATTAATCAAGATATTAATGAAATGAACTTTCTCCTGCCTCCTCACAAAAGCTAAGTGACCTTCAAGAACAACTGAAGATTCCCAAACACAGGCTAACAGGATGTATCCACTCATTGGAACAGTTCATATTGCATGCAAGAAGGTAATACTGAACAAAGCAGCCCACTCATGGCATATACAGTAGACCATAATGTTCCAAATCCAACTTAGCATCAATGAAATTTAGTTGAAAAATGTGTTTGCCTTTTTAAGCCCTTTGAAGAGTTCATAAATGTTGGTAGTCACATGAATGCAACAACTTCCATTATATTTGTCAAATTTAGCTACAGAACTCTTCCTAGACAGAGTTACTACCAATACTACTATCAAACAAATCATGATAACTGTGGACCATCTAAAAACAACTGCTTTAAAGCAAGTTTACACAAGTATTTAGCAAATAAGAAACCCCTGTATTTCCACACGCTTAGGTCCTTGCTTTAAACTAAAGTTTCAAAGTAAAGACAAGAATATGGATGGTTGAAAGAAGAAATTTAAAAAATGGAAGACACATGGATTACACACAGTCTCAGAATAAATGTAATCACAGACACTGATACAAGTCTTGGTGATCAAGACACTATAAACTTCAGCTGTTGAATCGACAGAGACAGTTCCTAGACTTTGAGATGCTATGAAGAAACAGCAACAGGAATAAAACACAAGCTAGAGTACTACTGAAGGAAAACAATCCTCAAAAACTAAAACAGAAAAGACTGTCATTACAGAGAAAGAGATTGAGGAACATCTTCACTTTCCCCTACTAGTCAGGCATGAAGATCCTTTGTTATGGGAGAAATTTAAAGTGCAGAGTATTTTCTGACTAAAAAAAGCTGGCACAGGTACATTTACGTGCAGCTCCATCTGCTACATATAGTGAATGGCTTTTCAGCATCAGTGGACAAACAAACACACACAATACAGCTAAACAACTAGTTCCACTCCAAACACTACTTTTTTTTTTTTGTTTTTGTGATTAAAGTCTAGTCTCATAAATCTGCTGAATTTTTATTTGTGGTTTTAGACCAATACTACTTTTTGTTTTTGGCTTCACCTAGTTATATGCAGGAGTCTTGATCCTCAGTTAGAAGGAAGGGGGAGTCTGAGGGAACATTTGTCCCACCAAAAAAAAAAAAAATTGCACTAAAATCTATATAGACTATACATGTGCATGTGTGTGAGAGATTGAATGAATGTCTTATGGAATTTACTATCATCTTCTGCCTTCCAGCTTCAAACCAGATCAATGACCCTGGTTATGTGATAATCTGGATAAACTGACTTGTTGATAAAACTTGATATAATAATAAAAACACAAAAAAGAAGCAACATTCAAGTTTTTTTTTCCTGACTCAAAAAAAAAAATGTTTTCCATTTGCTGGTTATAAAGCATAATAATCAGTCAATTACCTCAGCCTAGGATCTTGGCAACTGGGGGTTTGGGGGGGTTAACATTAATAAAGATGTCTTAGCCTCAAAAGAGAACAACAATAACTACTTGATAAGTAGAATGCTAAAATAAAGAGTGGCTTTTCTATTATTTTAAGATTGAATGTATTATATTGTGTTTAAAATTTATTTTTCTTTACTCGTTCATTTAGCTATGATGACAAAGTTTCACATTAGTTTCCACTAATGGGCACATGACTCCATTTTCAATAAACTTATTTTACAAGGTAATCTGGTAAAAATTCCTAAGTAGCTGAGCAATGATGGAACTGTACAAAAGAAAAACTACATATTGCCTGTTATATTTAATAAGATTTAAAATATCATTCCTACATCCACCTGTTCTGATTGACACACGTGTTGGCAAGTGACCACTCCCATATTTTAAGGATTTGGCAGAAAACATTCATTTTCTTTAAATATTACTACAAATCAACATTCTTAAATCATATCAGTTCTTCTTACGGAACACTCCATCCTGCTTGATTTATTATCCATCAGAGTACAATAAATCATCAAAGTACAAAGATCAAATAAAACAGCTGGGAAGGTGTTAGTAGAGTATCTTTTACCGAATAATTGCTGTCAAAAGATTGTGAAATACTCTTCTGGGAAAAGGTCGACAGAAATATGAAGTACGTACTTTTAACTGAGTTTTAACTTGAAGCTGACACAAGAATAAACTGATATATACATAATTTGGTCTTCAGACAAAAAAAAATTCTGCAGGGGAGAGGTCATTTATTGTGATTAGTTTATACAAAACAATTACTGTAGATGCAGCAACACACAAATTGTGCACTTCTAGAAACCCAAAAGACTTTTTTAAAAATGTAAAAATACAATAGTAGAACATTACCAAAAGTTTGTTTTTTTTAAAATTGTTATTTTAAAATTATTTTCTTTCTATATTCCAATTACAAGTTCAAATGGAACAAATTTCCCATCAGCTATATGGTGTTTAGAAGTGAAGATTCCTATGGATTAATGCCAATTTTATTTTGAAAAAAAACAAAACAAAATAGTCCAAAGAAAGATATCCTGCATGCTCCAATAAGAGAAAAATTTAAAAAAAAACAGAAATTACCTACATACAATAAATTTTTCAAAAAAAATGTTTACAGAAACAAAGTTATTTTGTTGGGGCCCCCAGAAACGATTGGTCTGCTTTGTTTATGATTACACTACGGTTCATTCAGTACTCAAGACCCTGAACTAGGGAAAAGGCTAAGTGAGATATTGTGTATAACAATTAAATGTAAGAGATTTCTCAATATTGTGTGGTTTTCAGGGTTATGAAGTTTTGCTAAGAACCTGCAGAAAGTTCCATAAAAGTTAAACAATCTGGATTTTGACAGCTTCAAACTTTATACACTTGTTTTCTTCAAAAGATTGTAGACACTTTGTTTGGTCTCACAATAACTTGCCACCTATCGCATTCCACCACAAGGGGAACTGCTAAAGCGATACCTCATTGTTTTTTTATGGTTGAAAGACTCCTTTCTCTCAATAGGGATGTTTTCAAATTGCAGGGAGGGGCTCTGGAATGTCATCAGTCGTAGGATTACAAATCCAAACCAGTTTTTCTTTGTATAACTCTTGGTGAGGGTGGGGAGGGGGAAAAGGAGATATGTATATATATATTTATATAGATTAAATTAAGCCCATGTCAAACTTTGCCGTCTTATCAGCTAATGGTAAAACACCACTAGCAACAAACGACCCCCCCAAAAAAAGTTGTTCTTTTTTTTTTTTAAAGGAGGCTAAAGTCGACGAATCTAACCTTTCCTCTCCACCCCTCACCCCACCCTAGCCCCAAAGGGAGGAGGAGGAGGAGGAGAAAATCTCCCCCCCCCCACAAAAAAACCAGTTTCCTTCTAGTTATCACCGGTCAGTCAGTCCTTCGTCATAGGAAGGAGAAAAAAATAAACTCCCCCCTCCCCCTCTCAACAACCGTCGTCATTGTTGTTGTTGTTGTTCCGGGTTCTGCTCGACAATTTACCGTGACGGCCACACCTTCGCCAGCCAGGTAAAGGGAAACGAAACTATTCATTTTCTTTTGAAAGTGAATGTTAATATAGAGAATAAACCGAGGTAAATAAAAAAAAAAAAAAGGGGGGGATGGGGAGGGAAGGGGAGGGGAGGGGAGGTTAATCTAGGGGGGGACGCGAACGACTTATTATTATTATTATTGTTTACACAGAGATCGGGTGAGAAGGGAAGGGTTAACCCGGGTTCCCCCTCCTTTTTTTTTTTTAAATGTATTCATTGTTGGCGGGCGGGGGTGGGGAGGAAGAGGGGACGGGACAAGGATTAGACACGAGACGTACCAGAGGAAAATGACCGCCCCCCGTCAGAGCCGTGGGAGGGTTCGTTATGGCCGTATAGCGACGAACGCCGTCCCCCCCCCCCCCACACAGCAGAGGGAAGAGGATAATTGAGAAAGGATGGGAGAGGGAGAGATTCGACGGATCAACAATTCGTACACGTACCTGTGTTGGTGGTGGAAGGGACGGCGGCGTATAGACAGCACATCGCGGCGGCCAGGAACCCGACGGAAGCGAACGGCGACGACTCCATCCCCGAGACCCGGACTTCGGAGAAATAAATCAGAACTTTTTCCCTTCTTCTTCTTCTTCTTTAAAACAAAATGATGAGAATGATGATGATGATGATAGAGAGAGAGAGAGAGAGAGAGACGGTACGGTACGGTACGGTGGGGGGGGAGGAGGAGGAGAAGAAGAGCTTTCTGGCGCAGACGACTTTCCCCGTCCAACTCTATCCTGCTGCCCGGGCGGCCTCCTCCCTCCGGCCGGCTAGTAATCCATGTAGGAGGAGGAGGGGAGGGTCCGACAAGCCGCTAGCCAATACAGTCCTGTACATCCAACCACCTTCCCTTCTTCTTCTTCTTCTTCTTTTTTTTTCCTTTTCTTCTCTCTCTCTCTCTTCCTCCAGACGCCAGCCACCAATAACACTGCGCTAATCCTAGTGTGCGCGCCGAGCGCATGCGCATCCCCCGCCCCCCCCCCGGCACCAAGTAGCGTACTTCCGGGTCGCGGCGGTCCGCTGACGCATGGCCGGTTTTCGGCAGACAAACAAAATAAAAAACAAAACAACAGAAGCAGGACATTTTTCTCTCTTTACTCCCCCCCCCCAACAACAACCGAGGGTGCCCCCCCCCCAACCGGAGAAACGAAGGCGTTTGCTTCTCTCAACCCCTTACCAGCTTATCTCACCTTCCCTTACCCTGTTAGAAGGCCGGCGGTTTTAAGCTGGGCCCCCCTCCCCCTGTCTTTCCGTTTCTCTCGGGGGGAGATGGTAGGTTGGGTGTGGGGGGGGTTAGGGTTAGGGTTAGGGTTAGGGTTTTTTTAAAAAATGTATATATATATATATATTGATGAGTCATTCGGCGCGCTTACGTCACTACTTTAGGAGGGGTTAAAAGTCTTTTGAAAACAAACAAACTGTAAATAATCTAAGAAAAAGGCTTTCAGAATGCAAGTATGATCTGTCACCAGATCCCCCGAATACCCACCCACCCAAGCCTTTTGTTGACATTCTCTTGTTTCTCTTATTATTCGCCAATCAATCATTCACTCATTCTATTTTATCTTCCTCGATCACTCATTGTCATTCTTTTACTCTCTCTCTCTCCCCCCCCTACATCCCACCCTCCCTCTTTCTTTCCCTCATTCATCTCTCCCTCTCCCCTTTCGATCCCTCCTCTTTGTCTCCCTCTCTCTCTCTCTCTCTCCCTCTCCATCTTTCTCTCTCTCTTTCTCTCCCTCATTCATCTCTCTCTCTCTTTCTTTCTCTCCCTCTCCCCTTTCGATCCCTCCTCTTTGTCTCCCTCTCTCTCTCTCTCTCCTCTCCATATTTCTCTCTCTTCACTCCCCCTCCCTCTCTCTTTCTCTCCCCTTTTGATCCCTCCTCTTTGTCTCTCTCTCTCTCTCCTCTCCATATTTCTCTCTCTCTTCACTCCCCCGCCCTCTCTCTTCTCTCCCCTTTTGATCCCTCCTCTTTGTCTCTCTCTCTCCCTCTCCATCTTTCTCTCTCTCTTTTACTCCCCCTCCCTCCCCTTTCGATCTCTCCTCATTGTCTCCCCCTCTCTCTCTCCCCTCTCCATCTCTCCCCTCTCCATCTTTCTCTCTCTCTCCCTTCCCTCTCCATCTCTCTCTCTCTCTCCCTCTCCATCTTTCTCTCTCTCTCTCCCTTCCCTCTCCATCTCTCTCTCTCCCACCCCTCCTCTCCCCACCTTTCTCTCCCTTGCTCTCTCTTAAACACACAGTTATATAATGTTCACCCAATTAAGTAAACGACATTGTGTTTTTTTTTCAAAAAGTATACTCCGTACAAACTTTTATCTTACAATGTGGGCCACATCAGTTTTGTCATTTCCTGTTAATTGGGCTCTCTTACCTATGTACAAGATGTTTCCCGTTTGTTTAGAGATCTATGTATTTTACTTTCTCCCATTGTTTATGAAAAATTAATTTTATTAGTATTTTGTAATGTATACATAAAGTGCAAAAAAAAAAGATAGATAGTACACCTTTATCAATTGCTTTTCTTTGATCAGAAATTTTTCTGTCCCTGTAAGTAGGTTAAACGATCTGGTGCAAAGTGAAAGCCTAGCTATTGATTTTAAATAAATAAAATTAGTTCAGCTATTAACGATAGGAAATGGAAAAACAAAGACAAAACGATTTTCAGACTAATAATTTTGATGTTATTAAAATTTTAATTACAAGAAAATCAAATGTACTGTATAGCCCCTCCTTCTTTGTGGTAAATATTTATGTCTTTAAATATTTCTTTGCAACTATGCAAGAAAAAAGGAATCATAAATAGAAATAATATACTAGTTAACAGCTGTTGGGGGAAGTTTCTCTTGATGTTAATGATGCAATTTAGATGATAAAGCCATAGTTTTACTTATAACAAACAGGTGTTGATAAATGTTTCCCAAACACTGGTTTTAATTAATAACAATATATAATCTCTTCTCATGCATATGTAGATAATAAATTTATCAATGAAGAGATACTTTTAACTGTATTTTTTGTTATGCAGCCAAGTAGGGTGGGGACTGATTAATAATTATATAATCATTCTTGAAATTTTACCACTACCATTAAATGGAATATTACCAAATTATTAAACAAAGCACATTTTTATTTGACAAAGGAATGTGTTACCTGTAGTTTTTTTTTCTCTCAAACTTATAAGAAAAAAGTTGCCTAGGGTTTTAGTGGAGGTGGGGTGTGTGTGCTAGTTATTTAACTGCCAAGGTTGAGGGGGGCCCAAGTTTAATTTGTGGCAAAGAACTAGCTTGGTTAGAGGGACACATTTCTGATTTATCTGAAATATAGTAACCGACTTCAAATATGATTTTAAATTAAGATATTTCGAAGTATCTTTCTGTTTTCTCATTTATCGCCTTTCTATTTACATTATTATTATTATTATTATTATTATTATTATTATTATTATTATTATTATTATTATTATTATTATTATTATTATTATTATAAAAATCTGTAATACAACACTTAAATTGTTTTTGCTATATTTTAATTAATTATTATTATTATTATTATACTTAAATTGTTTTTGCTATATTTTAATTAAACATTATTATTATTATATTATTATTATTATTAATTAATAATAATAACCACATTGTTCTGCCAATGCAGGCATGGACATCTAGCGTCTCGGCGTTTTATTTCTACGTAATCGGGCCGTTTAACCGACGTGGGAGGCGAAAGAGAAGGTGCCGAGCTATTTTCAGAGACAGATGAACAGCCGCAGGAAAAGATGCAGACGCGAAATCTGGGAGGAGCAGCAGCAGCACCAGATCTTCGCCCTGGCTGCTTCTGTCACCCCCACGGCGGCGGCGGCGAGGGAGGGGAGGTAAGTAGGCAGCCGCGGTTCGCTCGCAGGGGGTCGCTGCGCGCGCCCGCCCCGCTTCGCTGATTGGACGGTTTTTCAAAAGCCGCACCAATTTCAAATGGCAGCTCCGTCTCCGCCGGACGGGGTTTTGAATTAAGCTCGTCCCCCCGCCCCCCGACCCACCCTCCTCAGCGAGACCTCTCTCCACTGACCGAAGATGAAGGCGCAGTGAGTATGATCCTGTCGGTTCCCCCCCCCTCTGTCTGCGAGGCTCGGAGCGGGTGATGGTCCCCCCCCTTCTCCTCCTCCCTCCGGTGTTGCTAATGGTGTCCCTGTGTGGGGGGGGGGGGGTGAGTCCCCTCTCTCCCTCCTAGCGAATCTTACCCAACCCGCGCGTTTTCCTCTGCTCCCCTCCACCCACAGATTGGGGCCCTGTTTCGGAGGAGGAGGAGGAGGAGGAAGGAACGAGTCAGCGAAAGGCCTTCATGGGTCTCGGCTAATGGCGAACGCTTGAGGGATTTCATGAACTGACTTCGTGGGAGTTACTTCAGACGCGCAAGTCTTACCAGGCTCATCCTCGCTACCTAGTAATATATATATATGTTAAATAATTAACTGTCTGATTTCAATAGTCTTTCTATGAAGTCCCCCACCCCCCTCTTACCCCACCCCCAGAATTGGCGGTGCCTGTAGCCCATCTGAGACCTGACACATCTCAGGGTCTCTCTCTCCCAGTTCACCAACTGCTGACCCTAACCCTCGCAAGGGGGATAGAAGAAAGCGTTCTTCCCAGTTCTGCTGCCCGTGGCGCCCCAATCCACCACTAGTAATGCCATTCGGTAAGGGCCATCCCTCCAGAAATAACAAGATAGGTAACTGAAGCCCTGAGAACCAAAAAAAGGGAGACAGTTGCTACCATTTTTCTGTTTGTTTTACTAGCCAGCGAAAATCTGTTGCAAATTCAATTCACCACCACCACCACCAACCCTAACCCTAACCCTAACCCTAACCCCACCCCACCCCCACCGTGGATTAAAAAACTTGTATTACTAAAAGTGAATTTACTGGAGCTCACGGGGCAGAATCTTCTGTGTACTCCAGCATAAAACGCACAAGATCTAGTTATGTTGACTGCGATATAATAAGCACCTGCAGCACGTGGAAACGGGCAGAAATGTGAGCTGAGCTGTGTTAATAGCCACGGCAGCAGTTCGCTGTTCGAGATTTCTGAATGATATGACATCAGGGTTTGAACGAGTCAGGTGCCTTGTCATCACATGCTATGGCATGGAAGGTCTGCAGTTCATGGACTGCCATATGTCCTAGTTCTGGCCATAGGGTTTGTTTGTTCTAACTCTTGTTGGATGCACACTGATGTTTTGTCTTAAAAATGCCTTACTGCATAAAGATGAGTTTGTCCTGCTGAAGCATGAAGTGCAAAATGTTGTTGTTGACGTAGTACTGGGCTGTCAGATTTTGGTTCAGTCATTGACCAACTGCAGATGTTAGTGTTCCGTGACAACGTAACTGTCAAATCATCATGCTGACAGGTGCAATAGTTGGCAAACTGTTCATGTGATCAGTTTGTAAACTTGGACCTTGCAATCGGCAAATAAACTAAACTTTCCTATCACATGGCTGGCCGTCTAGAGACGTGTTTAGTAGGAACAAGAGGCAGGAAGCCTTCAATATGATTCTTATATTGACTAATACTGTCAATATTAACTTAGCAGTAATTTATTCTAGTCATTGACAATTCTATTACTTAAAATATTTTCTAATATTTTACTATGCTGGAATCTTAGCCAATTTGTGATTATGACCCCTGGTATTAGTAACTGTGGAATAGCTGAAAAGTTTTGTTTCTCTTGATATATTCAAAAAAAAACAAAAAAACCCCTTCATCTCCTGATTGTAGCCTTCTGGTACAGTTATTGATGCATTTGCATAGTAATTCTGTGAATGATGTTTGTAGCTTTTGCTCCGGTAACTTGGATTTTTCCAGGCCAGGCTTATCTGGTGCTGCCTGTTACTCCATGCTAAGGTACCTAGAACATTCAGGGCCCCATTTTTTTGAAAATCCTGCTATTCATGCCTAGAGGTGTGATCTCTGCCTTGTCTGTGCAAGAATCTAGGGTAGATCAGCTCCTGTGCTATGCAAGTATGAAAAAATAGACGAGGTCTGAAAAATTAGCTCTTTGGTGCGCTTTGCACAAACCTTGTAGAGAAAACAAAACCCTACAGTACTTTATTGGTCCTGATTGCCTCCCATGTTCCAATAAACACTCATCCTCTACCTGAGCCCCACAAAAAACTATTAAAAAATGCTCGTTTGTCTGCATTCATAAATATTCCCAATAAATGCCCATCTTTTTTAGGAATATTTTAACACGGGAATATCGTCTGTAAAAGATTTTAGTTATAAACAAGATGACCCTAGATTGATGCATTTCCAAGTACTATATGAAAATACTTATCAGTTATAGCCTACCACCATTGGAGTACCTGTGTCAGCAATGAGCACAAATCGTTTAATCATATTTGCTTCTTGTTTGATGTATGTTCCTGCCTAAGTACTTTTTTGTGTTCTCTCAGTGTGTGGGTCGTCATCTTGTTTGTTAATACTTTGGAGAGTGCTCCTGGTTTGGGCATGTGATTGCCACGTGGTGTGTGTGTGTGGTGCTTGTGCCAGATCGTTGTTTGTTATACTTCTACCATATCAGAGCTTTCTGCTGCAACACCAGTTCTTTCCCCATTCATCTGAAATTCTCATAACCACCGTTGTGTATTGTCTCCAAAGAAGAGTTAAAACAGTATGCTGTCTGCCCTGTATGTCCAGTATTACTTGGCCTGTACTGTCGTTTGGAGATATTCTCGTAGTTTCAATAGCATACATAGACTGTTGCCACTTGCAGGAAGTTTTGGATTTCATTTTCAGCTGATTTTTTACTTATTTATTCCAATAATTGCCCATCCTCAACTTTCAGATGTTGATGAATTCAATACAGTAATTGCCTTGGCAACTATTAGAACCAATGTAGTACTTAATATTAGCATTATATGTTATGAATGATGTTTATTGGAAAGGATATTGAATTTTGATGTCTTGTAATGTATTGTGTGGTTATAATTTATAACTATTCGGCTTTTTAAAAATGAATTGAAGTAGCTGATAATACAGAATGGTGTGGAGGAGAGAGGAAAATTAAAGAGGACAAATTTAGCCAAACAAGAACAAAAAAATGGGTAAAAATAAGACTGGGGAGAATTGTGGACTTACTATTGGATTATAGCAATCCATTAGTGTGTGCGCGTGCATGCAAGTATTATAGACACTGACTGTATACATGGCAGAATGTTGGGATGAGCTTGTCAGGTGTTTGACTACATGACTTTTGTAGAATCCAAATACCCAGGGTTGTTTCGCTGTTGTGTGTCATGTAATATTGTTTTTTTTCTTTCTTTCTTCTAGAAGAGGCAGAACACCTCGAAAGAGACCTCCGTTTTTCTCGCATACAGAACCTGTGGAGGTAAGCTACCCACTTATTTAGTGGTGATGTATATCGGGGTTCTGTCAAATAAACTGAAGACCAGTTTCGCACCTGCAAGACAGATTAGGGGGGCTAGCTCGCATTTTAAATAGGGCTTCTTTGTTGAAGTTTTTCGTTTGATGAATTGAAGACTAATTTGACTGCTTGAGGGTTAAGTTTACAAATTAAGATTCTCCTATACATAGGCTGTTATCATCAGAAGGCCGAGGTTGATTTGTCGGCTTGAAGAAGGTGGGGTGGTGGTAGTGGTTTTTCTTTGAATGTTGATGTTGGCACGCAGGGCAGATCCACCAAAGAAAATCTAGTTTCAGCTTCCTAAACCAGGCGGATGGGAACAGGGTGTAGGGTCAGGCACGCAATCTACCATACAAACTCCCCACAAGAACTTGCCGCCATTGTAGATACGGGAGAAAACCGGTGGTTGAGAAAAGAGAGTCTGCTGGGGAGTTATGCCAAACTGAGTTGGTCCTGAGCAGGTCTTGAACGCGTTCCCTCAACTGTAGCGGCTCAGTAGTAGTGGGCATCGAGTGTCTGTGCGTTTTTGTGTTTAACCGGAATGCCAGAGATCCGATTAGCTCCTCGTGTAAGGGGCTAGCACATTCAGAGCCACCAGCCTCACAGGTCCCATTTAGCATCTGTCGCAAGCATTTGTTATGGCTTGGCTTCAGTTTTCCTTTAGATATTTGGGGCCTGGACTGTTCTCCAGAATTGAAGCTTTTAGAACATCATCTGAGCATGACAACAGATTGTAGTGCTCGTCTCTCATATCAACTCAAGCGATTTCTCACTTTCAGAAATAAAAAAAAAGAAAAAAAACATGCTTTTCCTAAATTCTGAGCATAAAAACCTATTTTCAAGTGAAAACCTTGAGATTTGCTCAACGTTCTTTAGAAGACACGAGACAGATTTGAGCGATAGTCGAAAGGAAAATGCTGTCTACTTTTTTGAAATTCTGATCGGCAGTCCAGGTTCCTTTTGAACTTTCTAATTAAAGTCCGATGGATTTTTGTTGTCACTCATGAGAGTGGAAACCTGATGCTCCCCCAACAGCAACTGTTTTATAGCGATGCCTTGTTTTCTCTCATAATGACTGGAGTCCATTTCTGTCTTCAGGTCTACTGTCGGATAAAGCCTGTCGATGCTACTGACTCTGAAGCTGTGTGCCTAAAGCCCATCAGCAACACGCAAGTTCAGCTTTATCCCACAGAGGTAGGCGGCCAGCCATGTCATTTTTCTTTCTTTCTTCTTTTTTTCAGTGCACTTCCTCCAGTATTGATGCATTTTACAAGGATTTTTGGAAAGGGAGAGCTTCTTGATAACGACCGTTAAGGTTGGGGTGGGAGAGAGGGGTTAGATGAATTAATGCAGACAGGACTGATTGATTTTTACAAGTCTTTAAAAATTGAAGTAACTTAGTTTAATAGGTATCTAATACGTATTGCTTTGTTGTTGTTTTGTTTTTGCTAATGGTGCAGTGTAATACCAACATGAGTTATGCAGACAAATCAGAAGGTGGAAATGAACGTTTTTGCATGGCATCTTTCGTCCTTTGCAAAGTTCCTTTAGCCAGCGGGGAACGTGGATTCTAGAAACGATTGCTGACGTTTACTAGGGACATTTGGGGAAAACCTGGCTGTGATGACATGCAGGCCGGTTCCGCTTGAACGTCCCTAGTACTTGCCCAAGCTGCCCAGTCACTTATAATTAGTAAGAATCGGGGATCAGCTAATTTGATTGCTGCCAAACTGCTTGTTCCCGTGGCATTCATGCGATGCCCACCTTGTCTGCTCGTTCAGTAGAATGCACGTCTTGTTTGAGCATGTGGCTGTCACATCTGTCAGATTGCTCTGTCATAACACCAGTTCTTTCCCGTGCATTCACTCATCTTAAATCCTGGCAGAAGCCATCCCGTGTTGTGCCTACGAAAGAGCCAGAACGGTGAAGATGGCAAGCTACACGAGTTGAAATTAGATTGCACGCGTTGATTTTCTTGGCCTGCGTTGCTGGCAAACCAACTGCATGAAACTGCTTCGATAATGTTTTGAGCTTTTTTTATTACACACACCCATGTCTTACTTGGCTTGTGTTGTCATTTGGAGATGTCCCATTGTTCCCTACATATCAACTATTATTGATTGAAGCAGGGTCCAGATTTCACCTTTAGATTTTGGCAGATTTTGTGAAGTTTTTGTCCCCATTAATTGCTCATCTCCAAATTCCAAATTTTGATGAATTCCAATAAAAGATTGGGTAGCAAAAAAAAAATTTTAATAAGTTAGCTATGTTCTGACTAGAGGAATCAAGAAAGTGGAAATGTATGAAACCTGAGGATTAAAGAGTTTTTTTTAGAAGCATTTGCATTATTTTGTAATGCTTAAGGTTGAGATTCTTGATAACTATGTATTCTACTAACTGGGGATGACACTATTGGGCAATATGGTAGTCTAGTGGTTTAGTCAACTAGGGCCACGGTTCGCTTCCTGTTTGAATGGCTTGGTTTGGTGAACCTCTCCCCCTCCCTCCCCCCCCCCCAGCTGGCCATGTAGATTTCTTCCAGGCACTCAGACTTCCTTTCATATCTAAAAACAAAGAGCTCTGGCAAGAAAATCTGAGTCAGCAGCATGAGATCCACTTGGCACAGGATTGGAGGCACTTGATAGCGGAGAAATATGGCACTAAACTAACTTGCCAGGGTTTCTACCTTGTAGATGCCAGGGTACACCCCTGCCAACAACAGCCTGGTGTAGTACTGCATGGCCATCCAGCTGGTTGCTAAATTGGTCCAGTGCCACGCTTCTGGTGTTGGAAGACACGTCACTGATTAAAGAAGAAAGGTGGTAGCACATCTACTTAGAACTTTTATTTACTTGTCACCTGCCTTTTAAGATCTAAGTATTTTTTTTCTTTTTCATGGATAAGTCTGTCATAATAACATAGTATCTCTTGAACTGATCCTCTGTATACTAGAATGTGCTGCCAGGTTCATCTCATGATCAAGTTTATTCTATTTCATAGGGAAATGATATTTTGATAATGTGAGCAGCATTACACACCCACCTTATTATTAGGATACCTGACATCATCGAGTAGGCAGCCCTAGTTGCTATTCACCTGGTGTGGCCGATTTTCTGTTGGAAAAGGACTGAAGTTACTTACCCTGTCACCACAGTTTTTAGTTTTTGTTACTGTTCACAAAGTTAGCAGATATCTATAGCCACGGCCAAAAGTTTTGTATCACCCTAGAAATGACAACAACAGTATCTGTCTTCAACCATAACTTGACACTGTGCCCATGACTTTCTAAGGTCTTTTCAGAAATCGTGTACTTGCATTCACATCTTTGTCCTTTTTCTATTAGTGTGAGGAGGTTAAACTACAAGGCACTACATACTTCCCTTCGTTAGCATAACATTACCATGCAAATTCAGTGGGTTTAATTTTGATTCGTTAGTGTTGCTGACCAATTTGAATCACAACTGATGGATAAATGAGTAAATAAAACTGGAATCTAATAAATTGCAGTATTTCAACTTTAGGTTTGGGTAAACAAGAATCTTATTGTATCTTCAGGTGCCAGGTTGATAAGAGTGGTAGATGTATCTAAATTTCCTTTGGCAACTTTTTCACTTAACTTTGTAACTCGCCCCTTGTGATGCCTGTAGAGCTTCTTTGCATGTTGGTTGCTTTTGTTGCTTATCGTTCTGTCTTGCCTTTTTACAGATGAGCATCATCAGAAACGGAGCCCTGAAAGAGGTAATTGCATCCTCCCACAAGTTCAAGGTCGATGCGACCCTTGCCATTATTTCGGTTAATTTCTACGGCATGTGTGGGATTGTCGTTCGCTTCCGGAAACACTTCGCGTCAGTCACTAAGATACCCAACTTTTTTTTTTCTTTCTAACTGGCCTAAAGTTTTAGTTGGTTATATTCCCAAGGAATAAAAGCCAGTGGCTGCTAAATGTATTTGTTGATTCCCGGTCACACGAGAGCACGGTGTTGGTCTGTCGTTTATGGAGTAATTGACGGTTCTATGGTTTGTCTCTGGCTTTTCTCGTTGTTTGCTTTTGCGCACTAATACGAGTTGGAAATCTCCCGCTACCAACTGGACTGGACTGGACTGGTGACAACACTAGCGGCGACAAACCGAGCTGATGTTCAGAACGTGCAGAGAAAGCTGCCGTTTTGTCAAGGAAGCAAATGCATTTCCTTGTAGACAAAAAAAGAAAAAAAGTTGCGGAAAACATTTTGCAGAAATTTCAAATCCCAGCACATGCTGAGTTGCTTTATTACGTTGAGAAAGAGAGAAGAAAAAAAATTTCTGGTGTTTAAACATCTAAACTTGTACTGCAATTTTGAATCATGCCACTGCAAAGACCATAAAATACTCCTTTAAAGTTGGTATCGGCCCCAACCGGTGTAGGATTGGCAATGCTTCTTGGCAGACATTCACAGTGCTGTACTTCTTTTACCAGGGTTGTCTCCCTTGTAGTGAACAATGCTCTCCCCTCCCTTACCGAGAGAATCTTGTTTTGCTTTTGCTCTCACTTGGAAGCATGAAAAGACGTTCGCTGTGCAGATTGGCTTGGTTTAGTGTAAGTAACAGTAGCTACAGTTAATTTTAAATTGCATGAGAAAGTGTTATAATTAAGTGCAAGTTTGCATAAATGTTTGGCTTCTATTACAGATAAATCGTGAGGGTTTCAAAAATATTTTATGACAATTTATACTACCAGGTTGCCAAAGATTGGCAAGATAATTGACAACTGCAGAAATAGCTACTAACCAGTTCTTTTTTTTTACCTTAGATAATCTCGTTCTGTTAACTGGTTCTTTTAACCACAGCATGATGGCGCTTTGCTGTGCATTTTCACACGCTGTCTTGGTGTAGTCTGGGGGAAAGTTTGGGCTTTGCATGAACAGTTTACACTGCTCAGTGGATCTGCTGGTATTGGACTGGACCGCACTGGACTGGCCTGCCTTGCGTTTCTGAACCAGATGTCAGCAAAATTCGACCACTGCTTCTCGTTGTCACAAACTTTTCCTATGCTGTCTGCTGACAAAACTAAATGTGACCGTCGCAAAATTGTTCGTGTCTCATCGCTTCTCCTCCTCTGTGGCAGCGTTTGACCAGTGTGGATCAAATGCTTAACCAACTCGGGGTGGTGAATCTAATTAATGGGGACTTCATATATTTGAACCTTTTATTCAAAGTGATATAGTTAAAATGGATTTTGAAATTAGTTGCATTTCTTTTTTCCATCGCAGATGGTGTACACGTTCCAGTATGTGTTTGACGAAAGCACCTCGCAGAAGGCGGTGTTTGACTTGGTGGCAGCGCCCCTTGTGGAAGATCTCATAAAAGGAAAAAACAGTAAGCGAAGCTTGCCTCGCCAGATTTCGGTTGGTTTTTGGGTTGGTCAGGACATGAGCTTTCCTTTTCCCCTCCTCCCCTGAGAAGTTGAGCCAGGGTTAGGGTGATGACTGGAAACGTGTGATTCGCCTGAAGTTAACTCGAGTATATTACATTTTGTTTGTACCGAATGGCACATTTCTCACGTTGCACGGTTAAATAGTTTGATTTTTTAAAATTCATCGTGAGGCAGAAGATGATGAAAACCTTTTAACTTGATAAATCAGTCTGATATTTAAAAAAGAATAAAAAGGATTTTATATTGTAACGAAACTATGGAAACGCCTTGTTTAACTCATTTAGCCCTGGGCAGCAAAGGAAACAGACATTTGGGTGGAAGCAAGGTACATAGCGTTGCATTATGGAGAACATTTTCTTAATTACTGGCAAATGTAAGCTGTTTAAAGTATTTCCTGCTTTCTGGTTGGTGCATACAAATGTTGGGATAGATGGTTTTTAAAAGAAATTGCTGAAGTGTCATATTTTTGCTACATTGCATTAGCTGAAGGATGATGGTTATCCTAACATTTGTTGGACACAAAGGGAAAACACGTCTGCCGGGGCGACTCTGCTGGTCGAAGCAGATGTTAATTAAGCTGGTTTGATTTTTTTTTTTTTTTTTTTTTTTAAACTTGCAGGTTTGCTCTTCACATATGGAATTACCTGTTCAGGTAAAACCTACACAATGACAGGTGCTCCTCAGGACCAAGGAATCCTACCACGTTGTCTTGACGTTTTGTTTAACAGTATTGGAAACTTTCAGGCAAAGAAATACGTTAGTATTTGCATGTTCAGTATCTCTTCCTCCCTCCATTTCTACCCTTGTGTGTGTGTCTCTCTCTCTCTCTCTCTCTCTCTCTCATCCTCCCTCTCAAAATAGCCATATTTTTTTTACCTGTGTATAGTTTTCTTCTTAATTTCAAAAAGAGAGAGAAACAGAGCCCACTGCACGCTCACTGCCATTTCTGTTATAAATGTCACTCATTTCCCCCCCTTAGCAAATATTGCATGTATGTTGATAACTTCTACTTAAACATTGTTGAAAATAAAGGAAATGCATATATGAAAATATAACTTTAAAAGAAAAAATATATGCTTTTCTGTGTTTCACTCTGAGAATAGAATCTTGATTTTAACTGGTTCTGTCTGCAGTAAATTAAAAATAAATGCTGCTGCTTTGTTTTTTTTTTATCTAACAGGTATTTAAATCGGACAAAATGAATGGTTTTGAAGTACAATCGGAAGCAGATGCTATGATGGAGAGGCAGCGTAAAGATATACTTCCTGGTATAAAGACCCCACGAAAGTGAGAGACGCAGCTTGATGAAAGCATAGAATTTCTGAAAATTTATTTATTTATTACTCTTCTTTTTTAAACCTAAACTAGTCTTATTTTTAACTTAACGTCTAAGGTTGCAGGTGCTAGTTCTACATTTCTCACAAATCTCTGGTTGGGGTTTGACGAGCTGTGACGTTTAAAAAACAAAGAAAACGTCCTTTATTGTTGCTTGCCACTTTTGGTGCTGTAATCAATTTCTCCAGAAGTTCAACTTGCTGTTTCTAGTAATGAGGGGTGGGTGATTTTTTTGCTGCCAGGTGTAGAAAAGGCTTTCAACGACCGTCTGATTTTATCGAACTTAAGAATATTACTGTAATAGTGTTGCTTTTGTTGACCGTTCTAAATGTAAATAGAAATTTTAGTTTGGTTTTAACGTCATCTTTCTCTTGTTGCAGTAGCATTTGTATTCAATTCTACAGCCACTGGGAGCCAAGAGTTGTGGCTGTTTAACCCTTTAAAAACAACAACAACAACAAAAAAACCCCATCTGAACAGGGGCCTCAGCTGTGTATTATTATTATTTAGTTTTTTTTTTTTGATAATTTTCAAACTCCATCGTCGAGATGCCCTGTTCTTTGTCCAAAGCCATTTTGTTCAAAATTCTGAGTTTATTCTCTAAAATCAGATTGATGTCATTGAGAATGAACTTCTGCTTTTGCATTAAAAGGAATGTGATTTAGGGGGTTGGGGTGGGGTGGGCCTATCTGCCTGGCGTGGCGTGGCGTGATGTGAACTTGTGGACTGTTTAGCCAGCGTCTGGGGTGGACTACTTTTAAACTGAGAGAGAGCTGGGGTGCAAGTTGGGAGATGGTTAGGTTGGAGAAATAAAAACCCCTAAATGGGCAGCAGCTGCTTGTATTGCCGGCAACTTTGTTTGGGTTTTATCTGCGGAATAAGAGTTGGACCTTTTTATTTTCTTTTTTTGGAAACAGGGAAATATGACGCCCTTTGATTCCCCCCCCCCTAAGGTTAGCAATGTGTGAGGAAATTTTTTTTCTTTTGGTTCTCGCCTTAAAGGAAGAAGTCTGAGTTTGTGGAGAATGCCAGGGTCAAGGAACTGCAGAGAGTGGATAGCATAGACGAGGACTGCAATTACGCGGTTTTCATATCGTACATAGAGATCTACAACAACTATGTGTACGACCTGCTTGAGGAACTGCCCTATGACAACATCACCGGTTATAAGTAAGTTCAGGTGGTGCTGATTGTTGGGGAAAGGACAGTGGGGGGGGGTTGTAAGTTATGGAAAACGCGTTGTTTAGCTCTACAAATGTGCCTGTCATCTGCCCTACATGCACTTTTTCTTTGTTTTAAAATGTGGGTGTTGATTTTTGTGTGGCACGTTTGCAGCCAATCAGTGGCCAGTCTTTGGTCTCTCGTACACTATTTCTCAATTTCAATCTCCAAATCACTCATGGTGCCGAACAGGTACTTTGGTCTTCCTGTCGGAAACATTTCGTGGATAGTCTGTTCGTGTTGGTGGATCCAGTACCTCCATAAACTTCTCTGCCAGTTTACTAATGCTGTGGTTGGCTCTGCAAGTCTGGCGCTTGCATCTTTATTGTTTACTGATTTCAGCACCAAAGGAAAAACCTCATTTTCCCCCATCTTGCATTTTTCTTTTAAAAAAAAGAAAAGAAAAACTTTCATTTAATTTTAATCCTTGCTGCTTTAATGAATTGTTCTTGTGAGGTATTTCGGGCTATGCAAAGAGTCTGGGTAAAGGTTGAATTGGGAAATTGTTGTTTCCATTGCAGACCGCCACAGTCGAAGATTCTGCGAGAGGACAGCAACAAGATGATGTACGTGAACTGTTGTGTCGAGGTCGAAGTAAAGAGCCCTGATGAAGCTTTTGAAGTTCTTTACAAAGGTGAGTGGTGAAGGGGCAAACGTGGGGTTAGAGGGGGGCAGGGCGGACTTTTGGAGCTTGCTGGAACACTGTTGAAACGCCTCACCAAATCCTTCGTGCGTCCTTCAAATGGCGTTGTGGGGTTCTAAACTTAACAGGGGGAAAGGAAAAAAAAACTTACCCTTTTTTTTTGCTTTAATTTTTCTGACAGGCCAGAAGCGGAGGAAAGTCGCCCATACTGCTCTGAATGCTGAGTCCAGTCGTAGCCACAGCGTGTTTAACATCCGTCTGGTTCAGGCTCCGTTGGACCCTAGAGGAGAAGAAGTTCTCCAGGTATGTGCAGGAGGGGTGGCAACGACAGTCCAGCCTCGTTTCGTTCTTGAAGAGAGAGAGTGAAATCCCACCAAGAGCAGAGCAGTCATTTCATTTTTAAAAATTAATTTATTTTTAAAATCTAGACAGCTAATGGTGGTGGTGTAATGAAGGCCTTTGCTTCATTACAGTTCTATATTCTTCCCTTTCATTTTAGATTTTCGTTTGCCATTTTGAAAAGGATAGAATTTGTTGCAGATTATTTGATTTTGAGATGCAAGAAATGCTTCCATTTTTAAAAGTTCTTTTCCCACGAAGTGGAGAATGGGCGTGAATTTCTGATTTACTGGAAAACAAAAAAAGAGAGTACATGCACGAATGATTTTTTTTATGATATTAATTAAGCAGTTCCACACCTGATCAGTAGTGCGATGAAACGTCGGCGACTTAGAATGTCTGCATGCCACAGACGTAGAGTTATCATCTTGGGGAGACTGGCTAAACTGTGCTATTCTGGTTTTGGCTGCTTCTAGGATTCAGAGAAGGTATGTGTGAGTCAGCTGTCTCTGGTCGACCTGGCTGGCAGTGAGCGGACGGTTAGAACGAAGAATGCAGGTGATCGGCTGAAAGAGGCAGGTGAGCGAGAAATAGTGTTGTTGTTGTTGTGCAAAGGCAAGAAGTGGAAACCTTGTAATGACAGTAAAACTGAGGACACACCTTTGCTCAAGTGAATGGGTTTAAAGATGTGGTTTTTTCTGACAAGGACAGATGTTCTTTTGATGCTAAAGCTGGAATTTCCAGGGTTTATCAGGCTTAACATTTTTTTTACTTGTAGGAAATATCAACCAGTCACTGATGGTTTTACGTTCTTGTATTGAAATCCTTCGAGAAAACCAGAAGACCGGATCAAACAAGGTAGATACAAATTAGAGGTTCTGAGCTTACCTGGCAAGGATGATAGAGGAGATCCATTGCAAATGCTTTAAAATGGTTAGGCGATTGAGTATAAATTGTTTACTGAGAAGACAGAAAATGTCACCATTGGCCTGTATGGAGGATTTTGATTTAGTAAATATAACAAAACTGTTCTGAATCCCATACTCAATACCTAAATTGCCCTCATGCCACCAGATTGAGTTATCTAAAGTTGACTCTTTAATGTAACTTAGTGGTTTGTATTCCTTGAATTTCTGCTGTTCAGGTGAGCATTTGTGGTCTTATTGGCATTTTAGGGGAATGTCTAACTACCTTTGCCATCTTTTAATTTTAGTCATCTTTTTTTATGTTACGTTAATCAGAGTTGTCATTATTTCTGACAGTCTGTTGTTCTCACTCGATTAATTCTTAAAAGACAGTGTGGGATTATGGTTGTATTCTCCTGGCGGTGCCCATCCAAGCAATGTTAGCAGTTGACTGCCTCAGCAATGCGGTGGAAGAAATTCTCTGGTGTCAGCTCATGTAGAAGAAATCCATCAGGGACATCAGTCTACAAGTTGGCAGACTGAAAACGCTGGCATCTTGATCAGCTGCAGGTGGCCTTGAACTTCACTCTATGATCTCGCTCTTCTCGTCGTCATTGTTGCTCTTCACTGACCCCATTCCTGTTTTTCCATTGTCTGATCAGCTAAACGATGAGATTGGATTCCATCGTGTATCGAGTAAATAAGCCAACTAGGCAATGGATGCGGTTCATGCTAATGGCTTCACTAGTAACACTTTTTCCAGAAAATGAAGTGACACAAATAGTTGTAGGAAGTAATAATCCGGACCGGTATCTGTCTACGTGTACCATCTATAGCATAGATGGAAATCTTCGTGAAATGACTTATCACCCCCAGCCAGTTTTGGCCAACTTGAATAAGAAAGGCTTGATTATACATCAAAATGTCAAAATAAACTCCCTTGATCTATCCAAAAATAAATTATAGTAATTAGCACCATTGATGAGCGGTGACTTTTGAAAAGAGATGCTTGTTTCTTAACAAATGCGCAGCAAATTTAAATCTAAATCAATCATTCAATTGAGCCGACAAACTTCTAGTTATACAGAGTGAGCAATTTGCCTGTACATGGGCGGTGTTTAAGAGTTATCTGTGCACCTGGTGCCCTTTCATAAATCCCAAACTTGTGTGTTAATTTTTAATAAAGGCACCATGTGTCTGTCTGTCTGTCTGGCTGAGAGTGCAAAATGTTATGGCTTTGAGCTGAAAACCCCAATAAGAATAAAGATAGGATGGCCCGCATGCTTCCAGAACCTTAAAACCCCTAGCAGCACAAGATTGAAGTGCTCGGGGTGTACCCAAAATCACTGGCAAAAATTCATGTTTTGCGTGGAAATGAAACTGCAGGTATTTGGATCTTTTTAAACTTTTTACCTGGGGCATGTGCCATGACAGAAAATGTCCGGGTTGGAATTTTGTTCAAAATGTTTGAAAACTGCGACAGGTGTGCATAGTTATGGGTGTGCACTGCTGTTCTCTCTCTCTCTATCGTGCAAATGCTTCTCTTGTAGATGGTTCCTTATCGAGACTCTAAGATGACTCACTTGTTCAAGACTTACTTTGATGGAGATGGAAAGGTCCGGATGATTGTATGCGTCAACCCTCGGGCCGAGGAGTATGAAGAGACGATTGTAAGTGCTGAACCCTTTTTCTTGTCTTGTCTTCGCTAAGAGCAGTCTGTGGCAAAATCGTTCGCGCCACCCCACCCCCTACCCTACTGTTTTTGCTATCTCTTGGAAATCTGACCTGCACAACTTGTGTAACCGAAACAAGTGACTGAATTGTGTGTACGTGCTCAGGATATTCTGTGTTTGAAGGTTTGTTGGGTTTTGGTGTTTTCAAAAAGAGAGATAGAAATTTGCCCAGAAATAAATGGGGACCCTTCACAGGCTATTTGCATTCAAACGACATGGGTAACCTGTAGTTCTGATGTGGGTCGGCGTTGAGTTTACGGAAATGTTTAATCATGCTACGCTGCATTACTCTTCCACCAAGGTAGATGCTTGCAGATTGAATCGGCAGAGTAGCAGTAATAGTCAGACTAGTTCTTGGGAAATGCCAGGTAAGTTTGCTTAGTGCCGCAATTACCAGTAATGGGTATTGCCATTCTTGCACATAGTTGCTACTAAAACTTCTGTTTACCCCTGGGAGGGAGCCAGAAGTGGCCGTACCATAGGAGATTCGCCAGACCAATTTGGTTGTCTTCATTTTGGATTGAACTCGGTTGTGGTGGGAGGTTGGCTTTTATTGCCCAGCCATTCTGACAAATCTGATTGTGGAAGAAAAGATTTTCTATTTACCAACCATTTTGGTTGTTGATGATCAGCTGATGAAATTTTTTAACTGGGAAAATGCTGTTTGAGCCTCCAGTTTGCTAGCTTCTCAATGCTGACAGATTAACCTTGAACGAGTCGTAAACCGTTTACTCTTAAAACTTCTTAAATCATTCATAGTTTTAAAAAAGAAAAGGAATAAAGGGCAGCTAGTAATCATATTCAAGTAGCTGCATGGATGGAAGTATCAGTTTATTCCTGCTGATGGCATATGGATAGTTGTCATCTATACCAGTCTCTCTCTCTCTCTCTCCAGTATGTGGTTTTCTGCATTGTCACCTGGTGCTGTGAGTTAAACTCTTTCATTTCAAACAACGAAATAATATCTCATTTACAGAAGTAAATTGTGTGTGGGCAAACTCTTTCTTATGGTGGCATCAAGATGTTAGCCCATGCAGCACAAGGTAGGACAGATAAAACGATCTGGCTTAGAGAAAATTATTTTAATTAGTGTTTTCTGTTGCTGAAGTTCTTGCCCTAATATTTCAGCATGTGATGAAGTTTGCTGAACTAACACGTGAGGTTCTAGTGCAGCAGATAGACAAACCCCTGTTTTCCAAATACATGCCGCCTGGGAGGCGTCAGCTGAATCAAGACTACAGAGAGATGGTGGCTAAGATGCAGAGTGACGGTGAGACGTTTTTCTTCTCTCTTTCTTGTACGTACATTTTACTACTAAGGCCTACTGCATAGAAATTTGATTTTACCATCTCTATTTAAGAAAATAAATTAATTTGAATCCCCCCCCCATTTATGAATCTTTTCATGTTAGATCTTGATCTGGGTTGAATTCTTTCATAAACTCATATTTGTATCCAGCGAGTTATTGGTATGAAATGTCCTTTATCTTATGTGCCCAGTATATAAAGTCTCAGATTGTTTACTCTGTAAAGGTGTGCCTTTCCTTTTCTTGTTCCTCAACAGAGACAGCCTATATTCCCGGAGTAGTCTACAACTTGGGAAAACCGTTTCCATCCTTACACGTAAGTGAAAGTTCTATACATGATCTGTGCTGTAGAAATGCCACCACACTTGCTCTTAATGGATATTTCCATTATTCATGCGAGGGAGCTGAAAACAGTCAGTGTTCATAGAATACAAAGAAAGCAGGGTTCTAGCTGCTCAGCAGAGTAATGTTTTCCTTAAAATTCGCTATCAGCCCTTTGAAGAGTACACCCATATATTTACAAGTGGTTATTGGTCATGGCAGGGTTATCCTGTAAATATTGAGTCTGACAGGATAACTCTGCCACGATCATTATCCATCATCTATAAATGTACCGGCATACTCGTCAAACAGTTAACCCACCATTAGAAGTTCTCACGATAAAGGAATTTTTCTCAGTTTGAAAGCAGTACCACAGTTGGCTGCATTTTTTAGCAGTACATCTAGAATAGATGTCATTTTATTAAGGAAAGGAGACAACTCTGGTTTTCTTATTTGTTAGCCGACCATTTAGTCTTTTGTGAAGCGATGTCAGAGAGAACTCACATTTTCTAAGCTTTTATTAAAGAATGAACAATAAGAATGAATATGCAAAAAAATCTTCTTTTTTTTTTCCTAAGCTGACTCATCCTTCAGATGACGAACTTCTAGCCACGCTAATCAACTATCTTGAGGAATATGTGAACAGACGGAGCACTTACCAGGCTGACTTAGCAAGACGACGTGAGTAAACTCTTTAGACTAGAGACGACTAATTACACTGAAACACTGGCAGCACGTGTTTAGAAAGTCTCTAACGAGAAATAGTTTTAAATGGAGATTTAAGGATACTTTTCACAACAGTAGTGAAGGTAAAGTCGTCATCGGTAGCTGTTGACGAGTCCAAGCTTTCCGTCGTCAGATCTTGATAATGGCGGATGGACTGAAAAGGTCAACAAAACTGAAAAAGCTGCATTGTTTATTGCGCAGGCTGCTGTTTCCACTGTCTCTTCATCTGCAGGGGTCTAGACAAAATTTCTAGGCTCATGTTCTTGATTACTGTCTGCCACCGAGTAATCGATGTCGTGTATCTAAGTTGAGGTTCTGGTCGCACTTGGATAGTTTTGCTGTGGTCAAGAACACTCTAAATCTCCTTTATAAAATGGTCTCTAAGAATAACTTTAACCCTCTGTATACCACCTAGGGTGCATTCCCTCCTCCCCCACTACTATTCAATTCTATATTCTTCCTTAATATGACCTTAGTGGCAACAAATCCATGTGTTGCTTTGACCTCACCTGTTTTGATTAACCAGTGCGTGTCGACTAAATATACAGCCAGGTAAACTTGCATACTGACCAGGACTTCCGAGCTATAAGTAAGGTAAAAACCGATGTGCTACTGGGGTGTTAAAGAACCATAGAGTTATTTCTTAGGTCTGGTAGTGAACTACTCTGGTATAAAAAAAAAATACATTTGAATCGTATTCCAAATTTTTACTTCAAGGTGGTTAATTCCTAACTAGGGGCTGTATCCCCAGATGGAGTTGTGGAACTGGTCAGTATTTTCTGCCAAGTTATATACATGCTACATTTAGTGGTATGATCCCCACCAAGAAACCATTTGGGAACCTCCCTCTGGTATTGCCGGTGAGTGGACAGGGTCCCGACAACAAACTCAGCGCCCTGACCCAACCCATATGTGCTCCACCGGTCCCGTATCTTCAAGAAACTGCCAGCCAATGCTTGACAGTGGTTTGCTGTTCTTGAAGGAGCTGTGAGGCCTTAGACGATGTGAGCCTGCCTTGTTGCTGTTGGTTGCCATAATAAATGTCGTAGGTGGGAACCTGGTTTTTTACGTGTGCTGTGCAGACGTGGCTCTCCTGTGCAACAGTTGTCAGGCGTGTTTGCGGTTGTAAGTCAACCCTGTCTAATGAGCTTTACCCTGCAGCTGAAGAATGGTGGTGTGACATTTTCAGTTTCCCAACTTGCATGTTTGACTGATCGGCTCGAGGCAGTTCCAATAGCAGTTTTGCCTCCAGAGATCTGCTTAGCTCGGGCATCGTTTTTCAGAACTGCCTGTTTGGAAATGCTCGGCTCAGACGAGAACCTTGATCGCTGTCTCAGGCACGCCAGCAGCGTGTAAAAAGTGCGAAAATCAGTGCAAATATTAATAGATTTTTTCAGGTAAGCCATAGGCCAAGGCCCAGTATAGATTCTTTTTTAAAAAAAAAATCCCGGTTTTGATTACAGGTGAATGAGACGTAAAACAACTGAATTGTTTATCTGTCTTTCTGTCCTGTAGAGGAAGCATTTCGGAACATGATCGTGGCTATGGAGAAGGAGCTGACTTCCCTGCGATCTGAAAACAGAGACCTAATGATCGTCTGTGGCAAGAAGGATGCCAAGATCAAACACCTGGAGCAGTCAATGAGCGAGTCCCAGCGACATCTGTATTTCCTTGAAAAAGAGAGGCTCGAGCTGGACGACAGGGTATGTGTGGTCGTGCCCACAAAAATGGGATCTGTTCCCTGCCTGTGTTGGTTTATGGGAAGTTCCTCAGTGTGAACTGGGGGAGATGCATTACATGTCTAAAGTTATATTAACCAGTAATGAGACCTAGGTATTTTTTGTTTTTGCTCATCATCCTAGTTTTAAGACAGCAAATATAACCTCTGATGTAGGTATATTCTTAAAACAGTTACTGTTCGATTTAGTTGAAACATTAACTTTTGAGATTTCATGGCCATGTATAAATTTAGAATTTCCCATTTTACATTTAATACATTTCCTGTTATCATTTTTCTAATTTACCTTTAATGTTTCTTGTTTTAAAATATCCAAACTTTGAAGTTGGCATCTTTTAATACCATGGTGGCCAAATGTGTCAACACAACTGTTATATCCAGGTGAGGGAGGGTATTAGATGTGGTACTCCTGGGAATCTTCTACATCAGCCTCTACTAGAACCCTTCATTTTTAGATGTGAGAGAAAACCCACCTGGCCAGCTGGTCCCTTTTAAATGTCAGGGATCTGATTCAGTTATGACACTTGCAGGATGCAGGATTTCAGTGGTTTGTCCTTATTCGCTATAGTTACTAGGAGGGAGTGACTTACTATGGCCTGAGCGGGATCCCCGGAAGTTTAGCCGTCACGGGTAGGCAGGAAGTCATTTTGGCTTGCTCAAGGTTCCTCCCGGGCTTATCTGCATCTTCAGTTTGAATGTTTTTTTTTTTTGAAAGCTGCTTTCACCCAGAATCACCACTCAGCAACTCCCTAATGCCGCCCTGCTCTTGGATTTCCAAGCCGTACACTGTTTTAGTCTCTGCACGCACTCAGGTAACAAGACACTGGCTGCTGCTGCAGAAGCCAGCCAGTTCGCTTTATCTTCTACCCAACACGCCACGGAGATGGGCTGGATAGCACTAGGGGGTGTCTTCATGTTGGTTTCTGCATAACTAGCAGCCAGAATCGCTCATATAGCACAACTGAAATTTCTTTACGTTCAGCAGTGTCTTCTGTAATTCCCAGCCTCCTGTTAGTAGCTGAACTAAACACTGTTCTTTGAATTAAAGATGTCTGCTATTATTTATCGTTGTCTTGTTGACATTGTTTTTGCAGATTATTTCTTGGTGGCTTTGACTGTCGTGTAGCATTCAAAGATGATAATTTGGAGTTTCCAACCTTTGGGAAACTTTAGTGTTAGGGGACTCAGAGGAGTAAACTACACATTTACGTAAAATAAACTTCAGCATGTTTGCATAAATTCAGTTCATATTTAAGGGGATTCCAACTTTCATTTAAACAATTTTCTTTTTCTTCCAATTTTCCTTTATTCTCTGGGACTAAATGCTTCGGTTGGCTCTCTTTTAGCTGCAAGACAAGGATCTGAAGATCAGACTGGGGAAAGACGAGCGAGAGCGGCTGAAAGCCGATTTTCAGACTCGGATGGAAATTCACAACCACCGATGGGAAAAAAATATGGTAATGGAAGACTGAGTTAGGTTCTAAAATTCCTTTTAAAGTGATTTTTATGTTAAAAATGTGTGTGTTACCATTCCAGTCCAAAAGTTAGTGCTGTAGCGATGTAACAGAAATCTCATTGATCGCTAATCTTTTTCCAGCCAGGGTTTCATTTGAATGCCCCTTGTACACTGTTACCGCCATCACAAACTGGCTTGGGAGCAGCCTGACAGCCAGTGTTTGTCTTTGATGAAAATTGATTCTAGAGCATGGGATCGGTCTGTTGAAATAAATGAGCTTTTGATGAAGGATATGGAAGATTATAGTTTGTAGGGGAGGGAAATGTATTTAAGATCTGGCTGAGAGGGACAAAAAACCTGGATGTATCTGAGCATACACTGCTGTGTTTAGTTTGTATTTAGCATTTTCTGCTACTGTTGCACCTTAAAATTAGTGAAAATTACCAAAAAAGGGGGGTGGGTGGGGGGCTGTTTTCTCAAGTTGTAAGAGATCTGCTTTTTGTTAATACCCACGTTTATCTATCTAATAATGAAATGATGTATCCTCGTTTGTCAGGATGCTGCTCCACAAAGAAATTTGACAAAAATCTTTTAATGTTTGTTGTGGGTTCAGGAATGGCAGAAGAAGAAGATAGAAACAGAATGCGGGGCGGAGCTCCTTGAAAAGCAGCGCAAGTTGAATCTGCTGAAGAGCATTGTCAACGACCCGTCTTCAGACAGTTCCACTGACCCCCCAGTCACACCGCTGAAGACCCCAAGGAAGTTTCGAACGTACACCACCCCTGCGATGACAACCCCAGGCCGATACCGGCCGGAAGTTGCCCCCCGACCGTGGCGTCCAACTGGGAAAATTAACACAGCAAGGTCCATGCAAAACCTGAATCAGGTTGGAAGCACTCCGCGAACAACAGTAAGGCACTCTTGTTCCAGGGTGGGGGGATGGCCCCTATGGCCAAGGCTTGTCACATGATGTGACAGCTGTTTTGTGGAAATTATGAAAAGGAAGAAAACAAATAGTTTTAAGTTTTTAACTAATGTATGTGATTGTCTCTTCAAGGTTAACCCGCCTCCGTATAACCCTCGACACAGGCGGTCAAAATCATCATCCCATGCTGAGACCTGGCTGAACCACAGGCCAAGTAACCAGGTGGAGCTGGGTGAGTTTGGCACAGAGTTATTCCCTTGTGTGTGGTTGGAGTACCACTCAGTATTTTGGAAATCTGCCGTGCCAAATAGTTGGTCCTTTGCAGGAGTCAAACGAGGGCCTTCTACCTTAACAGTCTGCAGGTTCTAACCACTGAAACAATGTCAGTCTCTCTCTCTCTCTCTCAATCTGCCGAAAACGAAGAACGGGTTATTTTAGGACTGATCCATCTGAAATCAGCTCCTTGTTTGTATTACTACTGGGCTAGGGGCTTGAACTCTCGGGAGTCCCGTTGTGCTTATGCTTCGTTTTACTCCAACAACCAGTTCATTATTGATGTTACTTTTTAAAACAGAGGGCACTTCCTTCCACTATCACAGCTGTAAAAAATCTGCTATTCACCAACAAGTAGAAGGAAATTGGATGTATCGATTCTACAATAAACCCGACTGATCCGTGAAGTTATGGCCACCAGTTGGGTTTCTTGCATCAGCTGATTTTCTGCTGCATTTTGTTTCTCTCACCCTTCAATCGCTGTGTAGTGAACTCAGCTGTTGGTCAGGAATTTTGAAGTTTTTGGACCAAGAAACATCTCTTCTAAAGTTGCCTCATGAGTTCTGATTAAAACCTGCACGCACAGGGGGTGGATGTTACATATGGCTGCATGACCAGGGAGTCGGACAGTACTTAGAAGATGGTCTGTTCCATTCCAGACTGGCTCCATCATAGATCGTGAGCACTGGGACTATAAAAGAAAAGGGGCAATGCACATGACTCTCTATCCTGACATGCAGAGTAAGCCTCTGTCACCTGATAGGAAGGTTTAGAAATCCTAAAGCACAATAATATATAATTGGCAGAAGGTTTGGTGGGTTGATGATCAATGAGACAGCTTAGCAATCAACGGGGTCTCGCTGGATGGGAAAATATCTGGAAATAAATCCTATTAATTTTAGGTCCAGCGTTTGCATACCAACAGGAGTGATAAGTCGGTGGAACCATCCCCACCAACTGTTATTTCTAATTGATTACAATTTGTTTGGAGTTAACAGAACCAGTGGACATAATATTGACTTTTGTATACAAATGTCAGTACTTCATTCTTTGTTCCCGGCAAAGTCCCGTGTTATTGGACTGCATCACTAGCTGTTGCAGGTTGAAAAAGTAGTGACGTGTTACTTAATTGCTTAATGTAAGATACTATTGTGGAAATTTGAAAATGTAGCTGAAGTTGTTCTGCCTTGTGGGGAGACTGGTCAGAGCCCTTCCTGTTGGGCATAGAATTTGTTAACCTGCCAGTTAAAACTAAGGGGAAGAAAAATAATCAAGCTGAATGCTGTGTGACTCCTTGTTTAGTTGGTGGTTTTCTTCTTCCTGGGTCTAGGCACAGTCCTGCAGCCAAAGCTGAGGAAGAAACACTCGGTGACCAAGCTAACGGTGAAGGACACAAAGGAAGCATCGAAATACTGCTTGACTCACCAGGATCTTGGTTCAGATGGAGAGCTCCAGACAAAGTTCTACAAGGTAATAGAAGACAGGAGAAGGATTTATGTTGTTTTTAATGTAAATCTTTGTAAATTGTCTGGTTAACACCGATTTGTCTCTCGCACCTTTAGCTAGTACATTTGGGGTCGATATTCAATTTTAAAGCTTTACATGATAGAACACACAGCAGCACATTCATCATAAAAAGTTGTTCACAGCTTCTCCATCCCTAATTAGAGATTAGAAAAATTACTTACCTTTGACAAATATTGCTGTAAACGTGGTAGCAAAATAAGGTGTATGCATTGTGATGAGAAAGCATTAAGTTATTGGTGGTGTGCTAACTTGTAGATCTGGTCCTTTGGTTTGGCCGTTTACCACCACCTAATTAGAGAACTTTTTGTGTTGTCATTAGCGGGGTGACGTTAGCTTATAGCGAAGGCAGTGGTGGTGTGTTTGGGGCTTATGTTCCAGCTAGTTGTACCATCCAAATTAACAGCAGGGTACACAAAAACTCCCCATCAGGACTACACCTTACTGATGGCAACAATATGGAAAGGTCACAGAAAGTCGGGTTCTCTAATTAGCTCTACTGATGGTGATGCGAGATGAATCGTGCTGATTACTGGATCAAAGGTATCTTCAGAGCTGTACTTGGGACAGAAGATTTTAGTATGGTAGTGTGAACATTTAAAAAATCAAACCTGTTCTTTTTACCTGAACCGCCCTGGGGCTTCCTGCCCCTTGATAACGGCTACGCTGACAATCGGGGAACCTTGAAATTCCTTGCACACTCACCTAACTTTGCATAACCAGGTTTTGGAAATCTAGACAATGGAAAACCCTTACAAATTTCTTAATTATTTTTTAACTGATTAAAGCTTTAGTTAAGATTGGTCAAAATATTGGAAGAATGGATTAACAAATGTCATTGGTAGACATTTTTCGCACATCTTGCCGAATACATTGGTGGCCTATGGTTTAGTCCAGAGTTTAAATCCTGGTTTGGGTTGATTTGGCTTGGGTAGAGACTGGTTAACAGCACAAAGACATTTTATACTGATAAGTGAAGCTGGGATTCATCTTAAAATATTGCAACCTGTGTATTTTTTTGCTCCAATCTCTCGTTCTCCTACCTTTCAAACAATGCTTTCAGAAACTTGTCATTGTTGATGGATCTAATATTTTTATACTTGTGGTGGCAGGTTCCCTGTGTACAGATTATGATTATGGAGAAAAAGAAGAGAAAAATGTTCGTGTATGACCAGATTAAATATTTGGTCTGGTAAAACATTAATATCTCTTTACCAGGGCAACATTCTGCCAACAGCTGGTGGCGGTTCGGCCGTGGTGTTGGATGATGTGGAGATGCTCAAACAGACATCACCTGGGAGTAGGAAGCGGAGAAGCTCAGCTTCGGATACTCCCATGGTAGATGGCGAGTGGACGGATACTGAGACACGATGTGCTGTTGGCATCGAGGGTCATCCATTGAAGTAAGTAGCAAGTTCAGATTCTCCAGAACACTTTTGTAGCCAAACACCACTCACTAAAGGGTTCGTGGTGTGCATGCATGCATGCTAACCACCTATTGTTCTTGAGTCTGAAGAAAAATGGTAAATTTGTGCAATTTTTCAATTATCCAGGCCTGGTTTTCTAATCCTTGGATTGTGTGGCCAGGATAGGTTGTTGTTTCTTAATTTAATTTTAAAGCAAATTTTTATTGTTTGGTTTTAACTGTTAGAAATAAACTGGTGTTTCTGTGAGTGGTTACTTATTAGGTGAATAATGAGATTAAAAAAACATTATGTAGTTGGTGACAAAGTTTTAAATCAGTTGTCATTTATGTTAATCTGTGCAATTTTTTTTAAATTTCAGAAAGAATAAACAATCTGCTGTCTAGAATCTCCTGGCTGAATGTAGTGAACGTTGTCCCCTTTAAGAATTCCACATTTGAGTAAATGACATGGTTGTGAGAATGAGTCTCTTTTCCATAACTTGATTTTTCCACATTTATACGTATCTCTGTATTTTGCGTGCATGTGTGGAATGTAGGTAGCCAGGTGAGAATGATATCCGAACAAACTGGTAATTAGTTCTTGGTCACAAAGAAACACAGTATGGTAAAGAATGTAGATCAAAAACCTATTCATTGAGCTGAAGAACAAATTCCCATGCAGTCTAAATACTTAAAATTGGAGTCTCAGTACTTAGGGCCATACTGCAATGCATAACAAGAGTGTTGGTACTTTACCCCCGTCTCATTACCATGCCAACCAAAGTCTAAGTCAGTCCTCCCTATTATTCTAAGGCCACTGCTCGTTTGTTTTGTTGCAAAATAATCTTGGGGTAATACTGAAGCCATCGACATAAGCACTTTGCTGCTAACTAAACCTTAAATTCTAATTAGCTATAGACCTTAGTCAGGTGTTTTCATTGATTAAATAGTGTATGTATATATAGATACTTTTTAAAAGTTTTAGTTGAGTTGGTTTTAAAATAACCTAACAAATATAGATCCCTGCTAAGCAAAATACTTAAATTTTTTTTGTCAAAGTCACAAGTTCAAAAGCCTTTTATGCTACTTCAGCCCTCTTAATATATATATATATATTAATTTGCACATGTTGAGTTTTCAATCAAATATTTATCTACTTATGTTTGACAGTGAATGGTGATATTTTAAGAGTTGTATGTATATCATTCATCTTACATTGTTTAAGAAAAATAATGTAAGTCATAACTGTCGGACCATCCAATAAAATAGTTTTTGTAAGTTGGTTGTGTTGGGTATTTTGTCCACAGGGAGAAAAACAAGAGCATCTTAATTTTAAAAAAATCATTTATTTCCTCTCTCCCTCTAAAAGTAAAATGGTCTGATGTCGCTTGATGGCTGGAAGAAAACAAAAACACCATAATACACTTGTTGGCTCAGTCAAATTTTTGAAAGAACAAACAATAACAAGTTCTTGTTTTAACTGTTACTAAGAAAGATTTAAACCTAAAATACATTAATGTTCTAATTAAAAAAAAAAATTATTTGAATAAAGTGGTTTATACCTTCATGGAAAGATAATTCAACAAGGTATTAAACCAGTTTGGTTGATACCTCCCTTTTCATGTATCCTGCGTGTCCATGGTTTCTTCTTCTGCAACTTCTTCCGCATCCTCCTCCTCTCCCTCTTTCTTCTCTGGTTTTTCATATGCTTTATCAGAAGGCGTGACCACCACACCCTCCCACACACTCATCTCTGTGGCAATACCTGAAAACAAGGCTGATCATGAGCTAAAGCATCTGTAAGCCCTTGTCACTATAGTCGGCGCACACAAAGCAGAAATCTGAATGCTTGTCAAATTAGTTTTCCTTTTGGGGTGAAGCTATTAATTACACTTGATTCATTAACAAATCTGTTACAAAAGATATCCAGCTGATCTTGAGAATTTTCACTCACTCGAATTTCCCTCCAGGCCGAGGATCTGTCTGTAGCCGCCATGACTGAGAACTCTGAGAAGCGTCTGAGCAGAGAAACAGACCTGATCCTACAACAGAACAATAAGCGCCATGTCAGCATCTACATACGAAATGTCTGGTTGTTTGGCATTTTTTCTCATATCAGTAATGAGTTTCTGACAACTATCCTAATGGTTTGTTACCTGTTGCTCCAGTGTCATGACTGTGTGAACTCTCACCGTGCCTGGCTCACAGGGGTCTGTAATCCCTACTGATCCTGGAAGAAAGAACCCTGCAGCCAGTAACTGAAGGCATCGCCTAGAAAGAAAGAAAAAGTTCAGCAGAAAAATCCTAGAATTTTGCAAGGAGTCAACCGAAGATATCAGCCATTAAACATTCCAAGACTTTCTAATAGTAATGGGATATCTTAGTATGTAAAGCAGGGCTAGTAACACAAGAAATCTTTCTGTAATCTATTTTACTATCACTCACCTGAAAGCCACATTGATGGGCAGTGGTTGCCTAGAAGGGTTGTTCATTATTGCATAGTGTGCCTGTAAGATAAAAACACATGGACAGTTCCTTATCTTGGCAAAAATAATATCTTAAATCCCTCTTTTCCCAACCTTTGAATTGTAAAAGTCACTGCATTCTGGTACAGTTCAGTGGGTGAAATATTTGATTATTAATCACACATCTTATGTACTTGTACACAACGAAAACAGAAATTATTAAAACTATGTATTTCAATTCAAGTTCACCAGAAAACGCCAAAGTGGTAGATTAGTAGAAAATACTGTAACATTACTTTTTGACAGAAATGTATGTTACCATCATAACTTATGCAGGAGTGAGGGCAACTCACAGCATTACCAACAACTCCACTCGCTGGTATAGAATTGTTAATGTGCTGAGATGTTAGTATTAGTAGACGCCTGAAAATATTCCCCTCAAAATCCCTAAAGTTCAATTCAAACTTGGCACAGCCCTGCTTTTAATCACCCAGTGTACTCTAAATTCTAATAAACCTATGCTGATGTTACTGGATTTCAAATAAAAGATCTGTGGTTTTTTTTGCACTCAAGATAAAAGCTAAACTTGGCTTGAACAGTAGGCAAGAGTGTTTCTTGAGGCACACTAACACATTCTACAACAAACTGTCGTTTAAATGCTCAGAAAACAACAGCACTTACCAACAAGTCTATGATCCATGGGGTCAGAGGCTCCAGACCTTGAAATCTGTTTTTTAGATCTCTCAAGAGTCTGATGAGAACTTTAATACTGTGAAGAAAAAAAACAAACAGCAGCCTAAGTAGATCATCTTAATTGTAATTTGTTGTATCATGTAGTTAGGGGATCACAACAACACAAAAAGATCCCCCCCTATCAATCTGCCATGCCCATCTCTAAATTCATCAATGATTTTCTTTAACCTGTGTTAAAACACAATAATTTACTCCATATTTTCCATTTTCACCTGAATAAAATTATTGTAAACATTTCAAGCAAATTAAATCAGCAAGATGCTTTTAATATTTTTTGAACTAGCCCCTGCAGTTCAGCTGATTACTTCCCATGACTCTTGGACCTAACTACTCTGCCTCCAGCCAGCTACCATTGAAAGTTCTCTTACTGGGAACTGGCTGGAAAACCTGCACAGAAAATTGGAGATTTTCACCAGCCAACTTGGCTTTAATTACTGGTACAATAGCTGACTAAAATTCCTGTTTTCAAATTAAAACTGATCAGAGACAGCTCTCCATTGTGGAGGTAACGGTGGCAATATTGGAAGATCCTGCTGAACTACTAGAGAGAAAACACAAAGGGAGACAAATAGACAGGCTGCTAAAAGGTCAAACCTGTCAGAGAATTCTGTTTGCTTAAGGGAAGCGATTAAGTGTAGCAAAAGGAAAAACACAATTATCAAATATACTACCATTAAAGAATGAGACTGGTGTGAACAATATAAGTGAGGTGACATTTGTTAGAAACGAACAAGTGGTTGAACTCTCTCAGGACTCGAGAGCTTTGGTAGCTTGTAAGCCTTCCGAAGATGGAGAGCAGCTGTGGAAGGAAACAACGGACATGAACGGAACCTCATCAGAGAAGACAGACTGATCCATGTATTTAAACAAGTCCCCCTCTCGGTTAATCCTGAGACTGGTTTAGTTCCAGCTTAAGTTACCTATCTGAAGTTTGAGCACAAATAGCAATCTAGGTTGGGAGTCAGAGACATGCACCTTCCACCTAAATGTCTGACTGAGGAAAGTGGTGAATCCCTCAACATTCTAAATCTAAAACTGATTTCATTTAGGATCCATGTACACACTTGATATTGATTTGCAAAGTCATATCCCTGGCAAATGTAACGTTCAAGATCAGGTTAAAGGGAGATCACTCCAAATTTTCTTTTTCTTTTTTTTTTGAAGATATCTGCCATCTGGGCATCCAACAAATTAAAAAAAAAAACAAGTTACTTTTCGCTTGGGCCACATCTTTGCCATGGTAACGGTGGCCATCTTAGATTTTTGGTTGGACACTTGCTATATATAACATCCTGGGTGAAATGAGGCTGCATACATCAAAACTAACTCATGGAATCTGTTGTTCACTGATGTAATTACTATAATTTTGTGAGAAAGCATATACATACACTTCAGACATATCACCTGGTGGTATCGTGATTCAGGTTGCAAGGCTCTCACTCTCCCCTCAATATGTTGCCATATCACAAAACCACTGCATACGAATGATCCTAAATGTCTCAACTTGTTTATTCAAAACTGAGCAAAAATAAATATTGAATAGTTCCAGAGATACCAACGGTTGTTGTTCAAAGTTTGTTGAGACTCTAAATTGTCCTTAACATCATCCAGAGATAATGCATACATCAAGTTATTTACCAGCATCCAGAGCTTTCTCACTGTTCAGTCGCATGTGAATGAGCCCGATCATCAGCCTTAACTCACCAACGTCACTCACGAGTCCGCACTTTTCATTGCCTTATTTTTCCTCTGAAGGGTCACTGCCTCCCCCTTTTAGCAGATATGAACACTTTGTGAGGTACAAAACTACTTGGTGCATCTGTTCCAAGGTTTAGTTGCAGAGTTTGTCTTAGTCACCAGATTGATGCAAAAGCCAGATACAGTATGCCAAGGTGTGCTTTATCTACCAGGGATTTTTTCAATTTCCGAAAGCCCTACTAAAAAGTATCAATCGGCTCTAACAGCAATGCCATTCATTAAGATGATACTGTTAATTCAAATGCTTATCACTAAAAAGCCCGTCACAAAAGTTCTGTGTATTATTAGTCTTAGTCGAGGATCTCAGACTACCTGCAAACTGAACATTCATGTACCGCCCTAATTCAAAGATTCAGAAATTGTCCAACAGAGGTAACAAAACAGATTAAAACATACATACATCTTGGAAGCCAAGAACTCTGACAACAGCTGAACCTTGCATGATGTTTGAGGTCTAAAGGTTTATTTGTACAAAACAAAATATCCTAACTCCAGCAAATTTCAAAAAGTAACCAAAAATCCCATGGGTCTATCTATTCTATCCCTTCACTTTTGAAACTATTCACAATTCCCCCCCCCCCCCCCCGACTCCCAGTAGGTGACCTGCATAGGTAAGAGGCAGCATTAAGCCAACTTCTCCATCTCCTGATGACATGTGTTGGTGGTGTTCCAAGTGCCTGGATCCTGGCTTGTTGAGGCTTGTTCTTTACAGTGGCAGCCTTGACCATGTGCAATCAGATTGCCGACATCTTCGTACTGCATAGTTGTCCTGCAGATGAGTGATCCCAATAATATGAAATAGGCACGAGTAGAGTTGCTCTCTAGTAGCAACCACATAGCCTGCTGCATCCATTATCAACAGACAAAAGTCTTCTGACGGTGCCCAGACATTTCATTAAATCATCGACAGCATAGAAGATGGTCTGATTGCCCATTAACTCATATAGTGTCTGGCAGTCTATTAGATAAGTCTTTCAAGGCGCTTGCATACACGCAACAAGATTGAGCAAATATTGTGTGCCCATAAAGTTGCTTCCATCAATGATGAGAAACAGTAGTAGTTTTCCAGAGACTCAATCTTTCCTTTTCCTCTAGCCAGCCACCTTTGCTCTGCAGGTTGCTTCCAATGGCAAAGTCCGATCCATGTGTCACTAGATTTTTTTTTTAATTTCAGAATTATGTAGCTTCTTCAGCGATATATCTGCTGACCACAAAATCAGAAGTCGACACTAGGAAGGTTTGTCAGGGCCCTGCTGATACCCACAATAAGCTTTCACAGTTTGCAATACAAATCACTGCCCAGTGTAGATGTAAACTCTTCTGGATATTCCAGCGATTGTACTTCAAATCTTCGACAAAGACAAAACAGCTGCCTTGGGCACCATTATCTATTGAGACAAAATGACTCGGCCATGGAACAGATGCTCACCAAAATCACCTGGTGGCAAGTCGGAATTCGGACAAAACAGAAAACCGAGCCAGGGAGAAAGTGGCTCACAAACCAAAGACCAACCTATGGCCAAGACGGTACCATCTCACTGCTCAACTGAAAACTTCAAAGCAACCAACCAAGAGCTAAAGTTTTTGCTAGCACAGAAACAATCATGTTATTTAAACAATGAAAATAGAGAGATTTTTACCCAAACTAATAGGTTTTAACTGTATTTTAGAATAATCTAGCAGATTTTAACAGAATTTTTTACTAAAGTTTTGACTTTATTGAAAAAAAAAAAAATTATTATTATTATTATTATTTTTACCAGAAACTTCAGAGCAGACTTCCGACTTCATTTTCAGGGCCTTCACCAATCACGAAAGAAAATTTGATTTTATTGACTTTTAACTCCCCCCCGAGTTCAAACTGTCTAACCGGCAGCAGTTCACAGCAGCCACATTAAAGACAGATAGAGAAGCATGATGGAAACGTTTCACTGTACCAGTTTCGGAGACCATACCTCATCTGAACATCATGTAACAATCTGGCAATTGTTATAATACGAAGATGATGTTTTTTCCAAGACACCTGAGCCTCACTATGGCCACACCCCTAATACAGAAACCACGCAGCCAGAACATCTTGGAAATCTGTTGATTACCACCTTATCTTTAAAAAAAAAAATTTTTTTTTCTTCTTTTTAGAATTAAATTCATCAATAATGTAACTAAGTTAATGTCAACCAGTGATGGTGAAGTTCTCCCAGGATATGGGAGTGGTGGTGGTGGTGTTAACGTGTGCCTAAGTTAAAACCTCACCTAGAATGAGACGCGCTCTCTTCGAACCAACGAGCGTGTCGGATGGCAGCCAGATGTCCTTGCATCACTTTTGCATCCACTGAGAGAAAAAGAAAAGAAAAAAAAAGGGTCCAAGTTTGCACAGGGGAATAAAGTAGAAAAAAAACAAAAAAAAACACAAAAACAAAACGAGAGAGAGAGAGAGAGAGAGAGAGATGGAGATGGAGAGAGAGAGAGGAGAGAGAGATGGAGAGAGAGAGAGATGGAGAGAGATGGAGAGAGATGGAGAGAGAGAGAGAGAGATGGAGAGAGAGAGATGGAGAGAGAGATGGAGAGAGGAGAGAGAGAGAGAGAGAGAGGAGAGAGAGAGATGGAGAGGAGAGAGATGGAGAGAGATGGAGAGAGAGAGAGGTGTACTTACAATGCAGCTCAGGATCAAGTTTCTTCAGGTTGGGAGGAATGGTTGTAATCAGACACTTTACAGTTGATTCTGACGAGCTAATTTCGAAGCCAGAGTCGTTCGTGAGCATGGTGAGGACTGTAAAAGAACAAACTGCCGTAACAATCTCCTCAGATGTAGGACATGGACAAAACGCAGAGCGAGAAACACAGCTGAGAAAAGGCGAGCCAGTCAGGGTACCTGTCGTATTTAAGGGACGATCTATGACGAATATCTATCTAAAACACCCCCAGGGGTGTAATTTGGATAAAACCAGATATTGCAATCAAAGTCAAATACCTTCCATAACATATACGTCCCTACCAGAATCACTTTGCACTGAACTATTTTTCAGGGATATTACATCTTTTAAAACTAAGTTTTTGTACACTGAAGTTAAAAAAATAAAAAATAAAAACCTGTAAGTTTCAATATCTAGTAACGTCTCTTACAGGTGATTCATATGGTTTGGTTTCCTGTCAAGGTTTCAACATAATTCACATCTGGAGGCCTTGTGGCGCCCCCCACCCAGCAGTGGCACATTGCTCCAGTCTCATGAAGCTCGCTCTGGTTCTGCAGAATGGATATCTACCTAGCATGTTGCTTAGTCAAATTCTGATGAACACTGGGTCAGTTTTGCCACAGCACCAGCCCATACCATGCATGGAAGCTTTGATAGCTGACTTGATTGTAGGGAGCTGGACTGAAAGGCTCTCTCCACATGTCAGTCCATTTAAAGTGTACTTCTCAAATTTCTTCAATTCAATAGTTAACACCACTGATCTACAGGACTATAATGGACATGCCAGTGCTTATCCAGAGGGTATGGGAATTTGTGAGTAATAATTTTCTCCAATTGACTCATCTCTTCTTTAAGTTATTCACAGAGTCATTTGTACACTTTCTGAGAGACCCACCAGGGTTTCTCTTCAGCTTGTAGAAACTTGGTCAACCACCTTACAGCAGGTGTCATAATGGCCTGACAAAACTTAAGAATATGATGGACACCACCCGACAGTCCCCAGTCTTCAGCAATCTCTCCCCGACTATCTCAAAACCAGCACCTGCCTAGGTGACCGCTTGTAAACGGGCAAGTACCACACGCACCAACAGGAAATGACTTCTCCTGTAAGTGCACGGCAATTATTTGAAACTATGAGGCGCTTCAGCGCCATCAGCTGAACACCGTTATACGTAAGAGACTATATTCGATCTTGTTCACCATATTTTGCACATTTAAATGTGAATGTCTTCAGAAGGGTTAAGTTTCCATTACGAGTAACCACGTTGAAGATTTAAATGTAAAAAATTTTTTTTAAAAAAAGATGATGATAAGCGGTACCTTCATGAGGGTCGGTTGCTTTCAAGTCTTCAAGAACCTTATTTCCAAGTGCAGCAACAGCTTCCTCTAGGAAAGAAAGAAAGTAGTAAATATCTTATCATTCAGCAAAGCACGACAGAGTTTCAAATAGCCCAGTGACAAGGGCCAAGCCTCAAGACAACTAAATAGTTATGTCAAAATACCCAGTCGTGCCATTTGACAGAAAGGACCAGATTCTTCGGGCTAATATGGTTATTTGAGTTAACGCCATCTGTTGACATTTTAAACAGCTAACATATGCCACCTCCCCCCCCCCCACCAAAGAAGTGTAGCACAACGCTATGCCAAGATGGAACTTCGGTAACGTTTTTTCCTCTGGTCTTAAAATTTTAGCTTCCCACCAAGAATGAAATAACTTGCTGACTCTCTACACTTAACATTAACATTTAAAGTATCTCCAATATTATCCAGGGTCAACTCCAGGCTATGCCCTGTAGCAGAGAGAGTCATTTATGCTCTGCCAGCCATTTCAACGTCCTGGTAAAGATTTATCCAAATGTCTCAATGTCATACTTATGCAAGTTTGGCAAAACTATAGGAACATTTTCTGGAGAGAGCGAGCCAGCCAGCCAGCCAAAGGGCATATATATATAGACTTCAGATAGTTCATACTAAAGTAAATGGGTTGTATAAGCAGAAATTTAACCCAGAGCAATTTGTTAAGTAAATATTGAGTAACAGGTCAAGGAATCACAGGCCTGTGGAGCTGTATCCCACTAAAACTCACTCACTTGTTGGCAGGGTCTTCAGAATGACCACAATGTCTGCAACGTTGTGCCCGGCCATCATTGTCCCCTTCTTGTGAGAGCCCACCTGACGAACCTCTTCGATTTGCTGAAATTTGAGAGAGATCTGCCACACCCAGCATTTCAAGGCATCGTAAACAAAAAGTGGCGTCTAGTCTCTGCTTAATTTGGCTAAACTTATCATCTAAACACAAAACATTTGTTCAAATCACAAGAAAGAAAATTAAAACAGTAAGACGACGACGAATAGAAAACGTTTTTTTTTTGGCAAAATCGGGAACAAAGTCTGGTTTAGAAAGCGGCCTGAAATTCATTCAGCCAAGTTAAGTTTTACCAGTCGGGGGAGGTGAGAAAACGAACAGCATTAAAGGAAAATGAATTCCTGCAATTCCTCTGCAAAAAAAAAAAAAAAAAATTCTCGACACCTAAATTTAACAATTCTAATGCATAGCAAAAGTCTGTTTTTCATTTAGATTTTCTGTTAGCTGTCAACATTCATCAAAATCCCCATGCTATTATTGTCCACTTTCTATTAAATTCGCCTCAGCTCAACAATGGGACAACTGTTAGTCGGTTCTGCTTTGAATTTGTGCGCACTTTATGAATCGCATCATTTGGAGAGGGAGAGGAGACCTAAAACAAGTGCATATTGCTCTCGGTTACCCGAGGAAACGAGCGGGTACTTACAGCTGGTTCGAAGAGGGTGGTCGACAGGATCAGGTTGTCGAGAACTGTTTGGATTTTTGTAACTAAAGCTTGCACGGCAGACTGTTCCTGAGATGAGCATGTCAGATCATGGTTCCTCTTGAGTAAAGCCTAAAACAAAAAAGAAAAATTGCACTAATCAGGTGCAGGACAACAAATGCGCAAAAGACCTGACTGACTGCTACTTCAGTCACGCAAAAACAATCTCCATTAATCCATTTCCCAAATGGACCTTCAAACTAAACCATTCAGAAAATACAGTCTGGCTACTTTAGTAGGACCTGCCTCTGACCTGAACTGCAAATGCAAATCAGGTTCACCACATGGCCGATGATCCCTGTGCCACTACACATTATTTGGACAAGAACAGACACATCCAGTCTGACAGATATGGGGAAAACCAGAAAACTCATTGTTCGAGAGAGGCGTGGAAGCGGGTGTATGTCTAGCAGGTGCTACAGGGGGCCAAAACAGCTTTGTTGGCTGCCTGGTCCATGTCATCGGTCATTCTTGTTTATAAGCAATGGCAAAAAAAGTGAAGAAATGGTCTGCTACGATTGGGAATTGTGGTTGCACATACACAGTGACAGAAAGAGAAAGGCAGTTGGACAGAATTAGTGAGGTCCAACTATCATCAAACTAACACAAACACGAATACAAGCCAATCCATAGCTGCACCTAACATTACAACAAATGGATGATGGCAGGAGGAGACCACTGCACAATCCCCCGAACACAATCATCAAAAATAGACGGCTTGTATGGTGTAAGGCGTGCAGACATTAGACTGAAGACACGATGTGGTCTGATGAGTCAAGTTTTACCCTTTATTGGCAGACGGAAGACAGGTTTGAAGAAAGCTACACAAATCACGCACCCCTCTTATGTGGCCCCAACTGTCCAGGCCTCGAGGAGTGGAGTCTTGGTTTGTGGTCTGACTTGCTGGCATACTTCGGGCTCCTTGGTTCCGTTAGAAGGCAACATGAATGCCAAAACTTAAGCCAGCATCATTCTTGATTAAGTACATCCAATAATGCATTGTGCGCCCCCTGATGGAGACGGCTACTCCCGAAATGACAACGCTCCAGTCTAGAGGGCACATGACACGAGTTTCGGGAATCTCCCATGGCCAGCACAATCCCTGGATCTTTAAGCACGCGGGACAAACTGAAAGACATTTAACACCACGACCCTATCGCCTACTTCGCCCTCTTTACACCAGGCGGCACCATGACTCCTGTTATCGGGTAAGCTCGCACTAAAACACCACGGTGCTCTCAGCCTGCACCTACACACAACATGCCTACCTCGGTGAATGTTTTGTCGTCCGACGCTGGTTTTGCACGAGGGAATGCACTCTCACACTGCAAAAATCCAATAAGAATTTTAAAACAACAACAACAGGAAAGAAAATTTTTGTTTTATAAAACAAGGAACATTAAATATCAGGTTTTTTTTTTTATTTTTCTGTTGTGTTTTCTCTTATGTGGAGAACAAGATTAGCACCAAATAAACTAAAAAAAGAAAAAGAAATAGCTCACCCTTCTCATTCTGGAAATTAATTATTAATCTAGCAAAAATCTTAAAAAGTTAAACCAACCAACTCTTAATTATCTTTAAAAAGAAAAAACTTCTGCTGGACTAAATTAAAAAGATTATCCAAGGTATACACTGGTGGCCATAATAGTGGGATCACCAATAAAATAGCTTATACATCGTAAAAGAATCAATTTGTTAGGGTGCATAGTTATCTGACGCACATGTCCAAGGAACAGTTAGGCTAGACAAAGCAAGCGGCAGCCAGGTAATGTGCATGACAAGCTCTTCCCACCAAAACGTTTTAATTACTGTAATGGAAAAAAAAGTTATATTTCCACATATAGTATTTAACAAAAATCCTAGCATTTGTCATCTTTTTATAAACAATCCCATCAATTACTCTTTTAAAATCACAACATTTGTTTCTCAACAAGTAATATTCAAGAAAACCGTTATTACCTGCACAAGATCAAAGGGTATGTGTGGCACAAAAGCTCTGAACCTGGAAATACAGAACACACAGGAGTGTGGGTGACATTTTCTGACATTCAAACAATGAACTGAAAGCGGGGGTTTTTTTTTTGTTTGTTTACTTTGTTTCCTTAAGCCGCGTTGAAAAGAGAACTGTTACAAAATAATAGCTGTGCGAGGACAAGCTTTAAAAGGGCGTTATAAAAGTGCAAAGAACCGTGTTTGGCTGGAATGACAGCTTTAACATGGTGTGACATAGATTCCAGAAGATATCCTCCTATGGCAATCAGTACCCTGAGTACCACGGGTTTCTGTGGACAGACCCTGATGCGTCATTCCAAGACGCTAAATGGGATTGCTGAAATTAGGAACTCTGGCTGACCAGGAAGGTGTGTGGCTAATTCCAGCCTTGCAACAATGTAGGGCTCACATCACTGCTCTCTCTCGCTCTCTCGAAACACCCAGTTGCCATTCAGATATAAAAATCAGGTCAATCATACCGCCCAGGTGCCTGCATGTGTCAACCAGTCCTGCAGCAGCACGATGGAAACTTGATCATGCCACAGACAGCAACAAACCCGCACTAATCCTCGAGTGGTTCAGCGCGGCTTCATAACTCACTGCCACGCCCACACTCTTTTATGTCAAAAGTAAAACTGTGATCTGTCAGACTACACAGCCGCCTTCTATCGGCCAATTCCCCCATTCACAATGCTCCAAGAAAACTTCACTTCTTTGCGTTAAGGGGCCTGCACAAGTGAGCTGATACCGAAACCCATAATGTGTAGCTTCCAACACACTGCTGGAGTGGAAATTGGAAATAGGGCACCGATTTTTTTTTTTTTTTGCTTGTCCGAAAACATGAGAGTTGTCCCTTTGGAAACTGCAGCATTAGTCTTGAACAGGTGCCCTCTCAATGGTGCATGGGTCAGAGATGCCAAGTGGTTGAGCACTGACTAAAGCATCTGTAGCCACTCGTGTTTTTCAAAGTTGCTAGAACAACTTGCTTTATTGGCTGTACATTTCACCAATGACATTTAATCTATTTCCATCATTTCTTTTTGGTCCCTTCCCCCTTCTCTTCTTTAGCTGTCTTTGAATTTACTTTATAGAATTATGTGAAATTTTCAAATTCTGTGAAGAACTGTGCATGGAAAGTTGTTCAGTGATGGTAAAGGAAGCTCAGTCTGGCATTAGAAGCTGGCAGTGATAACTTATGCAAGAACATTAGAAGAAACCAATAAAGAAAAGTGCAATTCTGCTGTAATAATTAGTAGCAATATACAGCCCTACCAGAATAAAATCAGCACCCATGAAACAACAGAACCGGTAGAATATAAGAGATTCCTCGTATGGATAGAGCTCGTGATATATCACCATTTACACAAGGTCATGTGACTGGACAATCACACAGCGGTCGTGTTGAGACAGGCAGGTGGCATGGAACCTAACAGATTGGAAAGTGCGTAACATTATTTTAAAATTTCCGCCAGGCAAGTAAAAGAGGAAATAATCGACCAGGATGGTCGTTAATGGTCACACAGTAAACCAAAAGAATTCGCCCACCAGGTGAGGTCCAGCCTACAGCGCTTGACCTGCAGATGTGGCCAACATTTTAGATGTGTCACAATGTACAGATCAACTTCTTTTGTATAAACTGGGCTACAGTGGATGCATAGCTCAGCAAAATCATCCCCCTACTTACGGAAATCGGTGTAAAGAGACGATTCCAACCTTTGGCATCTTAGACACCTGTTCTTGTTGTCTAACAAGTGTCAGTTTTGTCGATTCACATCAAAGGGACAGGCCAGAGTGTGGAGAAAGGCCAGTCAGGTTTATTGGGGGGGGGGGGACCTCCTCTATGTAGGCAACAGCTCAGAACATGCCAGTTTCGCTGCAGTAGAGTGGGCAGCATTCCCAGTGTTCACTAAGGAGCATTTGAACTCTGTTGCATGCATTCTCAACAATCATCTTATGCTGCTTTTCCACCAGAGATTCTGCAGTTCAAGATACATTTGCTGCAAGAAGGTTGTGCCCCTTCTCAGGTCAAGGGACTAAAGGGGCTGTAGTTTCTTCCCCGGGCATTTAGAAGCCCCGCCATGAATCTGATTGAGCATGTCTGGGAGCACAATCTGCTAAAGGAAAAACACAATGGTCCCTCCTCTGCATTTCTGGAACTTTGGCCAAACTTTAACTGTGCCATCATACAAGTTCTCATGGCACATCATCTCCCACCCACCTCACAAGGCACTTGGAAAAGCCACTAGATATTAATTCACTCTTTAAGTGGACACACGTGCCACAGAAATAAATCAGGGGCTTATTGAAGAACTTACCTGCCTATGACAATGTGAAGCTTCTTTTCTGTTCCTTGGTGGAAATATTAAGTTTCCCCATCAGTCTCAGTAAATTAAACGTGCCAGCCTGCTCTAAGTTACCAGGGTGATTTAAAACACAGTTGTTTCATCTTTCTGGCAAAAATGAAGAGCGTAAATGTCTTCAGAGCAACATATAAATCAACAGCAGACCAGAGGGGAAAGACTTCGGCGGGCATTTTAATGCTTCACCCGCCATTTCCACAGACAAGTCATGCTCCAAAAAGCTCAGAAGGAATTTACCGGGCACAGGCAACGAGAAGAAACCATTCCCAGAATAAGTATTTTTCGCACATGAGCGGACCGCATGTGTGCAAAACCGTCAAGGTGCCCCGCAGATGAGAAAATTTCGCCATATTTTTGCTAGAATTTTCTAATTACTTTTCTTTTTGTCGTCATCCAAGCAGCAAACAAAGGTGCAAGTTAGTAAGTAGTGGCAACATCTAATAAAACACGCACACATACACGAGTCAATGAGCAAATTAATAAACTGTCAAAACCACAAAAAAAAAAAAAAAATACATCCAACTTACATCGGCCCTGCCTTGAAAGGTGGCACCATCGGCCTCATCATCCCTCCTCGCATCATTGGTGGTCCACCTCTCCCACGAATATTTCTGAAGAAATGATGTATGTATATATAAATATAGACACGTATAAAAAAGCAACATTTTCTTTTATTTTTGGTGTAGGGTTTTTGAAAAAAACCTAGCAAAAAGAGCAGAGGGGAAGGGGACTAAAAACAAACAACAAAGGGCAGCAGCAGCAGCAGCCAGTTGCTGTCTTTAAAAACCAACCGACGACGGTGCGGCACCCACGCCATGGCTGCATAACTGACTTTTCCTGGACGAAGTACCAGCTCAAAACTAGCACAAGCCTCTTGACTGGTGGAAAGGAAGCTGGCTGGCCTGTTCTGTGAGGTTATCTCTGGCAGCCTGCCCAGTTTCAGTCAACTCAACAGACGGAGACGCGACATTTCACACTTTTCAAGGCAACAGCAATGATGGGGGAGGGAGGGAGTTGCTCGACCTGCCTGTGGGTAGCATACTACTGTCTCCATTACAAGGACTGTGGAACAGGTTCCCCCTCCCCGTGCTGGCTGCCTTCCACTCCAACCACCAAGCATTTACATGTTGCAATATTTCCATTTGTGCATCGCGTTTCCAGGTGGCATCCACAGAATATCTTTTTTTTTTTTTCCCTTTAAATTAACATCATTATTCAGCCGTATCGCGAGTCTTAGCTGACCATGTAATAAACAGGTAATCTTTACAGAAAGAAAAAGGTTCAACTTCAGCCGCAAATGGCTGCACGTTGAGCAGAGCAGAAAGGTTCGGAGTTGTCTCCAGAAGAGCATGCCACGGGCGATTAGGTGGCTTGGCGAGTTCCATCTGAACTCTTGTGCGTGGTGATGGTGCCAAAACAAGCGCCAAGGAACAACAACCAGGAGAGGAGAGAGAGAGAGAGAGAGAGAGGGGTGGTGTGTGTGTGTGTTATTCCGTACTTTCATTTGGGCACGTGGAGCACGCTAACCAGCTCGAGATGATAAACTGCAAACCCCAGCAAACACTGCTAATATGGTACAGACAAAACAAAGCCATCCAGAACCAATTCCACAACAAGGATCAAAAACTCAAAAAAGGGGCACCATAGTTCTTGAAGTCTGTGAACGCTCCCTTAAACCAAAGAAACACCTACACCAGATTTACAAGTTTTTTTTTTTTTTTGAGGGGGTTCTTTCCCCAGAGCAACAGATTTTCCAAAGTTCTGCTGCAGAAAGAAGGGGAGCCTGCTGCGTCTCCTTTTGTCAGTAATCGCTATGGCAGCAGGACCAACCTAGAGTTTGCCATTTCAGTCAGGTTAAAAACGTGTTTAAATCTTGCTCACATCCCTTGAAAACGGTCGCCCGATCCCTGACCTGGGCAGGAAGGGCGTCATTAAGTGTTTGTCTGGGCCACTGGAAAGAGATTTGCACAACGGCAGAGAATGCAGCTGGATCTAATGGTTGAACCCCCAACCCTTCTCGGTAGGCCGGACAAATGGCACAGGATCGATTGGTTCGTGGTCAGTGAAAAAGAGAGCTTAATCGTACCGCACCGGTTTAGGAAAATGGCGCACAACCATGCAATGATTTCAAACAAAAAGCATTAAAGACTCACATTTCTTCCACACCTGCCGGGACCTGGCTATGGGATTTGAAAAAAAAAAAAAAAAAAAAAGATACTATGGATAAATAAATACAGAAGATATCTTTAAAGGTAGAAGAGATTAACCTGAAACCACAGAAATTTCAACTGAAGCTAACAAAGTTCAATGGGCGGTGGTGGTCCAGTGGTCAGACCATACACACTGCACTACCAAAGGCCAAGACTTGCCCTTGTCCCAGTCAGGGTTGACGTACATCCCTAATGCAAGTTCTTCCCACTCTTCTACATTAGCTGCTGGTTGCGAGGGGACTGCCACTAGAAGTAGCCATGCAACCACCTTCTCGATACCTAAGTTCACGGTCCCTAATCTCATAACCGAGATAGGAAACCATACAACTGAAGGGGTGGGGAAAAACAAACAAACAGATTTTCCAAAAATGATCAAACTGTTTACTGAAAACAAAGTTATATTTTCCGTAAAGATCAGCATCCTGTTTCTGACATTAATCATTTTTACACTAATTCTGCATTAAAATACCATAACATCAACATTACTCCAAGCAGTGACTGATTCCTAAAAAATATTGTGCCCCTTCTGAACAGAAGACTTCATTAATTGTACTTTTAAAAAGAAAACATTAAACTGAAAGTGAAATCTGAGAAATTAAAAAAAAACCACTCAACTGAACAACATTAAAGCCTTGGAAGGTGGGCGGCGGGAGAGTTGCAGCATCATATCAATCAAAAAACAAATTTCTCCCAAAAATAAAGTTTACCTTCAAATTTTTTTTTTTTTAAAAACAGGATATCATCTTTTTTTATTATTATTAAACATTAATTAATTCTAATTATTCTCCGGTCCTTGAGCATCACAGATAATATAGTATGACATAGCGATGGAGAGATTCCCTGTATATCTAATTATATTTACTTTCGAAAGTTCTCAATGATCTTTCTTTTATCAAAAATGTGGACCTACATACTTTGTAGTGATGGAATCCTAATTTATTTTTCATGTTCGGGCTAATGTTGACATATTCATAACAATCTGACAAGTCACACTTCAGAGTTAACATATAACAGATTGCTTTCTATGTGAACTCTGCAGTGCCCCTTGCGCGTCAGAGTTTTACATGTTTTTTTTTTTTTAAAATATTCCTTTAGCTAATTGTACCGTGCCACATGCTGCACAATTTTCAGAAATTATGTATCAGCCAACTTCTCTCAAATGCAACCATAAGAATTTCAGCCACTGGCCTTTCCAGTTCTAAAAATGGCTATGTTATTCTAGGTAGCCGATAGTTTTAAACAAGTGGTAGCCAGATTTCTGATTCCAAGCCAGTGCCGATTGGCAAAAGATGGACGACCCTGACTTGGCGAAAAATTGCATAGCAGCCATTTCATTCACAGAAAGCCCCCCCGCCAAGAGACGTTTTTTTTAAAGGTGATGTCGATTCTGCTGCTTCTTTTCCAACCACGCATTCTCAATCAGGATTAGATGTGGGACTGAATATGGAGATGAGGAGGAGATTGGATGCCATTTACCATGACAGCCGGACTATTTTAGTGAGAAACGGCCGTAGGATCAGAAATAGACTTTTGTCATACCAGCGTAGAACAACACAAAATTCTTAACGGGCAAATTTCGTTAAGTTACTGAAAGATCCGGCAACTGAACAAGAAGGTGGGGGGGGGGGGGGAGCCACTCACCATCTTTACCCATTTGTCACATAATCAATGTGATAAGATCTCATATTTGGAAAACCTGAAGCATTATTTTCAATGACAACACGCAGTAAGTATACCCTCCATCTTTGCATTATGTAAAATTAAAATGCTGGCTAAAACAAAAAAAATTTGATATCTAGTTAACCAATTCTAAGCTAAACCGTCGATTTCAGTCTAATTTCTTTTTTTTTTTAAAGTTTGACATTCCTAATAATGCAAATAAACTGTAAAGTTGAAGAGCACTTACACATAATCCAGAGAGAAAGAGAGAAAACAGAGATGAATGTGGATGAAAAAATACATCTAAATTCAGCACCACCCTGCAAACACAAGTTATGGAGACCAATAAGAATGTTTACCAGTCTCTTTCTCTTTCTGTACGAACAACTGGACACTTTTACATTTCCACCCCACCCCCCATCTCAGTCTGTCAGAACTAGAATCCTCTGTATACAACCTGGGGTGCCATACCCACAATGCACTTCAAATCCATACTACTCGACACAGGTTGAACCATAAAGCCTATCACATGTAGTAATTCCCACATTAACATAACCTTTTGTAATGAGTAAATTCACATTGCTACAAAAACATGCTCACTACATATATTTCCAGTTCACAAAATATAGTAGTTCCTCTAGACTCATGTCCAACACCCCACCCCCTTCCCACCTAGCAGTATAAGGTAAAAACTGATGTAGTAGGGGTTAAAATAACAGAAAATTTTAAGAATACAGAATTTTGACATCATAATCTTCCCTTCGTAATTTATATAGTACAGGAATATCCTGACTTATGTAAATTCAACTTTATGTAAGAAATAAATTCCCAAAAAATAATTCGAGATACAGCAAAAAATGTTAGGTAGTGCTACTTATGGGTACCTGAGTATGAGTGGGCACTACTTTGAGCTGGGGTTTGAGTGCGTTAGTTGGCTAGCATCCCTCTCACTCTCTCTCAGTTGTGTGTAAATCTTACGCGAATTTCTCCATCGCAAGCCATGGCGCCAAAGTGTAAAAGTGATGCTAGCGCTAGTGGTTCTGCAAAGCCTAAGGCGATTACGTTTGAGGTGGTGAGCATAACAAAGAAATAAAGCGGGCAAACTTCGTCTTCCATTGTGCATGGCCGTGTCAACGGTTAACACGACAGTGAGAGACAAAGACCATATTAAAGAACATGTGAAAGAATTTGCCCCCCACGTGAAATCTACAGTGATAATGAAACAAAGGGCTGGTGTGATTGTCAAGATGGGGAAATTGTTGATGTTGTGGATGCAAGATAATAAGCAGAAGTGTGCGAGATCGACTTACGTATAGCTGACTTGAACGTAACCCTTATGTAAGTCGGGGTATTCCTATACTATGCATATGCCTTAGGCCATCTACATTTTTATTCACAAATTTAATTGTGGAAAGGAATTTTAACTAATGAAACATACAATTTAATAAATGAATATCTTATGATAAACACGAAAATAATGAAATAAAGATTATGTATATTAATATTTAGTATAACCATCCTCTTCTTTCATGACTGCCTAAGCATATATTTCGAGTATCTATTCTGATGTTGAAATAATAACAGCTGGAATGCAGTCCAATGCGTGTAGACGTGTTACCCAGACTTTTTCTTTGGTTTCTGACTGTTCATTTTTTAAATTCTGTCCAAGTAGTCCCTACATGTTCAATATTATTAGGGTCAGGGCTTAGTGGAGGCCACTCTAATAAATCTAGCCCTCTGCTCTCTTTTGTGTTGTATGTTTTGAACTGTCTTGTTGAAATATGAATGCAACTGAATGTTGAAGAGATAGCATGGTGAATAATAATCTGCTTGTATCTGGATATAATTATATTTCCTTTTGTTCTTAGTATATCTCCAACAGCCATGGCCAAGATATACTCAAGCCTGAATAGAACCCCCACCATGCTTTTCTGTAGGCAACAGATGCATTTCCTCATGCTCTTCTCCTTCCATCTTGCCTTCTCTTAAAACCAAAATTCCAAACTTTGATTCATCTGACCAAAGAACTTTGTTCCATAGTTCTTAAGTCCAGTTTCAGATTACAGCTTTTGCGAAGTTGCCTACGTCTTTCGCACAGTACTGTATGTCTGCAGCCCGCTGACCACCCACAACCCCCCCCCGAAATTAATTCGCTTTCCTTTCAGTTCCGCAACTGAGACATACGGGGGAAGATGGATTTACTCTCTTGTCAGTGCCTTTGGGAAAAATGAGAGATAAGGGGAGGTAACTCCCGGCGGGGTGGGGGGTGGGGGATTATGAATAAACCTGACTGAACCATCGATACTCGTTGTTTGGGGCCCTGCCCTCGCATCGCTGTGAAGTTTCAACCTGTTATTTGATGTCCAGGGGGTTAATAGTAAATTACTTCTGGGTAGAGATGTCCGCCTGTCTTTTATCATCTCCATCACTATTACTAGTAGTAGTAGTAGTAGTGTTCTATTTAGGGTAAAACACAAAGCATTAATTCAGAATTATAAGGGCACACCGTAGACGGAGGTTAGGGGGGGGTTAGGGGGTTAACCCGTCTCGGAATGAAGAATGCAATAGGGAGCAAAAAGGGGGGCGAGGACGGAAATGGACGGCAGCCGCGGCAGGAGGACGAACCGCTGGCGGTCCCCCCCCCTCGTTTGTGCCGACGCTGGGCGACCAAACGGCTGCTGTGGCTGGTCGACCGGGGTTAAGGTGAGGGCGGCGAAAGCGCCGCAGCCCCTCCGTCTCAAACGGGCGGTAGTCGGGTCGGCCCCGTTTCGTTTCCGCTCCACTCACCTCATGGTCTCGGGTCTTACTGTAAGCACACGCTCGCAAATGGCGGAAGAAACAGGAAGCGCCCAGTGCGCATGCCCCAACTTTAAAAAAAAACAACAACAACAACAACACATCGCGTATGACGTAATCAGGGAGAACTTAGTATGTGGTGGTTGGTGGGAAGAATTGCGATTCTTTTCCCCCCTCTTTTTAAAAATTAAACAAAAATAGAGAATTAAGACCCCGGTGTAGTGTTTTGTTTTTTGTTTTATTAGCAAGAACCGGTTTCGTCAAGAGTCATTCTGTTTAATTAAAAGCAGTTTAAAGGAAAAGGAAAAAAAAGAAAAAGAGAGAGAGCATCATTACCACTAAGCATCTTACAAAGGTGAGAATGTTTTAATGGATGGAGAAATAATAAACTACTATGGGTGGGTTTGATCTTTCAAAGAGCTCTACGGGAATCCGAGCGTAGGCATCTTCTCTCTCGGTTCCTGTTACTCTGCTACCGTGTTCGGTAAAAAAAAAAAAAAAAATTAGATAGGGGGAGACAACCGGGGCTAAGTTGGCTGCAGTCAGTGGTTCTTTATAAAGGGGGCGGATGACGCTATAATCGGCGTCATTCGCTTTTACCTTCATATGACGTCGATTGTAGCCTCATCCCTGTAACAAAGAGCCCCCCCCAAACTCTTCTTTACTGAAGTTGCCACTGGTTATCTAGAAATGCACATGTTCTGCAACTGCAATGGCATCTGGCTAGGTAGATTTTGTCTTGTACATCTTCGATGCATGTAAATGCTGGGGGAGGTGTAGGTTTGTTTTTTTTTTCTCGCCCTTTTTATTTTAGAAAAGGTCCGCAATGATCAGAGCCAGCCACTTGGATGCTCTAGGTTGGAAGCAACTAATAGCATAGAAAATTGGTAAGTTGTATTGCAGTCCACAAACTGTTTTTTTACTGGAGAGCAGGGTTACGTGTTAAAGGAAATGGTGACAATTAGCTTGAACGGCAGAGACAACTCCACTTGACCATCAGAGATCGTGCATCTAGAAAGAGAGCGAGAAATTGTTTTCAGGACTTTCATACAAGTTCCAAAAACATTTTTTGACCATTTGATGTAGTATCAGTTTTACAACAGAAACAGTAAGTTTGTTGACTGCTGCTCGCAGCTGTAGGGAGTTGGACACCATATTTTCTAATTAGTCCCAGGTATCAGTCTTGGCTTTTAGGGTGGTGTATGAGTAAAACAAGATATGCAAGCAGGGGAGCAACAGTCTATGATGAAGGTTCCATTGTCATTAGAGACTGGAATCACCAATACTGGTAGTAGAAAGTTTCATATAGTGGGTCAAACATAGGTGTATAGTAACATAGCGACAACGTCGCTTTAGACCTGCCATTATCCATTAAATGACCAACTATGGCACTCCTGGTAGCATAGTCACCATCCATCCAACTTCACATAGCATCTTCTGTTGAAGAAAAGGTCACTTTGCCAGTTGTCCTTGAAGCTATGTCAGCATTGACTCTGCACTCAAGTGTTTGATCTGCTGCCATCTTGGTGAAAGTTTTGTTTGTTTGATAGGCACAACTTCAGCAGCAAGCATGTCACAAACTTGTGGGTGGAATATTCATCAGATTTAGTTTAATGCCTTATAGCATTGCTCAGCATAACTTGGATGGAATGGCACAAAGAAAAAAAAGGAAAGATTTGTTCAAAGCAATAGATATAGAAATTCAGATCATTTGTTCTAATAGCCTTACTGAATAATAGATACAGCTCAACTAAGTCAGTATACGGCATCCAGTATTTTGGACTGACACTATGCAAACCATTTCCCCATGTCTTGCATGCATTTTAAAAACTTTTGAATTACCTCTGTATAGATAGCAGAAGTCTGAAAAGCATCCATGTTTTTTGATGATGATTGTTCACATTTTCTAATTGTTTTCTGAAGTCTTCAGGCAATGGTATATTCCCTTCAAGGAATCTTCTAAAATAGAATATGTGCATAATATGTGCATGGCATTAACCAGGAATGGGTATAATCTTTCGCACCTTTTTGTAATGTCTGCCTAACATACATCCCTTCATGGATCCACATTCTTGGACACTTGCTTCAGATAGAATGTTTGGCCCACCAGAATCATCTATGATGTATCCCATTGCTGTAAGTAAATAAGGCCAAATAAATGTCCATGCACATAAACACATCATCAGAACATGGTGCTTCTTGTAAAATTGTAGTTAATAAAATCATCACCACCACACTCCTCTGCTATCTTTTGTGATTGTTTCACAGTTTCACCACTACACGAAACCTTGTGGGTGGTAGGCTTTTGTTCTCCATGTAGCCCAGTACTTGTCTGGGAAATTTTTCATTTGGGATTTTTGAATTGCATCCAGTCCACGTTGGAACATTTTGCAGCAGTATGCTGACATCATTTGCAGTAAGTCTCTTTGTAATACTCTAAGCATGTTGTTTGGCTTAATGTCTAGTTTTTTTTGATAATCACATTTAGAGATTTTTGTATTTTTTCTGAATGGTTCAGCATCTCTGGCAACTGTCTTCAATTTACCCTTCCTGAAATTGTGAGAATGGTAGGTGGTTTTAGTGAAGGATTTTGGTAGCATATACCAAATGTGTTGTGGAGTGTACCTGAAGTAGAAAGTGTTTTATTGAGCTCATTATAGCTATCCTATGCAGCACCCTTTTTGTGTGCATGCCAGTAATGCTTCTCAATCCAGCACAATTGCAGATGTGCTTAGCAGTTTTCACATTTCTGCATGTTGTGGTGAATGTTCCATCTTGAAATGCAGCAGTCACATATCTTTCAACATGGGAGTCTTTGTTCTGTTGTTTCAGAACCAGTTATCACAACTATAAAAAAAAAAGACACACACACATCTGGAATTGCAATATTGCCAACTTTAAATGCATCAGTTGTCATTGGAGAAGGTAGTGGATCTGGATTTAGCAATGGTAGGACTATTCTCATTAGTTCAAGAGTGCCTTGTGTGATATTAAATGCTTTAGAGCTAGAAAAGGCCTCTGCACTTTCCAGGGCATGTTTTGGGTCGATATCCTGTGGTGTACAATGCTACCCTGTTTCCTGGATGATATGCTGACAAGAATGCTCTCTCCAAACTCACTTGTTATCTTCTGTTACAGAGACTGAGTTGTGTACTCAGCACTGTCAACCTCAACTACCTTAAGTATTGTAGTGTATCTGCTATATATTGAAGGTATAAATTCTGTTTTCTGGATGATATACATTTCTATATAGTCTGATAGTTTTTCAAAATCTGCCTGCGAGCATCGTGAACACCAGCAGATTCTGATGAATCTTTCACCATCTCTGCAAGATTCAAATAATTTTAACGAAAAGTATGGTGACATTTAATTTCCTGTCCTATAAAATCGTTGTTTCCACATTTTGTTATAAAGCTTTAATCACTCAGGATGCTTGCTGCTGCTTTTATTGAATTATTAGCTGCTACTGTCTCCCATTGGCTTAATGTTTCACATTACTCTCTCTCTTCTGTGTATGGTTACAGATTATACACATGCCTGATGTTGTCAGCTTTGGGTCCATATACTTCCAGTCTTGATTCTGGATAGTCCTGCCTTATTAGGACATCGGTAGCAAATAAGAATAAATAAAGTAATGTAAAATGGTAGGTGGGGCAATCAAACAGAATATCATTTAAGAAAATGGATAGACGAAAGTTGAGATTTAAAATCATTATCACAAAATACAAGTCTCTCGCACAGTTTGTTTAAAGCATAAACTTTTATAACGTAGATTTAAAAGACTTACCCAGTAAATCCAGGTTCTAACATCTATGATTTGCGATCATTTGCCTTCATGGTGAAAAAAAACAAACAGGAAACAATGAAATCGAGGTTGAATTATCTGCTTTGTTCAAACATGATTGTATCACCAACACCACCGTGGACAATAGTTTAGAATTACCCTAGTGTACGGAACAATACTCCTGTACAGTTAATTAGGTTATTTGATAAACAGCTTTTGAAAAGGTGGTTAATGACATATTCACCATATAAAAATGCCATATTTGTAATTTATTAATGCTAATGTATATTGCACCGAGAATTCTGAGCATTTTTGGGGCCACTCAAATCAAAGAAAAACTCACAATTTTATTGACAAAAAAATTGTTTTTTTGTTCCTGTGTCATGTTGTTTTTACCAACATCAATATGAAAAATGCCATTTGTCATACGTACAACCTAGGGCTGGGATGCTCAAGGAATGGATTACTGAAATCTAAACAGATCTTAAAGTCAGAATATTCCTTCAGACCTCTCGGTCTCAGATACACTTATTAATGTATCCGGGCTCTTGAACTAACCTCTCCAGAATCAAACATCAGCAGATGGTCCCAGAAACAGCGCACTAGAGTGTTGCTCAATACTTATCTTATCATGCCACAAGGAAGCTTAAGAAATGGTGGAAAACATAAATACATATTTCGGCTATTTGAAAGAAGATAAATGGCCATCGTCTACAAAATATCTAAATTTGGCATTAAAGAAAAAAACTTTACAAAAGTTTTAGTCTGCATCTGCTCAACTGTTTACTTACTGTAATAAAGCATAGATAGGTGGCACACTCATCAGCTTTGTATCTCACCTAATACTGATTCAGGTCACCCTGAATGAAGTGTTTATTTTTACAGTACGTAAACATCAAATACAACCTCAAGAAAGGGCTGCTGCAGTGTAAGCTAGTGAATGCCATTTTAATTCATTGTCTTAACTGCATACGTTCTCATTACCAATGAACAGGCGAGAAAGGTAACCTGATAACTGGGAGAATACAAGTGATACGTTGTACCCTAATCCTCTTTCTCCCTTTGACATTTTGACCCTCTGTACACCACCTGTAGAGCATTTGCACCAAATTACCCTTCAAAATGTTTATTAGTGAACACAGTTCGAGCCATAGGGCCTGTACTTTCCTCATTAACATAATAATCCTTTGTAACAACAAACCTACATCGCTCCAGCCCCAAATTTTACAATGTATTGACTAAATACGCAGCCATTTCAACACAAATACTAAGACTTCTAGGTTGTAAGGTAAAAACCAATGGGATATATTAGTGAGGGATGGGTTAAAACTGTTAAAACTTAAACGTGTTATGAAATAAAGGTAAACAATGCAGATTGTTTGATTAATCGTATTGTTGTTTCCTTTTCAAAATTCTATCATTATTTACATATCTTAAATTTGCTTTAATAAACATTAAAAACTCTGTGCTTTGTTTTTGTGCAGAACATCTGCTTAAAAGCTTGTAATCTAATTTAGCTTTGTTAAGCTTAGTAGCTATAAGGAGGTGGGAAGCCCTTGTGGCTTATACAACAAGAACCCCTGGGAAAGAGAAACACTTCATAATATTAACTCCATTTGCTAGTAATTTATCCCATTCACCAATGGCAGGTAATAAGATTCCTTTCCAAATTGAAATTAGAAAGATGTATAGTAGGTCGAGTCCACTTCTGCGGTGACCTAATCCAGGGGGGGTGTAGGCGCCTTGGCAAGAAAAGCCCTACTAGAGCTCTTCAGCTTTTAGATATGGGAGGAAACTCATGCAAAACAAAGCTATCATTAAATAATATGTAATAAATAATAAGTAGTACTTATAGAGAAACAACAAATTCTCTTGTTATAGGAAGATTTTATTTTAAAACTAACAAACCGCATGGCATCTAAATGCTGTGGAACCTATGAAAATCTTTCTAGAGAACATTTGCTTCTCCATCGCATTTCGTATTTCAGTGGATGTTGTGAAAGACTAAAGACAAAATAGTTGGAAAATAATCCAACTATATAAACCACAGTAAAATTCAATAACAGGGCTTTAATTCTGAGACTCTACGATGCTAAAAAAATACCAAATACAGTACATTTCTTTTGTAAATAAAAATCAAGTTAACCTTTAGAAATTTTGCATTTAAAGAAAAATAGAAATAATTTAAAAAAACATTAATATATAAAATCAGTTAAACTTAATTAAAGCTTATAGAAGATACATTAGAAAAAGTAATGATGGAAGAAAGTAAATAAATATATTGTCCGCAGTGGTAGTTTTTCTCCTTCATAGCTAATCTTCATTCTGACTGAAATAGAAAACAAAAAAGAGAAGAAATTAAATGAATAGGGAAGCAGTTCCCAGTATCTTTAAAATCAGATCTTTGTCATAATTTCAATCAATCCCTCATCAGGTACAACAATGCAGCAGGGATGTTCGATCGAAAGCTGGTCATATGCCATTATCATTACAGTGATGCCAGTTAGCCAGATTTTATTGGAATGACTCCTAAGACAAAAAAAAGAGGCAGCTAGATGCTTGTAATCTTATTGTCATAGAAAATCATGTATACAGTTTTGTAACTGCTGAAATATTCTGAAGCAGAAGGCCCATAGAATTCCAAAGACGCATTTCTTTAGCCCACCACTAAAATCAATGGCCTTGATAAGGATGCATTTGTCTCCCTTTGACAGTTTTTTATACCTAATTATAAACTAAATTATCACCCACCCTAATAATACAGAATCTGGAAAGAAACAATTTTAAATTATATTGGTCCAACATAAATTTTTCCTTGTTTGCAAAAGTACTGCTGGGTTCATGGTATAAAACCAGCAGTTTTTTAAAATTTAATTTAGCTCACTGTTTTCAGGAAGACAGGGAGCCATCCTGGCATATGCAAGGACCCTCAAAAAAGAGAAATGGCCACCAATGTGATTCATAACTTGATTAATACTATTACTATTAACTGGGTTCTTCAAAACACTTAATTTCTTTGAAATATCTCTACTAGGTCTCCTATCGAAAGTCTCATATTCAAATTTGGAAGTCTAATATTTTTAATCATTCAGTGTTTTCCAAATAATTAAGATGACCTGGAAACATTCTAGTAAATCTATGATCTCTCTCTCTCTAAAACAAATTCCCACCCTCCTGGAATAGGACTCCTAGAGTTCCCAGTGTTCTGGGGGACATGTTCAAAATTGTAACTGCTTTCTTTTAACTCCTTCCAGTTGAAAATAACACCCCCACCTGTACTGAATCATAAAATCTGAACAAACAATTCCAAAACTGCTAAGAAAGATGCAAACATCGGTGTTGCTGGATAGGTTGGCTTCTGTGTATACAAATGTAACGTTGATTAAAGTTGGATTTGCCAGTTTGAGAACTTTGTAGATGTATGAAGTGACAACCATACGTCACATTGTATAACTTTCAAGAGATAACATCATTATTATTATTATTATTATTATTAAGTGATCCAAATACAACAGAACAAGCAGATGATTTAAAAATTAGTAACTACACTTATACAAAAACAAAAAATTAGTAACTATACTTATACAAAAACAAAAAATTAGTAACTATACTTATACAAAAACAAAAAACAACAGCAATAATGATATTAATAATCAGCACAAATAGAAGAGGCTGAATAAAACCATTAAATGTAATTTGTAGCTGTTCACTGAAAATTTACTCAGGTTTCCCACCACATAATTTCTAAACATATGTATTAATTTTATTTCCATTTTCTCTCTGGTCCAGCTGCTTTTGTACTGAAATTAACCAACACGATATAGACCAAAAAAATGTTTGTTTCTTTTAACTTACTGCTGCAGGTTCTCCCCTGCGGTTTTTTTCCAAATGCTTCGGTTTCGCGTTCACATTTTTCCCTTGCACGTTTCCTTGTAATTCTTCTCCTCCAACTTTGCATTTCTGCAAAATGAGAATCTGTATTGTACATAAAACTGTCGGCTGGGAAGAAAAGATGATAAGAATTAATGAGATATGCTTTGCATGAAGACTTCTTTTTTTTTTTATAGTAAACCGACCGCCGCCATTTGTTTTGAGGCCAGAGACCGTGGAACCCGGTCGACAGTCACGTGTCTCGATTTACCTGTTTTTAAAATTGCATCGCGATATGGAGGCCCCCCCCCTCCTCTCAACCTGCTGGGGTCGAGGATTAAAAAAAAGGAGAGAGAAAACAAATGCTAATATTATGGTTCCCTTGTGTTTTGGCTGGGGCTTATTGCAAGCAACATCCTCAGAATACAAATGCTGTCGCGTAACTGTCAAGCAGACGCCACAACCTGAACTTAGGTCATCTGGGCTTTGAGAAGAAAGAGGTCAGAGTCGACCACAAAGAATCTGTGTGATTACAAGAGTTCTAAGTAACAGAAACCTATTATAAGCCATATTTGTTTTTACCTTACTTATGCCACCTGGCTGTGCATTTGTACCTTACTACCCTTCGAATCTGTGTCACTCAGTACAGGCAGAGCGGCTGTGACACATGACGCTTCCCTCATCAATATAATGCTTTGTAACGACAAATCCTCTGCATCATTCCAACCTGAGGTGTTTTGAATTATGACTGTTGACTAGATATATAGCCATTCTAATACAACTACAAACAAGTGCTTCTAGGCTTGGAAGGGGTAGTGGTGGTAAAAGGTAAAAAAAAACTGACATGGTATACAGAGGGTTAAAGATAATTTGCATGTTCATCTCAAGAGCTCTCTAGCTCCGAGAGGTTATGAAAGGTCCTCTTTGTTTTGTGAGCTACTTTTAACATTACGGACAGGACGGAGTCGGTGTGGAAAGATGCAGCCACTGATGGGGGAAACCAAAAAAAAAAAAAACTTGCTTTCATCCACAGAAATTAATTTCTTCTGTGAAAGCTGAATTTAGTTAATTCGTTAACCAAGAAAAAATAGATAAACGCACATTTTTCAGATTTCGCTTCATAAATGTTGCCACAACCCTATAAGTTTGCAATTAATCTTAGATTTTTTTTTAATAAAAGGCAAATCTTTCTTTTTGGAGGGGGTGGTGGTGATAGGTGGGGACTCTCTCACTCTAAAACAGCTTTTTGGTCAGGGTTGATTGATGCAAGTTGCCATTCTGTCTTTCTCACCCCCCCCACCACCCACTGACAGACAAGGTGGCTGGTTTTTGTGATGGAGACCTGTGCTGCCTGATTTACACTGCGTTTGGTTCAGTGGGCGGAAACAAATTGCAACAATTTTTTTTTTCCTTTGCTTATCGCTATTCCAAAGAATTTATCCAATACCAGTTGTTGGTGAACTTTGCCAAGCCTTTCCCTCAAGTGTTCTTTTAAGTCCTCATTTTCTTTCGCCTCCTGTATTCTCCGTACACGCTCCTTCACGCACGCCTTATTGGCCTTCTTGGCATTGCATCTGAAAACAGAGTAGAGCTAACATAGAGCCATACTTGGCTGTGCCTGAGCAGGGGCGTGCAACCCATTCTGTCCCGGTCCGATAATAGTTGAGTACTACATCAGTTAAACCCAAAGAATACTTCCTAATATAAAGCCTCTAGCATTGGACTGCCTGTCCCTACCAAGTTCCCCACCTAATCCATCAAATGACAGTTTGGTTTTTATCAACAAGACCGAGGACAACCTGAACTCACCTCCATAAAAATACTTAGTCCTCACGCCATCAATACTGAACAGTGGCAGTTTACGAACCAAAAAAAGTCCAAAGATTACCAACAATTATTGCTGAACTATGGAACATGGTTGATCTATTCTTCCTGAGGCAGGCCCAGCCAACCTAAAGCAATTCTTGGTGTCTTTGTCACTCAGTCTCAGCTATTCTACATTTGCCAGTTGTCTCAATAATTTTTACCATGTTTATCATATGTGTTTACACTTTCAAACTGGTGGAAGAAAGTCAGCATTTTTCCCATGACAACAAAGAGATGCCCGCCACAAGTTACACTAAATGACAATCAACAGAAACATGCTTAAGTTATCAGAAGTTTACAAAGCCAGTGGAATAAAAACAAAAACAATGAATAAATCAGAGAAAAGGTGGCCATAAGTTGACCAGGTTATCTGCTCTTTCTTACAATAAAAGACCATCATAAGTCAACACAAGCTAATTTCTGTGTGTGGGCATCAGCAGGGGAGAGAATTCATATCTCAACTTCTAAGACAACTCCATCAATGAATTCACATAACTCACAAGACCCAGATTCCTATCCTGGGGATCCAATAAAAAAAAGAAAATTCTCATCTGTGAAGCACTTATGCATATCATTATTTAATCATCTTAATTCGAGAAAATGTGAGTCATGATTATGGGGATTTCCAAAGTGGTTCTGTGTCGTTACAACTGTAAAAGCATTAAAAATCAAACCAGAAAAGCACAATGACTCGTTTGACGGTCCATGGCCTGTATTTACAAGGTACATACTTTCTCACTAAGTCTTCTTGTACCATGCATTTCTTCTCTGCAGTCTCATCCATTACAGCCTTTTCTTTTTCTGTCTCTTCTTCCTAAAAAATAATAATAAAACAAAATATATTTAAATAAACCTCAGTAATTGTAAATAGTTTCTCCCCCTCTTTTTATCCCTCCAAAAACAGACCATACAAGAAACGAAACATTAAATAGCAATCTATGAATTGATAGCAGCACATGAATTCGAAAAGCATATTCTAATCCTTACTCAACCCTGATATTTGCAACATGTTTTAACCAGTGTAGCAGTATAAAGCTGTTGACTGGAGTAAAATAATTTAGAAATACTGACCAGTTTATTCCCTGAAAAGATTTTGTAAACTTCTAGTGAGTCACCCCCAAGAAAGTACACCATGTTCAGGTGCCTGTACTAATCTGAGGCTTCTGTCATAAGTTGCCTTTGAACATATGGGTGATACACACCATTACCATCTCAACACCTTTTGTAAACTGTAATGAAACAGAGATTCCACAACTAAAAGCCATCTCTAGAATTGGTCTGACTAATAATCCAAAATAGGTGGAAGTACTTCTGATGACTTACGACTGATATCCAGTTAATGACACCTTATATCCTATTTGTCTTTGCTTTTATGCTAGCTTACTACTTCTGACCATTTAATGAATCTGTTACAATAACACCAAGATACTTAGGTGAGATTGGGGTTAGTTATTACATTGGTAAAATATTATAGTACCATTGATTCATAATAATTAAATGTACAGCAAGACTATAATCAATGTTATATAAGGTCAAAGCATAGGATATCAATTATAACCCCATCTATATATTTAATTGGGAATTACTAATGCTGTACCAACTTGCCCCTGTAACCATTAACCTGACACTATAACTTTGGATCATCTGAAAACGTCTGAAGAATATTCTGGCACATAATGTTTCTAGTAAAACAAACCTGTAGACTCAATAATAATAATAATAATAATAATAATAATAATAATAATAATAATAATGTGCCCACAGTACACACCTCGACCTTTTCAAAAGTTTTCATCATTTGAGACAATACTGTAACAAAATTATCTTTAGTTTCAGTCTTGAATTCTTTGTCTTCTTTATAAACCTCTGGCTGAAAAAACAAAAACAACAGATTGAAGATCTGTAACGACGGACAGAGAGAGACAGACATCATGACTGCTTGTCCATCTTCCTGGCTTAACCAGTGGTAGATACTGGATCGTCATGGCCAACTGGATCCCACTCAAGACCAACTTGACTTGTCAAACCTCCCTGGCACAGTTACTCTTTTTTTTTATCGGCTGGCCACTTTTGGTTTCCTCCCACATCTAAGAAATAAAGAGTTCTAGTAGGGGTCATCTGGAAGCATGAGGTGGTGGTTCTGCAGGTAACCCTCGACAGCCTCACACCTTTAATGCTGCTGGAGAGCCCACAAAGAGTACCCAGGTAACTCTGGTTGCTTAAGTTGATACCACACACCATCCCTCCTCCGTCTTGCTGCTGAGATGTAGAATACTTAATGATATCAAAAAGGCATTTTTATTGAGAAATTCCAAGAGTGAGGAGAATAAATAAACTTTAATTAACTATAACCAGTGAGAGGGAAAACGCATTCCTTTATTTGTAACATTAGGTCTGACAGCCAACAGTAGCTGCTTGCCCACAAAATATCAAAGACAAGAATCAAGTTGATGCGTTTAATTTTTTTTATCCTGCTCACTGTCACCAGAACTTTCTAATATAAGTTACTTTAATTTTTTACTAATATCCACCTTTATTTGACCCTCAGTATGCCTCGTCAGCTTTGAGCCCCCTTATACCAACCTAGAAACATCAGTTAGTATTTGTGGTGAGCTGGCTGTATATTTAGTCAATGCACTCATGATGCAAAATGTGTGGAGTTGAATTGATTCGGATTTAAATGGTAGTTGGGAGCAAATGCACCCCAGGTGGTATACAGAAGGTTAAGAGATATAATGTGAACAGCAGCAAGTGATTTTTTAGAGTTAGCATTCCTAAGAAGAGACATTTACCTAAATATTGGTGATAACAAATCTTTAAATAATTAGTAAGATTATCAACGAGTCATCCAAAATGATTGCTTCACTGGCTGGTAGTTTTGGGGAATTTTTCTTAATGTTCTTCTTACTAATCTATTATTCTGATTGTGCTGTAGTGATTTTAAAATTTCAAGCATACATACTCTAGCTATGATTATTAATTATTTCCAGCTGTTAGTACATTGTTTTTCCTTAATAGAACATATCCCTTTCTATCTAAGTTAAAGTGGCTATGCATGCCATTTGAATCTGGTTTCCATTTGCCAATAGTTTAGAAGATTTTCCCACAATGTAATGGTATGAAAACTCACAAATGGTTTCTGATTGGCTGCAGTTGCTCCAAAACTTAGGCTATTAGATCAGTATGGTGGATGAAGTAAAAAGTTCAAAGAAAAGAAACTGCACTTACTCAACAAAATTAAGTACAACAGCAAAAGTAAGTTAACTTTGAATCTGATTTTGAAGATTGGCAGACATTTTACCAACCTCTGTTTGTAGGTAGTCATGAGCTCTTGGAGCATTGCCCTGTGGGAAGGTTTTTCTAAATTTCTAGCAGACAGAAGAGAGATTAAGACTGACTGCTTACAAGACTACTTTAATTATCTAAATGTACAATACAAAATAAAGTTAGTGTTACAATTTTAAAGGGTAAGCCGCATCTTTGTAACCCCTAATCTTGGGAATTTAATTTTCTTATATAAATGGAGAGACATCAAAATAGTTTTAAAATAATAGTACAGTGTCCTTACATTATGTCATTATACATGCGACATACAACAACAATTAACAGTCCCAGTGTCAAAGCTGAACAGTGTATATCAGAAATGATGTCACAGTTGTCCAATATGGCAGCAAGGGGAGTCAATTATCAAGAGGTGCTGTCCGCCAAAGCTGAGGCACTAATGTTTCTCTTAAGCTGCTGGGACAGCTGCCTACTGCAATGCTTGTGTTAGTGCAATTCCAAGGTGGGTGCAGTTGTTTTCACATGTAGCATCCTCAAGTCAAAATAACTAGATGAATAATTCGGTACCAGATGTTTTGGGGTGTGCATTGTTATGATGGAAGATCAGACTCCTTGGTGGGTCCGTCCCTCTTTTGTTCCTTGTCAAAAAAGAGCAACAAATGCTGCAGTATCTTATGGAGGTTGGAATCAGAACCAGGGTGTAATGAAAGTCTGTCGTTGCAATGCCACCACCAACCAGATCTCTTTGAAGAAAGCAGTTCTGAGTTAAGCCTGTCATGTTGACATAAATAAATTCTAGTGTTCATCTGCAAAAGTTACCCATACATCAGCAAGAAATACTTTCTGATTGTTTGTCTTCCCCAGGACCATCTTCAAAGAGTTCCTGCGATCCAGATGCAAATGGTAGAGATTCTGTTATTTTGCATTCTTAGTGACCACACAATGGACACCTGAATGCACTTGTTCAGCTGAAGCCCCTGTTGTTTTTATAGGAACCAAGTGGGGCACAGAGCACATCCATTATGCATTTTCATCTTACCTTCTTTGATTCATCAGCCTGATGAGAGAATCGTCTCCTTAACATGGTTTGTAGTGTGTAATCTTTAACTTCCATCATGCACTTCTTGAACTCGTTGTGGTAATTTTTCTCGTTTTCCTAAAAGAAATTTTCTTTTTAAAAAATGAAAATGTATCTGGTACATTAATTTTTTTTTTTAAGTCTCCATCACTGAACAATATTGAGGAAGCCTAGCAAAAGCAACGACCAAACTAGCATCATGGAGATTCTGAAAGGAGCTTCATGCCCACTCCAGATCATGGATATCCAAATTCTCAAAAACAACAAAAACAAAAAAACCAACCACCCTGAGCATTCAACTGTCTAGAGCATCGATCAAAATGCAGCCTTGGAGGGAATCTCGTAATTCATGGAAATCTGCGTCTCTTCTGTCATTGTTATCGTGCTAGTTATCGACAAGCTAACTTGTACGCAATGTCCGACCAATTTTTCACCCTCATACCAACCATGTGGATCTCCGCTGCAAACACGAGTAAGTTTAGATGGACAGAGACATGCGTAGCAGCTGCACCGCAACTATGCCTCAAGGTTGTACAGGAAACAGTGGCAAGGTCGGGCATCCAGCTTTCGCATGACAGTGCCAAGTTCGGCGGCAATGCCTGAACTACCGCACCACCACAGAAATGTCTGCAGACCAAGCTAGGCAACTAGAGACTTGCTGTTTGTTTGTTTTTTTAACAAGATTACATACTTTACTAATCATGTCAGTAATTCCCCCCTTTTCTTAAACCTTTTCTAGACCTATCTCCCTAGCGTAATGTAGGCTCCAAGATAAATCTAATATTTATATGTGAGAACTGAATCTGCGCATACCCAAGACTCTACCACCTTTGAAATTTATTATAATCCTACGTTTCTGTTTGGCTTCAGCAGTCAGTCAGGGACTGTTTTCTGTTTCCATCAATGTCCAGAACCAAAGCCTGTCAAATTAGAAAATTGACCAACATTTTCTTTTTTTTAAGCGAGGAATTGTGATCTGGATTTCCCTATGAGAACTACAAAACATTTGGAATTGAGTACGCTCACATCCTGACTGTGAAAAATGTCATGGTGATTGCTGAAAAAATATTTTGGGAATTCTGTGCAATCTCCAAACTGTTCAGCCACATCCTTTTCATATGTCATGTCAACAAACATGTCTTGCCTTCTCAGTCAGGAGTTGCAACAAAAGGGAGTTAACTCACATCAACCATCATTTACTGAACGGTAAATCAAATCACCACCTGGACTCCATAATGCACAATTTCATGTGCTATGCTAGTGTGTAACATTATTTACGTTTGGAGTATTGATAATGACCAGTATTTTGTTACTAATTAATAATTAGTAATTAAAATTGTTGGATTGGGGAGGCACGAATAAGGTTTTGCCCTGGGTACCAAAAGTGCTAGATATGGCTCTGATCACCATAATTATATCCAGCCAGATTTCAATTGAATGTTTCTAGTATTTTATCCTTATCGTTTTCTTGTTTGAACTAGGCTGTAAAATCTGTAAAAAAAATTTTTTTTTAAAATAATATACTAACTTCTGAGTTGAGATTGTTTCTGATGCTAATGGGCATGGTTAATATGGTTTAAAGTCATCAGATTCATCAGTTAGGATTTTAAATGATTGTGCAAGTTTTTCAAAATAAATAAAGGGTTAACAATCAGTTGTATCCTATTACCAACATAAGTTGCATGATGGGAAACTGGCCAAACTTAGTAACACAACTGTAAATAAATAAAAGGCATTTCTAACAACTGCGGTGAATAACTGCAGCGTGTTGACGAACATTTCTTTTACTTTGGTGGTGTGTTCTAGACACCATTTTTACTCCCAAGAGTTCATAGGAGTCGCTTATCGCAAACCCATCTGAGGCTATTTTTGCCACTTGGAATAAATTTCATTTGCCATTTGTTTGACCAGCCCATGGAGAAAATTAGCTGCAACCTACCCTTCTAGATCCTCTGATGAAACTAAACACAAATGTTCACGACAGGTTCCTAAGGAGTTAGGAGAAAGCACATTGCACTGATGCAAACCTCTGATCTCTTCGCCGCATCTCTTATCTGTGACTGCACTTTCTTCTTTACCTGGTTTATTCTGGCAAAATATTCTGTTCTTGCACAATCTTCTTCAGATTTCTGCCAAAAAAAAAAATAAAAAAAGATAATTCACAGTCTGTATGATGTGCAGTGAAGTTTAACATTGTATAATACATGTCAAGCATCTAAGATCCAATGTCAAAGTTGATGGATGAGTGGGGGACATTGGATCATTGTGGACCTCTTTTGCTTGTGGTACAAAACTGGAAAATAAACTTGGCTTTGGTGGTAAAGGGTTAAATCTCGCCTGCAGTTCTGTGGTGGTCCACCAACCCCATGTTGTCAAACAGCCGCAGAGCTTGACAGTCAGTGGTGCCGTGAGTTATTCTACATGACAAGACCATAGTACAGTAGGCCCGGCAATGTGGCGTCTCACGACTGGCATGAAAGAACACCAAAGTAATTACAAACAGTTATTGTTTAAAAAAAAAGGGGGGTTTTTAACCATGGATTGCCACTCTACACATTAAGGAGAGCTGACCTGCCGACTAATTAATGCCTTGTTGAAATAACCAGTTATCTCTAGAAAATGGAAAAAATCCCTTAAATAAATCACAAGCCAAAATCAAACTTTAGTTTGAAATCCATTATAAAATTAGGGAAGGGTTCCCAATTAAATGTATAGACGAGGCTATAATTGACGTAATGTGCTTTGACCTTATATGATGCCAATTATAGCCTTGTCTATTCATTTAATTATGAATTGCTAGTGGTCTAACAATTTACCTCTGTAACAACTAGCCCTAGTTTCCCCTACAGATAACAATCCAACAACTCTATTCTGAACCAGCCTTCTAGTTAGATTGCTGGAAGAACCCATTAGATAATTTCCAGATGCTTGCTGCAGTACAGTAAATTGGCCATGCTGGTCAGAATACGAAGACAAAGCAATCGGGCACTAAGTTTTACTCTGATAAAAGAAGAGAATTTTTCTTACTCTCAACACTAAAGATGAAAGTTTAGATGCTTGCGCGTTTTCTTCCACCGCCCAATTTTCATCGAGACCCTAATTTTCCAATGTTTGGAAATTTTAAATCAGCAACTTACTAAGTTGGCATTTGCCACTGAATGCAAAAAATTCATCCGATCTTTCCGCTCTCTTTCGGCCTCTTTCTCGACAGCCTTGGAGTTCACCTTCTGTAGCAGCTGTGTTTCACATAAGCTTTTAAGCTCCTCCATCCGAAGCCTTTCTTTCTCTTCCTCCTCTTTGGCAACTTTCTACAAGGATAAACCAGCACAGTGTTGAGAAATGAGGCAGAAGACACTGTCCTTCAAAATGAAACCTGTGTTATGAACAAAGATTTTCAGTGAAATAGAAATAGAGAAAGAAAGGAATGAATTCAATTTGTGTAAACAAGCAGGTAGGGTGTAAGAATAACCTGTTGTTTATAGTTCCTAACCCCTGAAATAAGTACATACTTTGCAAACCACTGGGAACAATCAAATGAAAAGCAAGGTGGGACAGATGCCATTAAGGCGAAGCTGTTTCAACCGAGTTTCACTTGAACGTCCTAAATAATTTTGTTTGTAGGATGCCTACGCATACAAATGTTACTGGAGCTGCCATGTTAGCCTGACCCTACCACCAAACACAAACATTACAGTCTGATTAAAGCAGAAGTAATAACGAGTAACTGTACCTTCACTGAACTGTGAATACTAATATCAGGTGTCAGGTTGGTACGATAAAAGTGTGAATAATGTGGTGTTGCAAAAACAAAAGTGGAGAAAGAAAAATTGAGCATAAAATAAGAACAAAGAGTCATTGGTGAACTGTTCCTTACATAAATCAGACTTCAAGCTTTGCCCATAAGTAATGAGCCCCATGTTTCGAAATTTTCTATGTGAACATCATCAGGATTAGTCCTGAAATAGACTGCTTTTTTTTTTTGTATGCTTTTATATAGTTGTTTGTTTCTATTTCCAGGTGAGGGAAAACAAAAGGAACAAAAACATGAAAATAGTCCTCAAGATTAGAATCTAATGGTGGCATCAGGAAAAGATTTCCCAGATACGTTCGGTAGTCAGTTACATTATGCAGGGGAGACCATCAGGGCTAGTTCTCACAGCATATAATTCTTAATTAAATATGTAGATAAGACTATATAGTAAATTTCATATGCTTTTGGCTTTGACCCTCAATCTCAGATAAATAAATAAATAATGATAACCATTTGGGTTCCTTTAAAACGATTTTCTATCTTTCCAAAGGTGTTAGGAGGAAAGAAAATCTCTAAAAATCCTTAGGTTGTCTCCCTTGACAATTTCTTTTTGTTTACAGAACAAATACCTTCATATACCAGTAACACCTGTGTAAGGTTATAAAAATTTTAAATGACATTTTTCTTTTCTTTTTAACATCTGAAACTGAATTTCAAAAAGAAAAAAAAAAATAGGGGAGGAGTTTGAGTCCCTGTTCAGTAAATTAAGAGTCTTATCATGAGAAATCAAGCAAAATAAGACTGAATGGATTCTACTTGAAATTATAGCTATGGAAAGATCTTCTAGACCAATGCTTCTCAAACTATCTGATGTGTGGGACCGGCAGGTGTTTTCCCATGCCATGGACTGGTACCATATTTGTGCCGTATTATTCTTTGATCCAAGAAAATATTATTTGAACATTAGTAGTAATATTAATTTATACGGGAAAAATATAATGAATATAATAAAAGTTGACACATTTTTTTATTTTATATTTATTTTGTAAACAAGTAATACAATATTGCAGTATAAATAAAAAAGTATTAAAAAATGAAACTAGCAAAGCCTTCTGACAAAGATATTATAAACATGTAAATATAGGTAATAAAATGAAAAATTATAATGAATAAATTAGGTTAAATACCTTAATAGTTATTATGGACTTCAGTTCCCAAGTGTACCTAAGGAAATGTATATAATTATTTTTAGTCAGACTCCAAAAAGGAGGACAAATTAACATCCGGCTCAAGGTGTCGCTGGATGGAGGACAAAACGCTCAAAAGGCGGACGTCTGGCCAACTTAGTATCAATACATCTATTTTATTACATGTTATATGATAATATGAATACCCCAGTGGGACAAATGACCTCTGCAGACTTCATAATAACATCTATTCTCGTGTATCTGCCATATACTCTAAATTTGTTAAGGGATATTTGGTCTAAGTGGCAGGCCCGGGCCCGCTGGATCTCCCCATTGAAGCGCTACTGTTAAAGTATGCTATTTTCTTTCTTTCTTTTCTGGAAACTTGCCGTGTACCAGCACCGGTCCACCACTTTGAGTAGCACTGTTCTAGACAACCTTAACCACCTTCAAGTCCAATGTATAGTAAGCATTCAATGTTTTACTTAAACATTCCTTTAAAAAAGGTGGAAACCAAATAAGTCTAAAGATAAATTGGTTCCTTCATGTAATGGCTGATTGCATCATTACAAAATGTTTATACAGGTTCTCTAAGTTATAGATATCAGATAGTTAACAGGGATATGTGAACCCCATTTATTCAAGGATCTCAGCTTTTCTTCTTACAGAAAAGGCAATTAGCATACCTTGCTTTCGTCAATTATTTTGTGAAACTCTTCGTTCAAGCCGGAGAGCATCTCAATGGCTCTTTTCTGTGTAGCAACTGCATCTAAACTCTCTTCCTTGGCCTCTTTCACCACTCTAGTGAGAGATACATAATAAAAATACAGAGCATTTTTCATTTGTATCTAAACCTGTTTGGGACAGCTCACAACCAGGTCATCACTGCAAGAATGGGAAAAAATGGTTGTTGCAAAATGAAAGTAGATTGCAAATAGAAAGAGAGAGAGAGAGAGAGAGAGAGAGAGAGAGAGAGAGAGAGATGATGATGGAGATGAAGAAAGGGAAGAGAGAAAGATGAAGATGGAGGGAGAGAGAGAGAGAGATGGAGAAAGGGAAGAGAGAGAGAGAGGAGGAGGAGGATGGAGAAAGGGAAGGAGAGAGAAAGGAGAGAGAGAAATTACTCAAGTATTAGACTTTCTTCATTTAGCTTTAACAATATCAGTATCATTATTAGTTATGGTGGACAACAAGATGTGAATAGCCTCAGCAATGCATCTTGGGCTGAGAATTGTAGGGAGTCAGTGGGTTGGTGGCCAGGTCCTTCCAAGACAGTGATTTAGATGGCATCACCAGCATGTTTTCAAGTTCTTATGGGAAATTTTCAGTTTTAGATGTGGGAGATAAATCAAACTTAAGGACACTGGTTGTATCACAGTAATAAATATGTCCAGTACATTATGAAAACAGGTGGTATACATGGAGCTAACTAAAACATAGGTATAAAAATTTCTGTTTTGTTATTTTAATTACATAAAAATGCCTCAGTTAAGAAAAGGTATTACAGCTGATGATCTCACCACCCTGCTAAACCAAACAGTGATGCAAAGTCATCGGAATGTCTGAGGTGGTTACTTTGTGAAATTGTATTCAACAAAATTATGAGACTTCAGGTAAATTGTGTTTATTCTCCCACACTGTTTTGTCTTTTTAAGTCCCCGTCCTACCCTAAACCAAGAAGAAAAAACAAGAAACAAAATTAATATTAACAGGTAATGTTAAACTAGGCTTGTTAATTAGTACACTACAAGTAACAAAGTTGATACTATTAGTTTAACAACATTATGAATTAGAAACAACCAAATGAGTTGCTTTTCAGACCTGGCTGCCTTTATATTAGCCAAGCTTCTTGTGCTACATGGTGCAGTTCTGGTTAATTTAATAGAGAATATTGATCAGTAAAAGGGATGGCAGGAAAACCATCATAACTAATATGCAGCCCTTCCATAATAATGTGGAAATCTGCTGTTATCACATTATGCTTTTGCTGCAATGGGCTGAAGACACTGGAGTTGGACATCTTCGTTAGGTATCCTTCAAACCAAGGTATGACCTCCAGAGCCAAATTGATGAAACCTGATCTTAACAGAGAAAAAAATACGTGGCCAATACCTGATGTACCCCTTACCTGATCATTCCAAGTATTTTATTTCTTCTGAACCATTTCTCATATACTACACAACTTCTATAGCCAATTTAGTTGAGGTGGAAATGAACCTCTCTCTGGCTAAATTATGCTGCAAGGTGCTGCCAGCATGAGAATCTTGATGCCAAGTTTGGACGTGGCATATTCTTGTCACAATGTGACTGTTAAAAGCCTTCTAGATTTTCGTTTGTGATTTGACACATTCATACAATGACCTTCAAAACCAAAAAAATAAGTTGTGCATTCAGATTTCAGATGATAATCAGATTCAGCGTTCATTATCATGGATTTTCCATAATCAGAAGACAAGCTTTGCAATTTGAAACATATTTTGAAGTCTACAAAGAGAATATAAATTCCAATTTCCTGCTTTAAAAAAGTTAATTAATTTAATGATTAATAGGTTTGGATTCTGTCTTGAACTGATTTTGGACATGAAACAAAAACACTGTGAAGGGATAACTGAATTAATTTGATAGGGCACTGCAGAATGAATTCTTCACCTGTCAAAAACCTGTTCATCTATCATAGTTTCTGAATTGGTTAATGCCATGGCTCTATCCATAACTTTTGTTAGACATATGGTCCATATTTCAGTTACCCAAATACAGATCCCTGCCAAAACAATTTGAATATAGTTTTGGCATATGTATATTTATTCTATAATGTAGGTATAATAGATGTCTACAAAGTAGTTTTCAGTATTTTGTAGAAATTATCCCTTGCATTTTGTAAGATATCTAGGTGTGTCTATCAGATCATAAATGGCGACCTGGTCTGGAGCTTTCCCCACAAAGTTTAAGATATTCCTTCAGTTGCTGCTACAAGATTATTCTCGAATGTGTCTGCAGGAAACCAAGTGTCATCCATTCCATGTTTTCCAAGTTGTTGTGGTTTTTTTTGATTTCTGGTATGCTGCTACATCCTTCTGCAAAAGGTGATTATCATTGTTTCCTTGATCAAATATGCACAGGTGGTATTCAAAAGGATGGATTTGTAACCGGAACAAGTGAGAGATCCATCAATGAATAGAAAATCTCTTTTACTGCTATACAAAATGCCTCAGATTGGCCTGGATAAATGGTGAAATATCTCAGTGCTGTCACCTTTTAGGAGAACAATTTAGCCTGTCTTTGCAGTTCATCTTACAACAGTAACAATGGCTAGATGTGTAAATCATACGCGCACTTACTTTATGGAGGGTTAAAATAATTATTGCTAGGATCTGTATTTTAAAAACAAAAGTAACGAACCTTAGCGTTAGAATGATTATTGATTAACGTGAAACACTGCTAAAGTTGAAAGCCAAAGTTCACTTCCATTTTGGCAAACCCACCCGCTGGGTTTCCTCCCACATCTAAAATTGAAAAGCTCTGGTAGGGTTTTTACTGAGTCAAAAGTGTCAGACCACATGGCGCAGGATTGGCAACACTTCCTAGCAGACAAACACAGCACTACATCCCTTCACCAGAGTTGTCTATCTTGTAGATGTATTAATGCACGCTGAAAATAACCAACAATTCTTAAAGCGCTTTAAAGAAGCTTGATTGTGACAAAAAAAAAAAAACAATCCCAAGACCAATAAACCATTCCAACTAACTCACTCTATAACAGCTTCTTTGGTCAGAACATCAGCAGATCTTTGTAGAAATTTTGCGTTGTCCACATTGTAATGATTACCACCATATGTCTTCTTGTTCAGCTCCTTTTCCAAACTTTCGAACAGCTGAGTGTACCAAGAAAGAAAAAAAAAACACATGGCAACAATGTCACACCTTTACGGTCATTCCTCGTCTGAATGGTAAGAAACAAAAACAAAAAAAAAGACCATACCAATAAAATCCTGTAATTCTAAAAGAGGAAACCTTGTCCTCGTGATGCTTTGTTTACAAATCCCCTCTTCCTCTCATTCACACACAAACCTTAACTGATCATAAGCATCATGATGATACATTCTTCCTTCTCTGAGTGAGGCCCTGTCATTAGTAATACTTCAATGCACTCTCCTGTTCTGGGCAAAGTCCATCAGAGAAATGAGAAAGAGAGAGAGAGGTCTAAATAAAACAAGAAAACCGAATTTCAGCCACTAAAGTTCCTGGAAATGATCAGCTGTAAAACTGCAATTTCATGTTTGTCCAAATGCCCCACTAATCCCAGTTACTGCCAATCTCGACTTATCATAGTTTGTTTTATTTTTCCATAAATACTGATGCTATGCACTCAGGATAAAAAAATCCTATTACTAATGTTATAATGCAAAAACAGTTTTGAAGTAAATAATTTACTGATAGTTTATTGGTTGAAAATGGCAAAGAATCTCTCCTTTCCTGAGAAGACTAAAAATCTTAATGAAAATTTATAATACAAAAACTGTCCAGTGCTGAATATTTCTCTAATTTTCTATTGGCTAAAAATGTGCATAAATAAGGATAATAGATTAACTTGGAATTCCTCAAGTGTTAGCAGTAGTTGGCTAGAAATATTAGATCAGCAGGATTTGGCAATAAGATTAATTTTTAATTAGAGAACAAAACATCAGGACTGGGTATATCTGGTATCTGACAGACAGTGGATTGGGCATAGACATACAGGGAGCTTAACATACTCGCAATTCTCCTTCAAGGCTCAATCTGGGCTTTTTTTCTAATTTAGAAAAAGAAATTAAAATATATATTCACATTATAGAAACTTTGTTGTTTCCGAATCCCTGTTCGAACCTTTTGTTCCAGGGATGCTTCTGGCACACCTATGGAAAGGCTGCCAGTCATGAATCTTTTCTTGTGGAAATCCTCAAAGATCACAGAATCAGCTGCATCTGGAAGAACATAAGGTGTTTCCAAAGAGATATTGCTGACATCCTCCACATCAGCTTTGTTAACTTCCATGCTGGGGTCACTGTTGTAAATTTAAGTGTTCCTCACTAAAAGACAAAATTTCCATCACCATGACTTACAAAATTACTTCTTGTACTTACTCAGTTACCAATTTGACTGGTTAAGAATTGTTTTCTGTCTCTTATTTTAAATGCCTTGCAAGGGAGGTAACTATGTCATGAATGTTTCGCTTACAAGAATATATAACTAAAGCATGGAAAGTGATTTTAATGTCTTTAAAAGCAGAAAAAAACATTGTTTACAGAAAGAAAAGAAAAAACAAAGTTAAATTAGAAAAGTAAGCAATAAAAAAATTATTATATTCTTTTGATTATTTAAAAAAGATTGTAATCCGTTCAAACTACATTTTGAAGGATATTAAATTACAATTTTAGTTACTGTTATGAATTTATCTCAATTTTATAAACTATTTTAATCAATTTTACAAGAGTCAAAACTAAGCCAAGACAGTCCAACCTTGTTAGCACAATAATCAAAGCCAAAAACTGGAAAGTAAACAGTGGAGAGAAAGCACGAAAATAATAAGGCTACTTGTCTCCATGCCATCTACCTATGAAATAACTTCAGTCAGAAAGCATTAAAAAGATTGGTTATAAGTATAGTAGCCGTGAGAAAACGAATGCAACATCCAGAAAAAAGATGTGAGACAATCAAAAAGTAAGGAAACATGGGCTTTCTGAATCAAAAACTTTAGCAGTGATAAATCATTTATTGACAGACAAGCTAATGCCTCCATGACCAAATGAGAAATTTGTATGTATATATTCTGAGATTGGTCTCCAATGCCTCCATGACCAAATAGGAAATTTATTTTTATATATTCTGAGATTGCAGTCTCCAATGCCTCCATGACCAAATAGGAAATTTATATGTATATATTCTGAGATTGGTCTCCAATGCCTCCATGACGAAATAGGAAATTTATTTTTATATATTCTGAGATTGCAGTCTCCAATGCCTCCATGACCAAATAGGAAATTTATATGTATATATTCTGAGGTTGTAGTCTCCAATGCCTCTGTGACGGAATGGGAAATTTATATGTATATATTCTGAGATTGTAGTCTCTAATGCCTCCATGACCGAATGGGAAATTTATATGTATATATTCTGAAGTTGTAGTCTCTAATGCCTCCATGACCGAATGGGAAATTTGTATGTATATATTCTGAGATTGTAGTCTCTAATACCGCCATGACAGAATGGGAAATTTATATGTATATATTCTGAGATTGTAGTCTCCAATGCCTCCATGACCGAATGGGAAATTTATATGTATATATTCTGAGATTGTAGTCTCCAATGCCTCCGTGATCAAATGGGAAATTTATTTTTATATATTGTGAGATTGCAGTCTCCAATGCCTCCGTGACTGAATGGGAAATTTATATGTATATATTCTGAGATTGTAGTCTCCAATGCCTCCATGACCGAATGGGAAATTTATATGTATATATTCTGAGATTGTAGTCTCTAATGCCTCCATGACCAAATGGGAAATTTATATGTATATATTCTGAAGTTGTAGTCTCTAATGCCTCCATGACCGAATGGGAAATTTGTATGTATATATTCTGAGATTGCAGTCTCCAATGCCTCTATGACCAAATGGGAAATTTATATGTATATATTCTGAGATTGTAGTCTCTAATACCTCCATGACCGAATGGGAAATTTATATGTATATATTCTGAGGTTGTAGTCTCCAATGCCTCCATGACCAAATGGGAAATTTATATGTATATATTCTGAGATTGCAGTCTCCAATGCCTCCATGACCAAATGGGAAATTTATATGTATATATTCTGAGGTTGTAGTCTCCAATGCCTCCATGACCAAATGGGAAATTCATATGTATATCTTCTGAGATTGCAGTCTCCAATGCCTCCATGACCGAATAGGAAATTTATATGTATATATTCTGAGATTGTAGTCTCCAATGCCTCCATGACCAAATGGGAAATTTATATGTATATATTCTGAGATTGTAGTCTCTAATACCGTCATGACCGAATGGGAAGGGAATCCATAAATATTCTGAGATTGTAGTCTCCGATGCCTCCATGACCGAATGGGAAATTTATATGTATATATTCTGAGATTGTAGTCTCCAATGCCTCCATGACCGAATGGGAAATTTATATGTATATATTCTGAGATTGTAGTTTCCAATGCCTCCATGACCGAATGGGAAGGGAATCCATAAATATTCTGAGGTTGTAGTCTCCGATGCCTCCATGACTGAATGGGAAATTTATATGTATATATTCTGAGATTGGTCTCCAATGCCTCCATGACCGAATGGGAAATTTATATGTATATATTCTGAGATTGTAGTCTCCAATGCCTCCATGACCAAATGGGAAATTTATATGTATATATTCTGAGATTGTAGTCTCCAATGCCTCCGTGATCAAATGGGAAATTTATATGTATATATTCTGAGATTGCAGTCTCCAATGCCTCCGTGATCAAATGGGAAATTTATATGTATATATTCTGAGATTGCAGTCTCCAATGCCTCCGTGACTGAATTGGAAATTTATATGTATATATTCTGAGATTGCAGTCTCCAATGCCTCCATGACCAAATGGGAAATTTATATGTATAGATTCTGAGATTGTGGTCTCTAATACCGTCATGACCGAATGGGAAGGGAATCCATAAATATTCTGAGATTGTAGTCTCCGATGCCTCCATGACCGAATGGGAAATTTATATGTATATATTCTGAGATTGTAGTCTCCAATGCCTCCATGACCGAATGGGAAATTTATATGTATATATTCTGAGATTGTAGTCTCCAATGCCTCCATGACCGAATGGGAAGGGAATCCATAAATATTCTGAGGTTGTAGTCTCCAATGCCTCCATGACCGAATGGGAAATTTATATGTATATATTCTGAGATTGCAGTCTCCAATGCCTCCATGACCAAATGGGAAATTTATATGTATAGATTCTGAGATTGTGGTCTCTAATACCGTCATGACCGAATGGGAAGGGAATCCATAAATATTCTGAGATTGTAGTCTCCGATGCCTCCATGACCGAATGGGAAATTTATATGTATATATTCTGAGATTGTAGTCTCCAATGCCTCCATGACCGAATGGGAAATTTATATGTATATATTCTGAGATTGTAGTCTCCAATGCCTCCATGACCGAATGGGAAGGGAATCCATAAATATTCTGAGGTTGTAGTCTCCGATGCCTCCATGACTGAATGGGAAATTTATATGTATATATTCTGAGATTGGTCTCCAATGCCTCCATGACCGAATGGGAAATTTATATGTATATATTCTGAGATTGGTCTCCAATGCCTCCATGACCGAATGGGAAGGGAATCCATAAATATTCTGAGGTTGTAGTCTCCAATGCCTCCATGACCGAATGGGAAATTTATATGTATATATTCTGAGATTGGTCTCCAATGCCTCCATGACCGAATGGGAAGGGAATCCATAAATATTCTGAGGTTGTAGTCTCCGATGCCTCCGTGACTGAATGGGAAATTTATATGTATATATTCTGAGATTGCAGTCTCCAATGCCTCCATGACCAAATGGGAAATTTATATGTATATATTCTGAGATTGCAGTCTCCAATGCCTCCATGACCAAATGGGAAATTTATATGTATATATTCTGAGATTGTAGTCTCCAATGCCTCCATGACCGAATGGGAAGGGAATCCATAAATATTCTGAGGTTGTAGTCTCCAATGCCTCCATGACCGAATGGGAAATTTATATGTATATATTCTGAGGTTGTAGTCTCCAATGCCTCCATGACCGAATGGGAAGGGAATCCATAAATATTCTGAGGTTGTAGCCCCCCTGATGCCTCCATGACCGAATGGGAGAGAGAAGTCCCCGCCGTCGTTGAACTACTGGAAAGAGCCCATCAGTCGGCCTGAGAAGACCGACCGACCGACGGGGAGGGGAGGGGAGAAAGACATGACGTAAAATGGCGCATCGCGGCAAGATGGAGGGCGGCGAAACGCTCACGTACGGACGGAACCACGTAGAAAGAAAGAAAGGAAGGAAGGAAAAACGAGGTGGAGCAGAGGGCGGAGAACTCCATTTAGAGAAAGGAAAAGAAGGAGAGAAAGAAGACGCGGGTTATCTCTAAGCCAATCCGCCGAGAAGGACCCCATCATTTACCGATAGTAAACCCTGACAGACGGGTTTGAAATTTGCATACCCCCCCCGCGGTGTGACGTCACACTGTCAATTCCCCCCCCCCCAGTTGTTGCTTCCTTGGGATAGGAAAAATAACGCATGCACAAATAATTTACTCACCCCACTCTAACGCTTAACCTATTATTATTATTATTATTATTATTATTATTATTATTATTATTATTTTAAAAATTAATTAAAACAACGAATATTATCTGCGAGACTAATCTCAGGGGGAGGCAACCGGCCGTTGTAAACCGGCTCGCGATTCAGGGAGCCGTCATGGCGAGAGCCGTGTCGGAGGCGAGGCCGTGGAATCCGAACTTCAAATACTCCGATCGAGAGAGGTATGTTTTTATTCGTCGTCTCGGGGGGAGGGGAGCCCCGATGGGAGCCCCGATGGGTCCCTTCCGTCCAGGGCTTTGTGTGTAGGGCGAGATATCCGTCTCCTGTGTTGGCCGTTCGGTGAACGACAATGGTGCGAATGATATCGCCATTATTTCCATAGCGAACCTTTCTTCTTCATCATCATTCGTCCGCCTCCATTCCTTTCTTTTCTGGGATGTTTCTCTTAGGAGACACGCATGGGTCGTCGACCAGAGAGAGGGAGACTCGGCCATATGCCGACCGGAAGGTTTTAATAACAGATCTATCCTGACGAGATGCAGATCGCTTCCCCCAGCCCAGCCCAGCCAGACATCGTTCATCGGCCAGCCTGCGACAACAGCCTCTCTGCTGCCGGCATCGCAGACGGGCAGATTTTTCTCCTCTGTGATATTAGGGAATGGGGGAGAGGGAGAACTGAACAAGCGAATTAGCTTCACTACTTGGTGTTGTTGTTGTTCCCTCCCTGCTGCGAGGATAACGTTGATCTCTCTCTCTCTCTCTTTTTAATACAAATAAATATATACTTTTTTTTTTTTTAATTTTAATACCTGCCTACTACGTTGCTTTCTATCCTGTTCCTTGAATATAAATGTAGCCAGTCATGTTTCCATGACATGATTTGGCTTGGATGGTCGAGGTGGGAGGAGGCTTAACAAATTGGTAGACTCCCAGAACTACCATATCAGCTATCAGTTTGGAGGGGGGAGTCCATTAGAACTTCGCTGTTTAGAGGTTGGTGTGGGTATAGAAGAGCAAAAAGAAACTTGTCGTGAGAGATTCGCCAAACCAAAATGTGTGCGCTCAACCCCAGCCAGGTGCTACACCATGACACTTTTCCATTCACCATTCTGCATATGTTGCACGGATTTGGTAAATAGTAACATAATCTAAATTATTAATTTTGAAAGAACTGTACAAAAGCAGAATTAAGGAACAGTCGTTTATTTTATGTAAAAGGTCTCTTCATCAGATCATGTAATGTTTAACAAACCAAAGTGTTTCCAGGTTCTTGGTTTTAAAAAATTTTTTTCCAAATAGGTTAGTTTCTTTTCTGCTGCATTAATACAGGATTAATAAGGTGCTTTCTGTTGTGGAGAACTATCTCCCCCGTTATTTGTTTTTCCTGAAAGATCTCAAATATTCTCTATATATTCACCCAAGAAACCAGAATATTTGGGAAAACCAAAAAAAAAAAAACATGAATTTTCATGAATTAGTAAAATGAAAGACAGTAACTGTATATATGACATGTGTTTTTGTGCTTTAGCAGTGGAGGACATTGCTATGAGTTCCTGCTACTATTCTTAAGGTTTTCACAAATACTGGAAATTTAAACCAAATCAGTATGCAAATATATATTGTTTGCTTTTGTAATTAAGTTTATGGCTAAGATGTATGTATTTAGAAATCTCTTTACCAAAATAATTTTTCTTGTATCTAACCAGAATTCCCGACAGAAGAAAATTGGAGAAAAAACACAAAACATGCCTTTAGATAATCATAAGGATATTGCTCATGTAACTCTTTTTTTCTTCAGATGGATATGCATTTATCCAGCATATATAAACAGTAAAAAAACACTGAAGGAAGGTAGACGGATACCAAAAGATAAGGTAAACCAAATGCATTATTTTTGTATTACATGGAGTATGAAAGCATAATGGTGTATCTCCCAGAGAAAATAAATGCTTATCAGTTTGATTTTTGAAGTGGTTTACACAACTGCTATTAACTGCTGTTGATGATAATTCCATTCAAGTACTAAGATTAATTTTTTTCTCTGTTATGAAGCTGTGGTAAGACTTGAGGCAGTTAATAATCATGACCAATTCTAATATTTCTGGTTGTAGCTGGGCAAAAGAATTTGTGAATGTCCACAAACTCAGAATCTTTAATTATTTAAACAATTTTTATTGGGGGGGTCTCATTAAACCTCTACAATTTAAAATGGGTATATTTAATGTTCTAATCAATAAGCATATTCTAAAAACTGCTTTAGATTTTATTTAACTGTTTAAAGTTTGCAACATGGAATTTATTTGGGAAGTTAGGGACATTGGATAAGGGTGGAGGGTTAAAGAAAAATGGTTAGAATTATGCACTGGAGATTTAAGATTGGAGGAAGCTAAAGATGGAGAGTATTCATTCCGTTTCACTTTATAGCCTGCTCTGTTTTCATATCTTAATTTCTGTTTCCAAGATTATTGACAGGTGTGACTGAATCAGTTAACTTTTTCCTTATCTCTAAACTGTCTTCAATCCTGCTAAAATTCAGTACCTGACCTGAAAACAATCTAAGGGAGTGTCCAGCAATTTCAAAGATTTATACAATTTGTGAATTAAATCTTGTATACATAAAAAGCAGTAATGATTTCCAAAGTTTCAGTGAGGTGGCAGATGATAAATATTTCTCAGCTTCTGCATATATCAAGCATGAGTTCAACTGGTAACCCTCTGGGAATTCAAAAAATGTTTTCCTCTTGGCTGAGAGTCTGCATGAGTAAGTGGGTGGTCCAGGGGTAGACTACTGGACTGCCATGATTAAGGGCCTGAGTTTGAATCCCAGTTGGAACTGTATCTGATTGACATACCTCCCTGGCATGGTTTCTTTGTTTTTTTTCACCAGCCAGCAACGTGGGTCTTCTGGCACTCGAGTCTTCTCCCACTTCTGAAAATGAAGAGTTCTAATAGATTTTTCCAGTGCACAAAGTGGAGGTTTCACAGGTAACTCAACTGGCTTGCACTTTGACCACTTTTGAGCTCTTACCAGCATACCTAGGTAACTTGCTTGGCTGCACATATCTTTCCTCCTCTTGTTCACTGCTGTAATATGCTCATAGACCCCCCCAAAAGAGTCAGAAGAGATTTGACAAGGGGCCCCATTAACCAGTGGATATAGTTGCAGTTTCCTTTGGGTCTAAACTTAAGGAGAAGTCAGTAAAAAGTGCTAATGCACTCAGATAATAACCAAAATAGAAAGACAAAGCACTATAATTTGTTAGGATTCAGAGATGGGATTATAGTTCTTGTTTTCTTTCTTTTAGGCTGTTGACAATCCATCTTACTCCGAGATTCGGGATATTTGTGCCAATGCTGGAATAATTCTGGGTGTAGAGGTGAGTGTTTCTTTTTAACACGTTACTAAGGTAAAAACAAAAAAATCCTCTAAGTTTTTCAAGGTAGGTAATTGTATTTACTATAGTAAACCACATAAAAAGTCGAAAAGAATAAAACTGAATGTTTGTTTTGGGAAGAGGGGGGTAAAAAAACGAAACTTTAAGAGTAATAGATGGTCCTGATAAGGATACATTTATCACTGCCCTGTTTCTTTTCTGCATTACTCCTGCCTTTGTTTACACTATTTATGCTATTGTTGCTCATCCATATTTACTTTTCAGAACAAGGTTTATCCTCGTGAGTTGGATCCAAAGGATCACAAGGTGATGGGACGTATCAGAGTGCAGCTGAAGAATGATGATGGGACTGCGATGCTGGAGCAGTTTCCTACTAGTGAGTAGCAGCATTGGTTTAGATACATGCACGGTTTTTTGAGAAGGCCGGCTTTAATAGCAAGATTTCCTTTTACAGTGGAAGAGCTGGAGAGCTGAGAACAATTTCAGCTTGTCTGTCTTCTGATCCCTTGAGCATGGGACTTGTCTTAAGTCTTTCTGGGTCTCTCTTTGGATGCTTGACAGATTCTTAGAACAGCTGTCATAGGTTAGTTTCATAAGGTGATGGTGGCACTGATGGTTTCAACTTTTGTTTGGATTGGACTGATTTCTATTTTCATGGCGATTGCTACCACAGAACTGTAATATGAAATTAAAGTTTGATTTCGATTTAATCTTGCAAAAATAATGTAGAAAGCCCCTCCTGTCATAACGTTTGCTTTGTTTAAGGGGGATATGCTTCTAAAATCACTGCTCATTATTTCATCTTTCTGCTTTCCCATTTGAATTATTTTTTTTATTGATGTGGAAAATAACTGTTGTTTTTTTTTTTCTTTGTCTTTTTATTTCCAGAAAATTCTATTTTGATTTACGCAGCATCCATGATTCCTAAATTAAAGAGTCGTCAGCAGTCACAATCCTCATCACAGTCTGGTCAGTCACAGGGAGGCAAGGGCCAGAAGAAGAAAGGAAAGAAGGGGCGATAATTCAGTTCTCGCTTACAGTTGAATTTAAACTGCAGACATTGACCATTTCTTCACTTGAGTGGTTTGTAGCAGAACATGATACCACACTAAAGTTGTTTTTTTTTTTTCTTTTTTTTTTCACAAATTATAAGACTTCACAAATTCCAGAAACATTTAACATGTCCGGTCTCGGATGCTGTTCAATTACTTTATCTGCCAAAGTTGTTTTTTTTTTTTTTTTTGTTACTTTATTGTTCGTAGAAATTAAAAATATCAACTTATTTTCGTTTTGATTAGGGACTAAAATGGAGGAGAAAGACTCGCTTTAAACCTCATTTCTGCTCTTTCATGAATTGTTCAGTAGCAAGGTATATCAGCAAGGAATCATGAGCTTCCAAATGGGAGAGATTTAATTTTCAAGCTTACAAATTTAGACTCTGGCGAAAAAAGAATACTTCAGTTTGAGTATATGCCTGCTTGGATATAAAGTGTTCAGTTGGCAACAACCTCAAATATTCTGAAAAGCTGATTTTTAATTTAAAATTTACAGGTCTTGCAATCATTTCAATCTGATATTGATAAGAACTGATTTAGTAAGCGTTGGTCAAGTCCTTGTTAAGTTCTCTCCACCACACCCCCCCCTTAATAATTACTGTCTGAGTTCCCATCCAATTTGCCCTTGATTTTGTTTTGTACAATTTATAAAACTTTTGCTTACTGTGTGTGAGATTCTTGATAGTTTCTAATAACCAAAGCAGTAGGCTTTTGTTTCCATGTCAGATGCTTGATAAGCTATGCATTCAAAAAAACAAAAAAAAATTCCATGAGGATTTCCATAAATAACTGCTTTTCCTTCAATTTTTAAATCTATTTTGAAATTACAAGGTGGGAAGTAGGAAATAATGATAAGCTAATAGTTTTCTTCGTGTCTCTATTCGGAGTGGTGGCGTATAAGATCTTTCATTTTAAAGTAGATTTTTTTTCTCCATGTTGAATTTGTAGCTAATTCAAAAAAAAATACTCATGATTTCTGTATTTTAAGGTCGTCAGTACCAGGTGTAAAGTGATTGCACTAATAAAAATTTTAAAATGGTTGCACCTTTATTTGGCTTTTGGTTTAAACATTTGAAAGTTTTTTCAGTATAGATTTTTAAAAAAAACAAAAAAACTGCATGTTTAGGACATTAGGCTTTTACTCTCTAGTTTTGACCCCTGCCTAGAATGTGTTAAAATGACTATATTTAGTCAAATATGGGGTGAGAATGGTACAGATTGTTTTTGGTTATATTAACGAAAGATGTTGAGGTGTTTCTGGTATATTTATATGGGTGGGTGATATCTCATGCAAACATGCAGTAGCTAAGAGAGCAAAAAAAAAAGCATTTCAGTACGAGTTATTTCCCTTTCTTTACCAGCATCAGCAATGGAAAATACTTTAGAAAGGGACCTAAATAGCTCCCACTACCTACTTTGCTTCGAAGTAGCCAGCTAACAGATTTTTTTTCCGCACCATTTACACTTCTGGATCATTCCTGATTACCAGTGCCAGTCGTGTCGAAAAAGTCTGTTTATGGTTGTTCATCTGAACGATTTCAAAGACTTCAGTAAGATTTTTCCCCATCAAAACAAGTTGTGTCTAAAACCCTGTAGCCATCTTTGATAATTTTAGCAGATCTCTGAAGCTTCACATCCATAGAGGACAAATCTCATTATTAATTTGAACACTTTTTTTTTTTTATTTTTTGATTGACTATTCAAGATTTACTTGAAAACAAAGAAAAAATTGCATTATTTCCAGCCTGACAAATCATGGCCATTATAACTAAACTCTGTTTCTTTATTAAACAGTCAACGGAACTATAATTTTTATCATTCATCAGCTGAAAAGAAATCTTGGGAGATCATAACAGCATAGAATTAATTTAACTTCTAAGCATATTTAGGTTCTTGATATCTTATGGCTTAGATATTTGGAGAAATCAATAAACATTACCTTCACTTCTCTCAAAGGGTATGTCTAGGGCATTTTACAACCTGCCAGGGCTCATCCCCCTCCGGGCTGAGAGGCAAGGTGAATGTCAGTGTCCAGAGGAAGGCTGCATAGCTGTTTCAGACTTTTGGCCCTCATCAACAACAGGACACTTCAAACCCCCCAACCAAGGATCGAACCTGTGACAATGATTGACAAGCGAACTCACTATCCACTGCACATCGACACCATCTACTTTCGTTATTACATTCACCAAAAACCATGCACATTCCAGAATAGCATTAATATTATTTTTTAAACAATGCAAAGATTGAAATCTTGATTTACTGCTGAATGCTGACATTTAAATAATATTAAATGTACATAAAGTAGATTAATAGATCGGAATGTAGCAAAGTAAGATGCCTTATTAAAGAATTCGTGGTAAAAGTTAAAGCTGGTTTTTAGAGAATAATTATGTAACTCAAGCAAGGAATATATCTAATAATTTTTTTTTAATTGATGAGAAAATGATAACTTTGTTAAAATATGAACAAGAGTGTTTTCTAATATTTTTGGAATAACTAAAATTAAACTTATAAAGAGGGGATAGTGATTTCACTTGATGTGATAGTACAAATGTATAGTATTATGTGAGAACAAATATGTAGTGTAGGGCAACTTCAAAAGTAAACATTTATCTCCCCTGTGTGAGCTCCAACGAACCATAACTTCCCGGATAAAAACTGCAAAAATAGAGTTCATGATAGTACTGGGTAAAGAGAACCTCCAGCCAGGAGACTTTTAACCCTGTTTAGCGTCGAATCAACGAAGTTTCGTGTCGCTATCTGCTCCAGTTTCCCCAAGCTTCGCTGTGAGAGAGCTTTTTTTCTTTCGGTACCATCAAATCGGTAGGACATGGACGGGTTAATCTCAGCTGACGATCCGGATACTCGATCGGATTTGTATCAGGACTTTAACTTAGGTCGCCCTCTTTCAGCGTAACGAAATATGGGGGGGGGAGTCAAACGCTGAAGTGCTGAGTCTGAGTCGACGATGTCAAATCACAGGAAATGGACGATCTAAACGCGCACTTGTTACTCTTAGCAGTTTGGTGAAGAATTCTAAAAGTTTGTCTTCGAGTAAAGCTCAGTCTGATCTAGTACCTTTCATTATCAACATGAATTTTCCACAGAAGCATTGCTGGCTGGGATGCGCAAGACTTACTATACTCCCTCGGAAAGATTTGGGCTCTCCTTGAATTTAAGGAATTCCGCCCCGTAGACAGCAAGTGGTAACGATGTGAAGATGATGCTCCGCCACTTACCGGTGAAAATCTGTAACCAAGACGCCAGAATCCACCAATCTGTTCTATGCCATACGAGTGTGGCCGGTAAAAGATTTTTTTTTTACTGTGCTAAATACTTTTGTAGCCCAGTCGGTGATGGAGATGACGTTGGACCCGTTCCTTGGCTGAATTCTGCTGCATGGGCGAAGCCAACAAAGGAATCTTGATGGTAAATGGGGACCTGACGAGTCTCGTTCTGGTGTCACAGATGAAGTCTTCTAGGTACTTTTTCCATAGCGGTGCCATTTCTGTATGAGGGAGTGTCTAACATAATACCGGAGAGCACTGTATATTTAAATGATGATTCCAAGGAATGACAGGATGTTACACGAATAGCAAGAGAGTAACGTTCAGAAATGTATTACTTTTATTATATTTTCTGGACATACAATTGCATTTTGTTTCAAACGAAAACATTTAAATTACACAACTGAAATTGCTACAATAAACATTAAAAATCTGGAATCGTCGAGATGCGCACGGCGTGGCTTTCTAACCGTGAAAAACGAAAGCTCTCACCTTAAAAGAACTAAAATAAAACGCAAGTTGCCAGTCTCAAGTAATGATCGTTTCTTATCTTGCTCTGGGTAATCCGTGATTAGGAATTTTACTGCTGAAAATCGAATCGTAAATTGTAGCGATATTTGTTAGAACCTTGCGTCTCAATGTTACATCAGTAGAGTTGGCAAAGCACCTTGCATTTACGTAATCTTTTGCAAATGTACCGTTCACGTGGTTCGTGCCAGCTTCGTCTGTATCTCCAGCTACGTCATAAATACCCATGTACAAAGATGCAAAGGTTTTTCCCGCTGATGGAGACGAAGTGGGCTCGGTGCCAGCGTCCACGAGTGCTCGGTGCATGGTAAACAGTACCAAGGTGCTATCAGTTCGTAGCTTGAGCTTCGAAAGGGCACGGCAGGGTTTGGACTCGGCTTACAAGTGAGTTCGGACGGCAGGTTTTGCACGAAACACGAAGCAGTCTCAAGAACCGGACTTTTCGGGGAGAGGGCAACATCCACATCACGCAAGTGGTATTTTGGAAGGCTGAGTCGGCCCCAAAATCAACGCTTCTCCGCGTTACTACCGCTTCCTACCTTTCGCGAAGAAAGAAGGAAGTTGGAAATTAGAACGCGGTCATCGTTGGAAAAGCCCTTGTCCGGTATAATGGTTGCAGCCCTAGGGACGGTACTGCTTTTACCCGTCTCCAAGATTCGCCCTACTCTCTCTCTCTCTCTCTCTCCCCATCTCTCTCTGTAATGGCGTCATATCTCTGTAATGACGTCACGTCTCCATCTCTTTCTGTAATTGACGTCATATCTCTGTAATGACGTCACGTATCCATCTCTTTCTCTGTAATTACATCATAGTTCTCTGTAATGACGTCACGTCTCCATCTCTCTCTCTCTGTGATACATCATAGCTCTGTAATGACGTCACGTCTCCATCTCTCTCTCTGTGCAATTACATCATAGTTCTCTGTAATGACGTCACGTCTCCATCTCTCTCTCTCTGTATTACATCATAGCTCTGTAATGACGTCACGTCTCCATCTCTCTCTGTGCAATTACATCATAGTTCTCTGTAATGACGTCACGTCTCCATCTCTATATATACTGACACCATCACCTCCATCTCTCCATCTCTCCACATCTCTCCATCTCTCTCTCTGTAATTACATCATAGTTCTCTGTAATGACGTCACGTCTCCATCTCTTTCTCTGTAATTACATCATAGTTTCTCTTTGTAATGACGTCACGTCTCCATCTCTCTCTCTCTGTATTACAATCATAGCTCTGTAATGACGTCACGTCTCCATCTCTCTCTCTGTGAATTACATCATAGTTCTCTGTAATGACGTCACGTCTCCATCTCTCTCTCTCTGTAATTACATCATAGCTCTGTAATGACGTCACGTCTCCATCTCTTTCTCTGTAATTACATCATAGTTCTCTGTAATGACGTCACGTCTCCATCTCTCTCTCTCTGTAATTACATCATAGCTCTGTAATGACGTCACGTCTCCATCTCTCTCTCTGTGCAATTACATCATAGTTCTCTGTAATGACGTCACGTCTCCATCTCTCTCTCTCTGTAATTACATCATATCTCTGTAATGACGTCACGTCTCCATCTCTTTCTCTGTAATTACATCATAGTTCTCTGTAATGACGTCACGTCTCCATCTCTCTCTCTGTGATTACATCATAGCTCTGTAATGACGTCACGTCTCCATCTCTCTCTCTGTGCAATTACATCATAGTTCTCTGTAATGACGTCACGTCTCCATCTCTCTCTCTCTGTAATTACATCATAGCTCTGTAATGACGTCACGTCTCCATCTCTTTCTCTGTAATTACATCATAGTTCTCTGTAATGACGTCACGTCTCCATCTCGCTCTCTCTGTAATTACATCATAGCTCTGTAATGACGTCACGTCTCCATCTCTCTCTCTGTGCAATTACATCATAGTTCTCTGTAATGACGTCACGTCTCCATCTCCCTCTCTGTAATTACGTCATATCTCTGTAATGACGTCACGTCTCCATCTCTTTCTCTGTAATTACATCATAGTTCTCTGTAATGACGTCACGTCTCCATCTCTCTCTCTCTCTGTGATTACATCATAGCTCTGTAATGACGTCACGTCTCCATCTCTCTCTGTGCAATTACATCATAGTTCTCTGTAATGACGTCACGTCTCCATCTCTCTCTCTCTGTAATTACATCATAGCTCTGTAATGACGTCACGTCTCCATCTCTCTCTCTGTGCAATTACATCATAGTTCTCTGTAATGACGTCACGTCTCCATCTCTCTCTCTCTGTAATTACATCATAGCTCTGTAATGACGTCACGTCTCCATCTGTCTCTGTGTAATTACATCATAGTTCTCTGTAATGACGTCACGTCTCCATCTCTTTCTCTGTAATTACATCATAGCTCTGTAATGACGTCAAGTCTCCATCTCTCTCTGTGCAATTACATCATAGTTCTCTGTAATGACGTCACGTCTCTCTCTGTGTAATGACATCATATCTCTGTAATGACGTCATGTCTCTCTTTGTGTAATGACGTCATATCTATGTAGTGACGTCACGTCTCTCTCTCTCTCCTCTCTCTTCTCTCTCCTCTCTCTCTGTCTCTCTCTCTCTCTCTCTCTGTCTCTCTCTCTCACCCCTTCCTCTTCCGGCTGTTGCAAGACAAACTGAAATAATACTGTTGAAAGATATTTCGGAGAAGCAAAAGAACAGAAACGTTTTTCGACGTGAAAAACGACAAATTAGTTAATAAGAAACAGATTTTATATAACCAGCCAATGATGGCGACACCGGGTCTAATGTAGCAGCAGCCTCAGCCCTCGTCTGTCTTCGTTATAGCGCAGGAGACGGGGTGGTTAGCGCCACGTGGAAACTACTCGGCTATTGGCGAGATTTACGCTTACCTTCGATGTTCCGGATCGAAATTTCGTCTTCACTTAATCTTTAAGCCGGCGAAAGACAGTAAATGTCATGTGACTACCACGTAAACGCGGTGTGTGTGTGTGTGTGTGTGATTATCTCGCTGTCATTAAAGACAAAGTGAAAATGGCTTCTTGTCCGGTGAAATATGAACAAGTTTAATTTCGTCATTGGGCCGCTAGATGGAGCGACCAGGAAAAAAAGGCGAGTAATTATTATTAGTATTATTATTATATTATTATTATTATATTATTATTATTATTATTATTATTATTATATTATTTTTTTTTTTTTTTTTTTTTTATCTTTTTTAAAGTGATTTTTTGTTATGATTAGAACAACTAGTGATGCGAAATAGACTGTTACAATGCGGAATTAATGGGTTGAAACTAGATTTATCTCCCCCTCCCCTCCTTTTTTTTTTTTTTTTCTTTTTTGCATGTGTTAAAGGTATCCCGTTTTTTTTTTTTTTTAAATACGGCGGCCTGGAAGCCTTTTACCACCGTATAATTACTTAATTCTGCGTTTGCGTCTCTCGATGTGCGCGCGTTCACATCCCGGTGCGGTGTACGGTTGCTCCATCTGCCACTTCGGTGACCGGCCTGCCCGGCTCCCGGGAAGAAGAAGAATAATGTCGCTTTGCCGTATGTGGGTTTTTATTCTTTAAAAAAAAAAAGGGGGGGTCAATGGACCACGGTTAGGTCGGTCTAGAACATCGTCCAATCACTCCCTTCCCCTCCTCTTCTTGCTCCCTGTTCTTCGGCGAGGACAAGCGAATGCTCTCAAACAATGGCCATCACCTCACCATCTGTCCCATTCCGCTGTTCTTTTCCCGGTTTCTTCCCTGCATAATTATTCTACGGTCCTTTTGTCTTTCCCAGATTGAGCATCGTTCGTATGCATAACGGGTCCGTTCCGTTACAAGGGTTCTATAAACACACACACACACACACATATATAAGTATTGTGTAGCCTTAAAATTCTTGGGCGGAGGCGGAGGTTGGTTGGGGGAGAGAGAGAGAGAAGTCGGTTATCGGAACAGAATCTAGAATTAAAACCCCCACCCCGAAGAAAATCGTCACAGTTTCAGACAAAACCGCGGTTATTGTCAACCATCTGGCTGCCCCTGTTGGCGCTCTCCATCTCCGGATTAAGATAAGCCGGCCGTGAGCTATAATTATCTCCCCTTGCGCCTCTCGCCTCTCCCGAATGTCCGGCGCGGCGCGTGCGCAAAAGGCGCGGCTCGTTTCTAACCTTAGGCGATGCATCTGTCGGCTCGCTCCCGGATGGGTCCAGAAGAAAAGCACTTATGGAGCGGGGATGGCTGCGTAATGAGGCGATTTGTATGCGCCTCTGCTAAGGACGCCGGCGTTTCATTTTCTTTCGCTCCCCCTTCCCCTTGCCCCCTCCTCCCACAATGCAACGCGCCAGAAGCCGATCTCCTTACAAAACGCCACTGCAATTCTCCTCTCCTGCCTTTGTAATTACAATTAACGTTGCAGACGGACTCCCGGGCCCCTGTATTCATCTCCCCCCCCCCCACACACACACACCCCACCCACCTTTCTTTCAGTTGTATATTTTTTTTGCCATTTTTTCCTGCAGACATCTTTTAACGAAAGCCGGATTTTATTCGCGCTGCATTGTGGGATCGCCGCACACACACAACTTCATTAAATATTCCGTCCACTCGCGATTATCAAACAGGACTCTGCTGAAACAGATAGATATCCCCTTCAAACGCAGCGTTTGCCCAACCCCCACCCGTTTGTTTATTTATTTATTTAATCTTTGATCGAACAGACGCCTTGTGATTCAATCCGTCATCTCTGAACGCGAATATCGGCGCCATTTTGTCTGTACCCGGATGAGGGTTGGCGAGCAGATGACTCTCCGCGAAGTACTTCTTCTCATTGACTGACACCGGTTTCCAGCTGAACAATATTTACCTGTTTGTAAGTGAACTATTCCCTAAATGGTTGCATTCTTTGTTCTTCTCTGTCTTTAAATCAATATTCAGATATATTTGTCACCGGACAGCAGTAATCATGAGATA
>JACATO010002218.1:0-201296 GCA_018389105.1 Nautilus pompilius | reverse complement strand
TATTCCCTTCGATGTGAACCACGTGGCTCGCCGCCGTGTCGACCAATCAATGCGCGACACGCGGCCAGCCTTCCTGCGAGTTGACTGTGAGCAAAGTGTTGAAGGAAAGTAAAATGGGGAATATACGGCAACCGCAGTGATCATTTTTGAACTAACACTATCATCGTCGTTGTTACACCTATGGGAACAGCTGCAACTCGGGTGGATGTTTTTCGTCTTCGTGTTTTGATTAATGAAAAAAGCATCTGTTGAGACGGCACATCAGGAAAGGTAACCTTTACTGCAGTGAATGATGCATTTTCAAAGAGATTCTGGGGAAAACTTCAGGTTCAGTTCGCTTAATAAATCTGGAATGTATCCCTTTGCCCTGTCAGGTAGCAAAGCATAAAGTACTGGATGAACACCACCAAATCTTTCTGCAGGTTTGACGTATCGCTGCGACAATTGTTGATTGGAAAATCGAAGAGTCTTGGATCTTTATCAAAAGGTCTGGACACCCCCCCCATTCTGGTATACAGACATTCGTTCAAAGCCTGGATTAAATTTGTACTGAGTGGCTTCAGTGCTGAGACAGTAATCTCCCTTTACAGAATCGACTCACGTGCCCGATGTTGGACGGTCGTTAAGCTCACTCACAACTTATGAGATTTGCAAACGTCACCCTTGAGTTCTTCTCTTCAAACATCACTGCCCTCATCCAGCCCATGGACCAGGACCCGACCAAGAATCTCAGCCACAGATCCTAGGACCGCTGCATCTCTAGAAGCAGATAAAAACAGCGATGTCCAAAGTGTGTTGAAAACAATCAACTTGTCGTGTATTTGCTCGTTGTGCACATCGGGCGTCCGTACAGACTTCAAGAGTTCTTTCCTGAAGCTGTTCAACACCGTTGGAAAGCGGTACAGAGCTCCACCCCGAGGTTTTACAAGCTAGTATGGTTTAAATCGGTGTTTTACTCCTTTTATTATTGTATCACTCTCAACCTGGAGAGGGATGAGCTCCGCCAGGTCGTAGAATGCCCTAGACCCACCTCTCATGGTACCCCAACGACCCGTGGGTTTATGAGACGAGTGAAGTGAAGTGATTCTTGTATCTGTCAACAAGAGTCAATGATATGGTTCTGTATCGACTCTCGATTGTCCGTTGAGGTCAGGGCACCGCACCGAAGAGTTTATAATAACGAGTTTCTGCTTTCTAATGTATTATTATTATTAAAGAATATTGGTTGGTATATTTCTGTAATATTTAATTGTGTGGAGTAACGTCACTTCTCTGGACCTATGCGTTAATAGTGACGTACACATGGTCTGCACACAGTTATCGTTCTTGTCAGGTATCCGGGATGGACTATAGCCATCAAACCATCATGCATTGATTGAGTTCGACGTTGCGTTAGTTTAACCCGACTAACGAATGTACCGAGACACTACGTATGGCGAGGAAGGAGAGAACCTGGTGCAGTCGCCAGCGTTGCTAACCGCAGGAAATGATATCGGTAAACTGGAAGCACACGATGGAAGGAATGGTTTCGAAGTTTCTCACAGGTTAGGGAGTCCAAGAAAAAAAAATGGCTGTACTCTTAGATTGTGATGGGAAAGATGAGCAAGATATTCACTTTACTTTAGAGGAGGCAGCTGGAAGGGATGAGTACTCGAAAGTTAGCAAATATGTTAGGAAAAAATGTTCAAGCCAAAGTGAATGTCACTTTCCGTGTGATGAGACAGGTTAATTGTATTCGGGGAGACATTTCCGAGCGATATGATGAGTTTCAGCTTGTGGACAAGTTAAGGGACTGTAAGGCGACACTGCACAACTCACGTACAGGTTTCCGTATAGTCTGTGGCATAAACGTCTGATCCCGTTGATTGTTGTTCAGAAATCAAACAGAGACATAATACTTGCGTCAGTCAAATAAAACTATTTGTGAGATTCATCCAATTCCAGCTGTCGACACGAACGAGAGTAAAGCATTTGCTAAGCTGAATCTCGAATATGGGTGCCGCCAAACTGGACTGGAAAAGTCATCAAGGGAAATTACTTTTGTAACGCAAAGGTTTTTTATAGGTGCAAGAGACTAATCTTCGGAATCGGTTCAGCAGCATAAAATCAGCAAGTGATCTGAAGTCTTTCATGATTGTGAGAGGGTACCAAATTTATCCTGCGACATTGTGGTACACGGAAAGATCAAGAATGGACTTGATGTAAGGAAAAGAATCTCACTTTAAATGAAGAGAAACGCCAGCTGGAAATGGAAACAGTTATTTTCATGGGCCAAAGGACCGACATCAGAACCGGTCAGAGCTATTTTAAATGCAAATCAACTACACAGTGCATCGGAGGTGAAGAGCTTTCGGGAATTTTGGTGCCAGACTGGGTGAGAGTCTGGCACCATTTGTTAGAGCATCTGAGGGGAAACTGACCAACAAAAATGTTAAGTTCATACGGACAGCAGTAAAGAATCGAGAAACTGAAAGTATGTTTAGTTAAGGCCAACAGACTCGGATATTATCGATTTGAGGAAATTCAAACGCAATTAATAATGGATGCTTTTAAGATGGGCTTCAGTGTCGGTTCTTCTCTGAGAATATGGTGGACATTGTCAACTGTGGAAAGTAGATATTCAACAACGGAAAAGAAAGCTGCGTGTGGGAAATTCCATGTTTATTTATATGGAGTTGAACTTGAACGATTCACAAATAAATTATTAGAAAAGTTGTAATGGATCAGAGTATGGGCGAAATGGTACATAGAGAGATGGGCAAGATGAGGTATGTACGTGGACGACAGAACATATCACGGATGCGTTGTCACGTTTGGTAAATTTCAGGGGAAATCATCAACCATGCAAAGTCAAACAAGAAACTCCTAAGGCCAAGGACGCAGAATTTTTTAGAAGCTGGGAAATGTATGAGTGAAGCGTGTGGAGTTAATGCATCAAGGACTTTTGTTGATATAGGTTCCAACCGGAGGCCGAAAACGAAAGTATAGTGGTCTGACACGGAATGAAAAAAGGATGTTATGCCATGTCATGGTTGTCAAACCGCTAACACAAGGCCACCACATGAGCAGGCCCACTGCCTTCGGGTCTTTATGCGTTTGTCGTTACTGACTGTTATTGTCGATACTGTCAGACTGAAATTACCTCTGACAGTGGCCCGCAATCTAGACCTGACGTATTTGAGAATCATTTGTGCCAGATCGGTGTGAAACATAAGTTTAAAATGCATTCTTTTTAAATGCAGTAATTTAAAGAGTTCAACATTTGAAAAGGGGGGAATGTGAAATATTGGTATACTGTAGTAGTAGTATTTAGTTGGGTAGAATAAGGGAGATAACTCCTCCAGTCTTATGCCTTCCTAGTCATGTGACCTGTAGAGTCATCGTTTTATCATGTATTGACTGAATTCATCGTTGCATTGGGTTAATTCGACTAATAAATGTATCAAAACACTACAAGAAATTCAGTCTTTCGTGCATGATATTTTAAACACCTTTCCCCAGGTAGGGACTAATGACCCACTGGAAAATTAACGTTATTAGATGAGGGAGAACGAAGTGGTGAGGAAGATGGCGGAGGACGAGATAACATTAAATCACGTGCTCAGAGAAAGAGAAGGGAAGGCGATAAGTAAACTGTTCATTGTTCTCGCTTATTCATAACATACGAGGACGATGTGCTTGCGGTATCAAGTCTACATGTGTCTATTGGTGCATTTTCTCTAATTCGGTATTTTAGGGGTTTTTTTGTTTTTCATTTTAAGGCACCCATATAAGTAAACGTTTTGAAGCCAGATATTTAAGTTGAACGGAAAGTATGTGCTATGACGTTTCTTCTAAGTTTGGTTGAAATGGCAGACTGGAATATTCCTAGAAGATCGCTGATCAGGAAAACGACGACCTATCTGGCACTGGTTTTATCGTTTTCTCTGTATCTTGTACAAGGTTTGGGGGAGAAGTCTCGAATTATATCAATGCATGCATTTATTACATAGCTAATACGGTTTTATTGATTTGGCCAATCCCATATAACATAAATGTATGTGTGTTTAAGGTGTGCTTATCTCTATATCGGACATCTTGGTGGGCGGATAATAAGTTTGCGCTATCACAGGTTTAAAATAGGAGAATCCCGTGACCCGGGATCACGTTTTAGGCTAGAGTCCGTGACAGATCGCTAAAGGCTCACACGGCCAATTGTCAATGCTGCGTAAAAGTGACCTGGAAGGCATTCAGCAGCGAAACCAAAACACAGAACGTGCCATCCACTCGCCAGTACGCACTCATCCACTAGATTCTTTTGCTGAAATCGCCCATGCAATAGATGAACTAAAGAATGGCCCGACGTCACGTCCATCCACTGTTCAACAGAAATATGATTCTTAGGATCTGGTCAGATGACAGGTCATCTGGCCTAGAGCTCGCATCTTAGTTTAAAGAAAACCTGGCAGAGAGCTTTAAACCTAATGTCTTCAGCCTACGGTTAAGCATAGAGCCAGGAGATTAATGTTCTGGGCTGCAATCTATAATGGTGGAAAGGCAAAAGTTGTGTTTGTTGAAGGACCACTCAGTTTTTCCAGATACATCGCCAGATTAAAGTCACATCTACCGTTATATCAACAAGGCATATTAAGACTTGATGCCCGTATTTTTAAGGGCCCTTCGTACTGCAAATGGTAGCTCGATCGAGTAATGGCATAGAGATTTCCACTCTACGTTCTTGTCTTTGCTTTCAGTTTCTCCCGAAGCAAACGAACATATTTTAGTAGTAACAACGGGTTTCCAGATTATTATTGGAGGGCAGGGTAGTTAGAATTACAGATTTAATGCAGCAAACGGCCGAGCTGATTTTGCGGCCATTGTTGAGATTACGTGATGGCGAATCTCACGACTGGTATTGTGGAACGCCGGGCAATGAGCTTCGCCAAACGTCGTGCAAAAACGCATTAAAGTAAATAGTATTCTAAATGTTGGAAAAGAAAAAAATAAAAAAAAAACCTTGAAATGATTTTAATAAAACAATAATTCTAAAAAAAAAAAATTAAAGTAATAAATGAAGACTGAAAATGGTGAGATCGAAACACTGGTATAGTCGACGAGGATCTAAGAGGGGCCATTCTAGGAGCGGTGCTCCTTTTCGCCGAAACCACGGATTTTTAAGGGCCCTTTGGAAAGCTCTCCAATTATTTAGTCTAAAAGCGGTAGTAGAAATGGATACTGGACCGGAAGTGCGTGTGCATGATTTTTTTTTTATTGTTTTGAGGCACCGGTCCTACCGAGGGAGCTCCCACGTATCCCTCTACGCTAAGAACGAACAGGTATTGCATAAGGATTACCTAATAATCGCGTTATTGGTCGTAAGAACCCTGTCACTACCAATAAGGTGACTGGCAAAGCCCGAGCCAAGCCACTGGTGTACGTATTTCGCCATGTTTCGACGTAGTTTTATGAAACCAGAACGTGGATTATTAGTTCCTCCCGTGGCCCTTGGTTTGTTGTTGTTGTGGTGGTTGTGGGGGGGGGGGACTTGTTATACACGACGATGAAACTAGAGGGGACACCGTATTATCTCAGTGGCTGGTATCTATGGGAACTAGCTCCGCGTGCTGCCGGTCTGACCTTTCCCCCCCGAACCCCTTCCGCGGCGTCTTGACAGGTAAAGAATGAGCGCACCTACCTAAAGATAGTAGAAGGCAAACGGGCAGGCGACAGCCATTATCAGCTCCAGCTGATAAACCGTACGGTTGCAATACATCCGCTAGTTTCGGCGAGGAACCGAAGGATTCCTGAGACTTGGCGGAAGGAATGACCGCATAACCTTAAAATAAATCACTTCGCGAATAAAAATAGATGTTTATTCCCAGCTTTACTACTGACGAGTTCCAGGGCTTCGGCAGAACGCAGCTCCGTCCGGGCGTCTCCTTGGCGGAGGAGCCGCAGATAGAGATAATAGCCCTGACCTCTAGCGGAACGGCGGCGAACCAGCAGAAATGGTCTGGTTTGGCCATTTGTAAGGAGCAGTTCGTGGGCGACTCAATGGAAGTTCACGAAATCCTAGGAAGGAATTTCTAGTAACAGTCCTTCAGATATTGGGGAATGATTTTAAATAGATCTACGGAATGTTTTGCCCGATAGAAATATTCTCAGCTGGATCCATTTCGAAAACACATCTTTGCCGAAGAGATACAGGAGGAGCTCTGCTCTACTTTCAGTTGTCAGATTTATTCTCTTCCGACTATCTGAGATGCAGTTGAACGGATGTTTTTTTACACCTATATACTAAAAGAAACAAAAAAAACCAATACAATAATAGATAAATAAATAAATAAATCTGTATGTATAAAAACAATAACAAATAAATACCTGTATTGTGACACCAAGAGTTAGCTATATACATACAAGGAAGTGTTCACGGTTGCTGCTACAAACAGTAACTAATATATACGTTCTCAGGAGTTTCCATCCTCTCCGACATGTGATCTGATCTGGAGCTACGAAAATAAACACCAAATGATTTATTAACTAGTTTATAAACACTTGGCTGGAAACTATTATAAAAATGTTTTCTTTCCATAGCATTGGTTCAAAGTTCCTGTCTTTAATAAACAGAGCAAGGGGTCGATTTACGTTCATTACATTATTTGGAAGATAAGAGTAACGTGTTTTTTTACAAAACGTCGCTTGAGGTATGAAAACATGCAGATTTTGCATGGTTCTAATATAAAATGATAATGTAGCCAACCTCGTGTTTTAGGACTAGTTCGCCTTGTTTTATATTTTGAGAGATCGTCAATAATTTTGTTTAATTTCCATCTGTTGTCCATTCATTGTGTAATACAAATATCTGATTCATTTTCTAACTAAAATCGTTTTGAAGCTATTATTAAATATATTTTCAAATAAGACTTTAAACAGTTGACCAAATGAGAACATCTGAATCACAGTATTACCAGGAAATGTAACTCTTATTTTCCGCCTGCCCGCTACACTTTTGCACTCAGCCGTTCTGGTGTCTGATGGGAGTTTAACGTCTGATAATTTTATAAGGGAGTTTTGGAAATCAAGGTTTGACTATGTAACAGAGAAGTTTGCCTTAAACTAGGGCACACCTTGGTTGTTCCACTCGTACGAGATCAGACAGCATATAACTGTTTCTTAGTGTGTCTGCCCTTCACTTTTTAACGGCAGAATACAGGAAGAAATAAATTTGGTTAGTAACAGAAAAGTTAGGGAAGTCAGTCATAATAATAGATTAAGGGAGAAATCATTGGAAATAAACGGAGGATTTCCCCACTGCTGGAAAAATTAAACTCCGGGAACTGAAGAGCAACTTAGAGACGGAGAGAGAGAGAAGAGAGAGAAGAGAGAGAGAGAGAGATGGAGGAGACGGAGAGAGAGAGAGAGAAACAGAGCTAGAGAGAGGTGGAGAGAGAGAGAGAGAGAGAGATGGAGAGAGAGAGGAGACGGAGAGAGAAACAGAGCTAGAGAGAGGTGGAGAGAGAGAGAGAGAGATGGAGAGAGAGGAGACGGAGAGAGAGAGAAGAGAGAGAGAGAGATGGAGAGAGAGAGGAGAGAGAGAAGAGAGAGGAGAGAGAGAGGAGAGAGAGAGAAGAGAGAGAGAGAGAAGAGAGAGAGAGAGATGGAGAGAGAGAGGAGAGAGAGAGATGGAGAGAGAGAGGAGACGGGGAGAGAGAGAGAGAGGAGAGAGAGGAGAGGAGGAGAGAGAGAGAAGAGAGAGAGAGAGAGGAGAGAGAGGAGAGGAGGAGAGAGAGAGAGATGGAGAGAGAGAGAGAGAGAGAGAGAGAGAGAGCTAGAGAGAGGGGAGACGGAGAGAGAAACAGAGCTAGAGAGAGGTGGAGAGGAGAGAGAGAGGAGAGGAGAGAGAGATGGAGAGAGAGAGAGGGAGACGGAGAGAGGAGAGGAGAGAGAGAGAGAGAGAGAGAGAGAGACGGAGAGAGAGAGAGAGAGAGAGAGAGAAACAGAGGAGAGAGGAGACGGAGAGAGACAGAGAGAGAGATGGAGGAGACGGAGAGAGAGAGAGAGAGAGCTAGAGAGGGGAGACGGAGAGAGAGAGACAGAGAGATGGAGAGAGGAGACGGAGAGAGAAACAGAGCTAGAGAGAGGAGACGGAGAGAGAGAGAGCAGAACGTTTTGATTTGTAACATAAAAAGGATACCAACTGAAGGGTCGAGTAATATCGTAAAAAATTGCTATATAGGGGTAGTAGCGAAACCATTAGAGGATGTATCGTATCTGCTGCAAGGATACGTCTTAGGACCGGTACACCAGCAAACCGCGGACATAGGGCGATGGATGAGACGAGGGGCCTGTCAGCACCGCGGCCGACAGATGTACTTTTTCTCAGCTCGGTGATGGCTGAATCAGCAAGTATTGGCTCTGTATCTCAGCTCGTCAGAAGCGGAGAAGGTAGGATTGATACCGGTACAGCAACTGGAAGGCATCTCGCTTCGCGCAGCGTCGATCTCAATAAACCCGCGTCGGTCGTTTCCGACGACGCACCAAAGCATGATGGGAAAATGTCCGGAGGCCTTATCTCGCGTATCTGATCCGAGATAACCAGAGAAGCCGGTTTGGACCCCGTCACTGCCTAATCCACGTAGAAGCACGTTGCAGTCCGAGTAAAAACGCGGCAAAAGTCGCGCGGCGTCTTGAAGCTATCGTTCAACCCGATACCTCAAGGTCGCTCAGCGAGGCGGCTTCCCAGGATGCCTTTGGAAGACTCGCGATCTCCCGGTTCCGAGCTTCCTGTTCGCGCCGAGGTCAGGTGGCTCAGTCGCGCTGACCAGACTGTGGGAAGCACTCGAGGGCATGAAGACTCCTTCAGCCCATAACAAGAACTGCCATCTGGTTCCTGAATTTTTCACAGATGAATTTAAGATCAAATTCTGATTAATTTTTAAAATGTTTTTTTTTTTTGGGGGGGGGGTCACTTGAACAGTTTAAATCTAAACCTTCAAGGGGGAGGTGAGAAACACTACTTTTTTTCTCGAACAGATAAGAAGGATCTTTACGCCAGCCCGAGAAAATCTAATCGGAAACTGAAAGTAAATAAGCAAAACTGACCACAGAACATTCGGAAGAGTGTCTCCGAGCCTCTCTTCATAGGGGACTAGTAAACATTAATAAATTAACGGGTACTGTTCAAAGTCAAGGGTCACGCTTAAAGCGGTGAGTTCTTGTTAGCATCATCCCTTGTCAAAATTCTCACCAGTCGTATTTAATCTCGCTTCGTGTATCATCCCGAAGTTCATCGCCTTTTCTATTTTCTTAATATACATAGGCTGTGTGTTAGACATGGCCTTCATCTTAGACTCGCCTGTGTATTGATTACTTTATTAGAATAACCAGTTTTTGAAGTATTATAACAGAAAACTTTCTATCTTCAAATAGTAATCCATGTATCAATAAGGTTCTGTGACACTGAAAGTTGATTGATGGCGGTTATCTCTGTTTTATTACTTTTTAAAATGATAAATGAAAAAAAAAGGGGGGGCTAAGAAACACGACCCCCAGCTGGACCTCTCTTCTCCTTATTATGTGAACCCTTATTCACCAGCTTCAGCACAAAATTTAAGGTTCTCGTTCAAACGAGTTTTTTTTTTCCGCCTGTTCTTCCCGGCTGTTATTACGTTCTGCGTCTTAAAGATGGCGAAGCTTCCGGTGATGGGATTTTTTTTAAATGCCGGGGGGGGGGGTACAGGCTCGGCTTGGCGCAAAGGGACCTGTAGCACTTTCGATAATCGGACCTTGTAACCGCGGAATCCCCGATGGCAGGGGTGAGTGGGAGGGGGAAGAGAGGATGAAACAACTTGTAGAAATGCTTACCCGTTCACCCCGTGGTGAAGAAACCTTGGCGCTCGGGGACGGGTCTAGGGGGCGATCGAGGTTAACTCTTTTAAGACAACGATAAAGAAAAAAAACAAACAAATTCGAAAGATTAACCGTTACAATATCAGGAAAAAATACCCCCCCAAAAAATAAACAGGAACACACACACACACACTGGCAGAGGAGAATGGTAAAATAGCTCGGTCGGAATCCTAGAAACGACACACCAGAAAGGTTTTACAGAGACGGGTAATGAATGACGAGCGCGGGGAAGGGTTAACTTATACGCGGTTTACATCTTAATCGTGAAAGGAGGTTCGTGCTGGGTCCTTCTCGGGAGGGTCAGGGAAGCTGGAGCGAGTCTGCATCCGCCGCCAGTGATAGAGGAAGTTCTCTCACTCCGGCGGAATACAGTTAGGACGTGTTCGGGGAAAGAGGTCAGTGACACCTGAACTGTAGCCATGTTTATCAGGGGACAGCGTTGGGGCCCCTGAGAAGGTTTTCTCAAACAGAAACGCATATTTTGCTTAATACCACTGAAAAAGGGGAAATGAGTTGTTTTTTTTTCTTTTTTAATTACTGAATACGAATTTTTGCAAGGGAGATAATCACGCATGTGATTTACGAAATCTTACTTATTTTAATTTGGTTTAGTTTCTACAGAGAAACAGATCCATCACGACTATACAAGTACCCATGAAAATAAATGTCTATATCAGTACAATTTTTAAGCTGATGCTTTAGCCAATTTATAGTTGACTTTAGTATTTTTGGTTGCGTACAAATAAGACAGAATCTGTCCGTCCACGTTAATTTCGAATGCCTCGTACAGATCTCTATTTAAATATCTAGAACTAAAATTATTATTAATAATAAATAATATTATTTACATTTTTGTTCATTCTTTAGTTAATCCAAGGGTTTTTTTTTTTTAAAAAAAAAACTATTTTTGCAAATAGTAAACATACTAAGTTATGTTCTTTAAATAAATAAAAGCGGAGTATCAGTTATACTTTCCGGCGATGTTTACCTACTCGTTGACAATTCAGTTATTAAAAAAAAAAAATTTATTTTTTTTCCCCCTATATTTAAGCTCGTCAGAATCGTAGCTAATCTGTAGTAATTTATACGTCAGGTATCAGTGGCTGTAGATAGCCGAAAATTTCTGTTTCTGTCCAAACGCCTAATTATCTCGAAAACCTTTCTTGGTTCTCATAAAATCTCGAAAACTAATACACTTTAACCTCAGAAACATTTTAGTAAATCCTCTCCCCGATGACGCTTGGGTGGGCCGCTGTCTTGAAACTGGAGATTCGAGGAAATCAGATACTCCATGATTATCGAACACAGCCTCCCCCACTCTCTGATTTCAGCCATCGACTATCGGCACGCGACGTCCATCAGTTGTCGAGGCGGCGCCCTCTCTCGGCCCCGCACTGAACTTATTTATATATAAAAAAAACAAAACAAACTAAACGCGCACTTCCACGAGAATACAACTAAATTAGAATAACAATGACCACCAGAGATGATACTGTGTATAGATTAATTGTTTCCTTTGCGCGCGCCAGGTATCTTAAAGTAAAATATTCAGAAATATAACTAAGGAAAGGCGAACTCATCGTCACTGTTTACACTTGCATTAAAATGTAAAAAAAACAAAAAAACAACAACAACAATAAACAAAACATAATATAAGGGCGGTAACTATGCATTGCTTATTTTATTTATTTATTTATTTTAAAGATTTACGTACTCATCAGGATTGAAATAAATACCACGCATGCACCTTGTTACTGAACCGCAATGTATATTTAGAAGGACGTAAGATATTAAGGTGGCAACAGCGTCGAAAGGAAACAATTTTCCTTCTCTTAACATATCCAGAAGTTCCTTTACCATTGATAAGGCGACGGTGGGAAAACCCGAAATAACATAACCAGAAACCATGTTTTATCCTAATGACTTTGCTTCTGCTCTGCTGCTTATTAAGCACCCACTGAATCCATGTACCTGATTTTAGAAACTTTTTTAAAAAATTTTTTTTTAATATTCTGGTCTTTACGAACTTTTATATTTTCATAGACTTCTGTTATTTTTACGCAATTCTATATTTCTGATTTTTTCGCACTTCTAAATCTTATATACTTCAGCTTTTTTTTTTCTTTCTTATATTTTCACTGAGAAACTTTATTTTCATTTTCTAGAGATAAAAACATTAGTGGTTTAATCTGCTGGTGAAAATATTTGACAGCGTTGCTAAGGGAAAGAAAGAAAAGCTATTTCCAAATGGTTTAGGTTATTCAGCAAATGGTAAACAAACTTTGACGAGCGAGTCTTCCAGGAGCACTATCGACCAGTACGGCTGATGACCAGTTTAGTTTATTTGCAGTTCTATTGCCAATTCTGTCTCTAATGTCAAGCCGTTGTAAATAGCTGAAAGAACTTGGCTTCCGGCACAATATCCCTTCTTTATTCTGAAAACTTCTACCAGTCTTTTCCAAAGACACGAAGACCCAACGTAGGCGATGTTTTTTGTCGTGTAGCATAGATCCTGGCAGCATTCCGGAAATTCCTCCCTGAAGTTATTCTGTTTTTCCTAAATATGGGCTTCACGCTTGCAGAATAAATTCAATGTATGGACGAGTAATAAAACTAGAATTTCTCTGCTTTTATGTTTAATAATAATTTCCTTACATTTTGTTCTTTCTTTGAAAAAAAAAAGAAGAAGAAATAACATCATACGTAAGTTAATGAGGCCCAGCTCCACGTCATGCTGTAGGTTTGTGTGACATTTATAGAGAGTTCTTGGCTCTTCCAATAACTTAATTTTATATGTGGTGCCTGTAGCAACTCTAAGTTCTTTATTAATCTTTGTGCGGTATTAAATTATCACTCGCTGTATAGCATGTGTCTGGCTTGACTGTCGTTGTGTCCTGAACCCATTCGTACTGCTTGACAGATATTTACTACCATAAAAATGGCATCTGTCATCATTAAGTGACAGCACCTGACTTCTAATGCCAGCAATGGACACCACCTAGTTTGGCTGGGTATGAAAGCTAGTAAAGGGGTTTTTTTATTTTGTTTTTGTTATCTTTTTTGACTTCGGTAGAGTTGAAATATTTCCAACGTGTACAGGATCAGTTTCTGATTTTACCGGGACTCAAATAAATTATTAGCTGCGTGTACACACCTCTCTCTCTCTCTCTCCCTCTGTTCTGACTTCATCATTCTCGCCATCTCTCTGTACTAAAATTACCTCTCTCCCTCTGTTCTGACTTCATCATTCTCGCCATCTCTCTGTACTAAAATTACCTCTCTCTCTCTCTCTGTTCTGACGTCATCATTCTCTCCATCTTTCTGTACTAAAATTACCTCTCTCTCTCTCTCTGTTCTGACGTCATCATTCTCTCCATCTCTGTACTAACATTACCTCTCTCTCTCTCTCTGTTCTGACGTCATCATTCTCTCCATCTTTCTGTACTAAAATTACCTCTCTCTCTCTCTCTGTTCTGACGTCATCATTCTCTCCATCTTTCTGTACTAAAATTACCTCTCTCTCTCTCTGTGTTCTGACGCCATCATTCTCTCCATCTCTCTGTACTAAAATTACCCCCCTCTCTCTCTGTGTTCTGACGTCATCATTCTCTCCATCTCTCTGTACTAAAATTACCCCCCTCTCTCTCTCTGTTCTGACGTCATCACTCTCTCCACCTCTCTGTACTAACATTACCCCCCTCTCTCTCTGTTCTGACGTCATCACTCTCTCCACCTCTCTGTACTAACATTACCCCCCCCTCTCTCTCTCTCTCTCTCTCATTATTATGAACTGTTTCTGAGATTTTTCTTCTTGTTATTGTTCTTACCCACACACAGTTATTACAAACAATCCAAATGGTTATTCTTTTAGGATTTGTCTATTTTAGAGAATTCTCACCGATGGATGCAGGGAAACGTTACAGCCACGAGAACTTCGTACTACCAACCGCTGATTCCTTACACACGTAACTTGTTTAATATAGTTATTGTTATTGTATTCCACAGAAAGCCGGACATGCACTCCGGCTTACCCAACAAAGAGCCTTCTAGAAAGCTCCTGGTTAGTAGTAGTATGGGGGAGACTAGAGGAAGCCCGAGGGAAAGAAGTCTAGCCAGGGGAATAACAGGAACCGAAGCGCGTCATCATGGTACCTGCATATTGCGGCGGAGCTAAACAAGCTAACATTTACCTCAGCAGCCGTGGTATTAGAACACTGACGGGAAGAATCTAGATCAGTGACCTATAAGCTCCTCTATGACCAATGCGGAGACATTTCTGAGCTTTACTCACAGATGTTAACAGAAAACATCAATAAAGAGACTAAAGATGTGGTTCCTGCTGGTTTATAGCGAGAAAATTTCAGAATAATACATTATATTAACTGGTCATACAGCATAACGTACTACATTAGATTTCTCATCTTTGTAAAATATCTCATGATAGCCACAATATGATAAAAATTTAAAAAAAAAAAAAAACACACAACAACCTTGTTTCCATTGGCAACTCTGGGCATCACGCAGCAGAGTTTCTCTGAACAACCCCAACCGACTTCACGTGATGACGCCATCATCCACGCGCCTGGCGTCCACGTCCTGCCCAAGCCGATGACAGCTCCACTAGATTCAAAAATAAATGCTCGAAACTGCAGAAATTCCAAGTGTTCTGCGCAGGAAGTTTCTGACGAATCACCATTTATTCGAATTTTTCAGAAAAACGTGATTAAAACAACATAGGTCCTAACCAGCCGACCGTTTACATTTATGCTGGTAAATCCGCGCTCTTGGCGCTGAACAGCGCATGCGTTTCCGAAGATGGCGTCCCAAGGAATTTTCTTAGATGCAAAATCTAACTCGAAACCGTTCGCGTTTAAATCTACTTTGTTCTGAACTTCGTACTGTGAGAATGCTGAAAATTCTAACAGTAATTCTGTGTGGGCAGTACAAAAATTCTCCATGGCGTGAACCGTTACCACAGTAACCGCCACCCAGCGCCTAATGAAGAAGCCGCCATTTTAGGTGTTCTACATAATAAAAAGACCCAATCTCCATTTATGAATTAATTTTGAAAATGTTTAAGAAAATCAACACAAAACAAATTTCTCTGGAGTTTAAGCGGCAGCTTTAGAATAATAACCTGGCATTTTCTGATGGCGACTTCTACTGGCCGATAGACTAGGAAGCGCCACGAAAACTCGTGTTTGCTTATGAATAGAAGTAGGATAAATGTCTGTCGTTCTTTAAAAGCAGATACCATGTTAATTATTTTGTTGTTGTTATTTTTTGGAAGGCTAAGGCTTTTAATGCGATTCCATTCCAGCGAAGTTTTTTTTTTGACTTCATGGCTGCAGGTCTGGAAGCAATCGGCGATAATCGGAACTCCTCACGAGCCCTCGCTCGACCAGCCACTTTAACGCTTTCTCGTTAACAACTGACGGCACCAACTTCGTTATTTAATTAATTCAGCTTAATTAGCTGCATTTTAGATTTGTCTTCGTAAGGAGGCAGGAAGCTGTTGTATAAAGCCCCAGAGAGAGAGAGAGAGAGAGAGAGAGAGAGAGAAAGAGAGAGAGAGAGAGAGGATGTGACGTCAATACATAGAGAGAGAGGATGTGACGTCAGTACACACACACACAGAGAGGATGTGACGTCAGTACATAGAGAGAGAGGATGTGACGTCAGTACACACACAGAGAGATGGAGAGAGAGGATGTGACGTCAGTACATAGAGAGAGAGAGAGAGAGAGAGAGAGAGGTATGATGTCAGTACAGGGAGAGAGAAAATCGTACATCAGTTCCATACCTTGGCAGACTAATCCACTAAACCACTTACAGTTCAATTGATAGACTTTTCCGTCTAATTAAAAGCTACGCTTCAGCCTGTTTTTAACAATGGCCAGTAGTAGTAGGGTTAACTGTAGAGAGCCAAGCAGTTTTAATCCTACCCACAAGCAAGTAGTCCCCTTATCCTCTTAGATACCCAATGCCTCAAACAGTAAATCCAATATTAATCAAGCATATTCTGAGTACTTAAAACCTGGAAGCATTTTCGTGTTCAGCATTTTTCTTGTTTGGCCACCGTTTAGAGCCGCGTTGTTTTCTGTAGGATATCGCTGTCTTTTCCTCTCTCTTTAATTCAAGACTGAGAAGGAACAAGCGTTGTGCACGCATAGACTCCTCATCGCCCCTTTTCTTTTTTTTTTTTTGCTTTTGTAACTTGCTTTCACTCACTGAACCGGATCAGCTTCGTTTGTGGAGAGAATTTTTACTATGGAACGATCACTCCGCCGTTCCAGGATGACGTCGGTGGCCTAGGGGTTAACCCCGTCCCGATAATGACGTCACACGACTTTTCGCAGCGTGCTGGCACAGACATGCGCGCGGTGAGTGGATTAGGGAAATACCGGAACCACAGTGCTTGAGAATCACTATTTTCATAAAATGGGCTTTATGATGGCTTCTGGTTGTAGGCGGGTTAATCTCGTATGTAAAACAAATTGCAAAATTAGAGCATGGGGTATGGAATGTGAATCGAGCTTCTGTCTGCCGGTAACCAATGGAACGTCCTCACATCGGCACGCACTGCTAAAATTTAAAGCTGATTTTCCAAACTAAAGAGGCACTAATTTCTTCCTCTTTAATAAAAATTATAAGAACTATCGTTTGCCTTGGATTGGCATCATCGACTCTAGTGAGTTTTTATTAGAAATAACGACAGTATGCCTACTTCTATGGCATCTGAACCAAGTTGTTATTAGCAGACGATAAAACCAAATTGTCTCCCTAATTGGAGATATTGTTCAGCACTGTCACTATTTGTGCTTGCCTGTGCCTGGAACACTCATAGTGAACTTTGGGAATTTGATGCAGCGCTAGATGGCTGACGTTCTTATCGCCGCAGTGCGTACTCGTTCACTCTCTTCTCATCCTTATCCTCCTTTCTAAATCCATCACTTTTCTTACCGGGTGGTCGTTCTCTTCCATTAACCCAGGTGTTTTGCTCTTCATCCTAAAATTAATTTGGAAAATACAAAACTGAAAATTTTGCAAGGGGAGATAAACCTGTTGGAAAAATTGTAATTATGTTGTCTCGAAGTTGTCCTTTTAATATTATCTTTGACACAGTAAGTTAGAGAAACATCATCAACAAAAAAAATACCAGATGATATATTTCTGTAGTTTGAGACGCAAGCCATGATAGCTTCTTCCTGCCCTGCTCAGAAACTATTCACCTGCTGAATCTACACAGTACTTAATATCATTTAGTTAAAGAGACAGAGCCAACACTTAGATTTTAAAACTTGAACAGATTTTAACTATAATTCCTATTTACTAATCAGAATAAAAGTTATGGAAAGTCGGTTCACCAGATATTTCGAAAAGAAGCCTGAAAGAAGCTGTTTTTTTGTTGTTGTTCTTTTCTCTAGTTTTGACAGAAAATATGATGCTGGGAATGAATGTACGTTGCAGATATGTAGGGTTACATAAAATATAAGTTTGTCTAACTTACTTTTACGTGTAGTACAATAAAGCAGGAAACTATTTGGCTTTGCAACCTTTCTCCCATCCTAGTGCTGAGAAACAGTTCGATTAGATGGAATAGAGGCAAGAGGTCGTCGTCATCCTTGTGCATTTTTTAACTATCACATCAGTTGCTTTCTTCAATTCATTTTGATTGCACACTCAGAGCAGGTGCGCCAATATTTAGAATGGACATATATACACCTGGAATTTTCAGTTTTAGTCAGTAAAAATAAATATTAAAAAAAAACTTTTTTTTACTTATCAGTTTTTTTTATAAGGAAATAATTTCTGATAAGAATTTAAAGAAAAATAGGTAATGCATAACTTTTACATTAAAATATATATTATATGCAGTCATAATCAAAAGATGGTAAATCTTCCAGAGCTAACGCTGTGCACAGACAGATAATCTCTTATAAGACTACAGAGAAGCAGGTAATTCTTCCGGACAGGCAGGTAATTCCTCAAGATAGAAGGGCTCTCGTTTATTTCTCAGAAACACAGGGTCATGCTCAACTATTCTCGACAATGTCTCTGGCCATTTTTGTTAATCCAGACGATGTTATAGAGAGGGTTTAGCTGGATCCTGCAAACACAGACCAATAAAACTCACGAATTACATAAGAGGAAGGGGCTACGAGTTCACGACGAATAGTTATTTCTTCGCTGTTCAGAATGTATTCCTTGTCAATTTTCTTTAGACTTGATAATTATTAAATAGTATGTTAGCTTGAGTTCGCGCACCCCACCAAATGCCATAGTTTTTTTCCAAGCTTTACTTAGTGGTACCAGAAGTTCATAACAGTATCACAAAGAAGTGTGCAATGTAGACTTTTTATATGAGCACCCAGAAAACTGTTTCACCAGTATACTCCTAAAAGAGAAATGGCTTATGGCTGATAAAGATAACTGGATCAGGGATATGCATAATCCAGAAAACGTTAAGGCTGCACCACACATTGGGAATATTTTGTGAACAGTTAAAATTAGACCAGTTAAGTGTATGATTGTAAATTTATGTTAAGCTTCATCACGTGGTTTTACATTTAACCTTATAAAACTACTGCTTAATTATGAAAATAATTAATATTTATCGATGTACGAAAAACATATTAAGCATGAAAAAAGACAATTTGATAGCAGCTTTATAAATCCTGGTTCGACAGACTTGTATCATTCACTGTCTAAACCTTTCACATCCCGACGATGGTGTGTTCGAACCGGTGTTAAAGAGTCAATTATGAAGCGTCGTTGAGTCATATAATAACTTTAAATAAAAAAATTTGCGAATGATATTGTACAACCGGCGCTAGTTTTTACAGGGGTAAGTTGTTACAACAGCAGTAATTCCCATTTAAGCGTAAAAATGAGGCTATAACTGACGTCATACGTTTAATAAGGAATTATTAGCTCCGATTGTCTCCCCTATAGATGCTGTTACTTACTTTTATGTAAAGCCTATGAGAGAAAAAAAAAAAGATTTTTGAAGGAGCTGAAAGGGCTTCAACATTGAATACGTAAACAAAGTCAGGGGGTCAGAGATACATTGTATTATCTGATGTGCCATGGCATAACGGTGTGGACAGAACCGGCATTAACCATATATCTGTTTATGTGGTCCAAATCCGGTTTCCATCTGCTGATAATTCGGAAATTCTTTCCGAAACACAACGCTACGAAAACTCCGGACAGCCTCCGAGTAGAAGCCGGTGAAAATCTCTCTTATGGTCATCAAAGGACAGATCCAAGGGTAATTCTTTTGCTGTCGCACTTTTCTCTCTCCATCAGAGTTTCGGTACTTTATTCGCTGTAACGATTTGATAGCTAAACGCCCGGAACCATTCGACTGCCTCGCCATGGGTTCTTGTGGCGCTGCATTGTGGGGCGGCTTCATGTACGATTGGCCGGATGGAAACCAGTGAGACCGCGCGCGCAGCCCATCTAAGCGGTTCCTCAATACGTCTTTCAAGTCCACTGTAACAGATTTTAACAGAAGAGTTTATAATTCTTCGTCCGGTTTATGGAAGAGTAGCTAACCAATGATCTCATCAGCTAAGCCATCGACTTAATGAAAACGCCGGACATTGTCCAGTGGCGTAGAATCCCCATCTAGTTCACGTATTCTAAACCAAGATGTCCGACCTTAGTTAAATGTAAATAGTACTTAATCCGCGGGCTGAAACACAGAATAAGTAATGATATACGACTTGTTACCATAACAAGTCCTTAATAGGCTCCAAATGGTTGATGAAGCCTTCATCAAAACAATTTTACTAGCAGCTGATTGTACAATCGAAATACCGCCATTAAAATTCCCAGCATCCTCTTGGTGAAACGTGACGTAGTGTTACTCTCTTACTGCTTGGGTACTACCAGACGACTCGGTGTATTTATCAGCGTTTACCGCGTGGCGGATCACCATCTGTCGGAAGCTGAGGTTGTTTTGGAAAATCTACATCTGTGCTTGGACCCGATGTCTCTAAATGAGAGTCTTCGCTACCATAGCCAGGCCATGGAAGGCTCGCCAGAGTCCCCCCCAAGGGGGATCAAGACCGAGCCCACACCCTCTGTTGGTAGTTTCGGTGCGCACGCCATCAATACAACCGTCTTTATGGAAGTAACCAAATCTGGTTAATGAAACTGAGAAATGTCTCTTGTTCATATTTAGGAGAAGTAAATAGAGAAGAAACAAAAAAAAAAAAGAGAGGTTTTACATAGATTTCTCTACTGCTGTATTTTTTCCAATATCTCTAATACTTTTATCAGTTTTGGGGGACGTCCAGATGGTATACAAATGCACAAAGATTCCTCAAAACTTGGAAAACTTTTTAAAAAGACATTATTTAAATATTAATATTATATTAGAACACTTGTGATCGTATTTCTTTCTGTTGGCTATAAAAAATGGCATAATATATATATTTTTTTTTTTTAAACCGCTGTTTTCGTATTCTAGAGGACTGTAGGAATCTTACCTGGCCAGGTAAAACTTACATCAGACAGGTAAGAAAGGTTGACACAGCATTCTGCTTAACCCCGCGACCTTTTCGGATAATTAATCGTAATGCCGTGATCGTGATGGTGGACGGGAGAGGCGTGGTGCTTCGAGTCACATTCCTTATCAGTATTCAGCCTCGGCGATCAGGGGACAGAACGTCAAAGCATGGCCGCCACCCGCGCTGCTTTTCTGGTTTTGCACCTGCTGCTGGCACAGGCGGAAAGGGATACGAGGTGGGTTCGTTCGTAGCTTCTGTTGTCGTTGTTGTTGTTGTTGTTGTCGTCGTCATCGGTGGTGCTGAGCCTGACCGCCGTCCGGCCTCGCTCGCTCATCTGTACGGTTGTTCCGGAGAACACGGTCTACCAACAATGGCGGGGATCGGAAGCGCCACCGAGACAGAACAGACCTTACGGTATATTAATGATAATAGAGCGAAACTTGTGCGTCCAGTTTCTCCGAGACGACGAGACAATTATACGAGAAATATTATAAATGAACGCGATCCTAAAACAAAATCTCCCTGTCCTTGCTGCGAAGGAATTCCATCTTTAAAACTAATATAACTTTTTAAAAAAAACAACAACAACAACAACACGCATTATATGTCCAAATCGTTAGTTTTTCGTATACCGGAATTAGAAAGATTGGAAATATATTTAAAGATATCTTTATTTGGAGAATAAATAGTAAAGCAGCAAAAAAACAACAAACAAACAAAAAAAATAATGATATAGTTATTGCCGAATGTCCATAAACAATTTATTCGAGATCTATGAACATTTTTTTCAAAGAATATACAAAAACCAGTATTATTTTGTTGTTGTTGTTGTTGTTGTCACTGACCTATGAATAACAAGCAAGTCATTTACTGCGGTCCTATCTTTATAATCGGGGGTAACATATTCTTTTCAAGAGAGCCATCCCGCGATGGCCGACTGCCAGGTGACGACGACGATTCTAAATATAAACGCCTCGCTTTGGCTTAAGGGCGGTGCCGAAACACCTCGCGACCTCTCCCGCCAAATCTGAGGCCGATCGGTGGCCGCATTCCCCCCCCCCCCACACACACACGCACACACACACACACGCGCGGGTCTCCCGATTTTGTTCTCAAGTCGTCTCTGCGAAACGTGAGAAGACCTGCAGGCGACGACAAGAATTCAGATTGGATACGGGGAGGAAAAGTCGTTAATTAACGGGCAGTCGCTTTCCCGGTGGGGGGGGGGGGGGGTGGGTAAGTGGTCGGCCAGCTTTAATGAGGTTTCTGCCAATAAATGGCGCTGCATTAGAAAACGTTTACGAGGGAAAAAAAAACCGTTCCATGCTCTCACCGTTTCATCACTAAAGACAGAGATGTACCAGCACCCAGCCTATTTAACGACGTAGTTTTAACCCCGGCTCCTCCACGTGACGTAAACATGACGTCACCAACAGAAAAGAAGAGCAGACCCGTTTTTCTTAAATCGGCTTTAAAGCGGAATTTTAATTTTTTTTTATTTCTGTAGGTTTTTTTTTTCTTTCGATGTATAGTTATTTGTTTGTTTTATTTCTAATGTAAATTCTGTTCTATTATAAAGTATTCCCCCCTTTTTCTATCGCATAGTTTTACTTCGCTATATAGTTTTTGATTCTATTGTAATATTCTTCTATTGTTGTGTAGGCTTTCACTTTAAGTGCCGCGGGATTCTTGCATCTCCTGCCCCTTTGATTGTTTTCTTTTGTAATTTTTTTGCTGCTTGTAACGGAGCAGAACGGATGCTTTTGTTAATTTTTGACAGCGATATAAAACGGCTTTTTTTTGTTTTACTATTAGAGTAAACTTCACGTGCGGGATCCTTCCTATTATCTAAGATGCGTATTGGTGACTTCTACCCAAACTGCGGATAGGATAAAAAACAGTTACTCGATTGAAGTGACTGTCGCGCCAAGTGGTGAATCTAAACAATAAAGCTGCCACGTGGCACGTCTCAAGACAGCTCGAAAAACAAGCGTCCGTGTCGCTGAACAATTAATGAACTTTGACACTCATCATCATTTCTACCTAATTCGCAAACACTGCCTTTCAGGCATACACATCTGCTTAGTTTAAGACGTAGAGATATTATAGAAGCTCTTTTACTGAACGTATGATCTGAAATGGAGCACATCCGTGGCTGAAATGGACAAGAAAGTAAATATGATGCAGACGGCCTCTATTTTGCATTTGGCTGGCGTGGTTAACCGGGAAATGTTCAGCTGATTCTTGTTTACGGTCTTATTATCCCCTAGACAACTAACTAAGTAGCTTCATTTCGGCAACCTATTATTTACACAAAGGAATAAAAAAACATAGGTGGTACAATAATTATGATCATCACTGTACAGGGATAATAAGTATTTTCTTACTTTTTCAGATTAGGAAATCTCCAAGTGGTTCCGCAGCTGTCATCTTTAAGTACTGATATTCTATCGAACGTGGACGGACCTTCAACCTTTAACAAAGAGCCGCCGCCATTGCCAGACACGGACGATCCATTACAAAAACGACCATCGTTTGCGGGATCAGAATTTAGCATGGATCCGTCATTAGGCATGGCTGCATCGCCGAATTTCGACGGACATTCGCTATTTCAGGACCAGGCAGCACTGCCAGGTTTGAGTTCGACGCCGGATTTAGATAAAAAACCACCATTGCTCAACATGGAAATACCGCCCGAGTTGAGGGGTCCGCCCCCGCTTTTCGGCATGAACCTTCCAGCTGACCAACCGTTTTCCTTCAATTTCAAATTGCCGCCATTTCTAGACAGTCAGGAACCGCCGCCTGGTGGCGATGGCTCAGCGCCACTGCTGCCGCCTGGTGACGGTCGTTCGCCGCCGTTGTCTCGTCATTTCCACGGGCAGCCATCCCCAGACGAGCGTCCGTCTCTCCGCGAACAGCTGATCCCGTCGAATTTTCACGGATTCCCTCTTGACCCTCGGCTCTCTGCAGGTCAACCCCCCGATGACCTGGTCACCTCTAATGACCACCACCATGTCTGCACCAAGGTGGTTCGGAAAACAATGGTGGTCAGTCAAACTGTAATGGTACCGTGCTCCGGCGAAGACCGGTACACAAAGTCTATCAACATCGGGGGAGCTTTCCAACGACTGCTTGCAATGTATCTGGGTCAAAGGTCAACGACACTTGTTTTTCCACCATTACTATTTTTAGCTGTGACGTCATTTTTAGAAACGAGATCTTTCGCACTACTTAAATTAAAAGTTTATCTCTTATGAGATTACGCTTTAATGTAATTCCATATTATTTTTTTTCTTCTTTATTGGGACCAGACAAAATATCCCCATATCTAGGGTATTTATCCCATAAATCGCGAACTCATATCATGAGAAAGATAAGCAGAGTGGCGTCACTTTGATGCGTAGAAAAATTTAAATATGGCATAAATTTAACGAGAGAGAAAAACCCTTTTGTTTCAGATTTAATTATGAATTCAACTTTAATTTAAATTGAATTAGAAATGAAATTCAAAATGTAATACCCAAAAGTAGAGAGAGGGGGGGGGATATCACAGCATTCTAATTTCAATGAAAGCCCGTATTTACGTTTGTGTGTCCCGTCCACAGGGTGCCTAGACGTTTGTGTCAAAAGACAACCAATAAGGAACAGACCCTGACTCACACCGTGCCAGTTTGCTGCGAAGGGTGGACCACAGATGATAACGGCTACTGCAATATTCGTAAGTTAATTTACACTGGGGTCGGTTCTGACCAGTAAGGACTGTAGAATTATCAAAAACCCAGACGTTTACCGGCTATTTAAAGCATCTTGATTGAACAATGAGGTCTGCCACAGTCTTACTGTATATCACTACTAGTGATGACTTGGTTTCGATTTTCAAGTCGTTAATCACAGATTTTCGTAGGCATTTAAAAATAATTTTAAATCCTTATGGTTTTAGACACTTTTAAGAAGTTTAAATGCAGTTAGACCAATTTCTAATAAATACAAAACTACCTTGCACAACTATGACGTATAATGGATAGTTACTAAGCACGACTATGACATATAATGGATAGTTACTATGCACAACTATGACGAACAATCGCTACAGCTCAATACAAGCTATGATGCACAAACATTTGTGATCTTTCCGCAGTGTGGAAAGTTTGTGTTTACTTAAACTATCCTAAAGTTAACGATGGAGATAAATTATTAGAAAAGGGTGGTTCTGCTTACGGAGTCTATTTATAAAGGGAGTTCAGTTTAAATGTAATAATAATAATAATAATAATAATAATAATAATAATAATAATAATAATATAATAATAATAATAATAATAATAATAATAATAATAATAATACACTATGACTTAGCAATTAAATATCCCATATTTTGTAGACGAATATATATATATATATATATATATATATTTAAACGTAAGCAATCATATGACTATTAGATAATCTTTGCTTGTAAATATACGTTTATCTTCAAACTTTCTTCACATAAAAATCTTTTTAATTAAAAATTCTCCTTATTTCATTGGTGACTCCACAATTATGGCTGCCAATGTGTGTGTGTGTGTGTGTGTGTGTTAAACAAATCCGTACAAAAATAAAAAAAACAAAGATTAATAAATATTTGGGTTAACAGATTCTTCTGTCTTTTTGTTTTTCTTTGGAAAATAAGATTTTAGAAAAAAATCATCTATTTAAAATACTGAAACACTTTAGATATCGCTTGTTTGCTATTTGTACAGCCACCAATCCACCTGTTCCCAGCATTCATTGTCAAAATGGCGGAACTCCTGCTTTTCATCGTAACCACGAATACTGCAACTGCCCAAAAGATTTTAAAGGAAAGTTCTGCGAGGAGCGTAAGTAGTGATATAATTTTACTTTTTTAGAGTAGCTATTTTCTATTTTGTTTTTAAAATAATTAAATGCTTAGTTCTTTTAATTCTAACTTAGACTTTGTAAGGATTTTCTGTTGTTGTTAACGTTTTAAATGTAAAATGGGAATAATCAGTTACCTCCCTTAGAAAAAACACAACAGTGAACCTCCTGAGGTTTCTCTGAGAGAAGTGATTGTACTGCTAAGATAGAATAACTATATCATCAAAGAAGCTCAAGGTTAGAAGGAATTGAAACGGATCTGATGCTCCAGAACTGATTCATTCAGTCGACGATAGACAAAAATCAATTCTTCACTGAGTTAGCAATTTGTAGTTAATCTTCAGGCGAGATTTGCTGATATTTATTGGATTTCACGTGGTATTTTCCGGGAGAGGTGTTTATATCTACCACAATCGAAGGATCGGATAATCACGTTCGAGGAGAACACGGATTTAGCTCCGGGTTCCTTCTAAAGTACACACACACACACACGCACCATACGTCTCGCGTGAGGTGTAAATGACGAGAAAGGTTCATACCTTCGGTGACTGGCTGAGGGGTTATGGTCCCTATCCATTTCACCAACTGCTGCTACGCGGTGCCGCTGGTAGGTGTCGCGGTCGAGAGTTAAAATAATCGCTCTGTGTGAGTGAGACTCTTCATTTTACCGAATCAACGAGAAGCGAAGATATAAAAGAGTGGGGCTCATATTTCTTTGACCAAGTTTCCGAGTGACTCTGTTTCCCTTTCCAACAGGTTGTCTGTTTCTAGTCGCAATCTGGTGAATTGTGTTCGAAGATGCTCCTATGAGCGGTTGTTGTCAAGTTCGATAACTAACAGTCAAGAGCTCTGCTGACCAATCAGGCGGACTCGCCGCTAACCCGCTCTCGCTGTGGCTCGTATTCCGAAGGTCAACCGAATGGAACCCTGCCATCGAGCAGCAGCAGCAGCAGCAGCTTTTATTTTCTCTTACTTTAATTCGTGCTATTGTTGTCGTAACCTACTGACCCTGTGAGCATGTAGTCAGACGGCTGGTTTGCTCACCTGTAAAGGAGCAGGTAACTCCTGTGTGTTAATCAATCGAGTTAACCCCATTGTTATTAAATTAGTTAAGGTTCTGGCAGGTAATAATAATAATATAATAATAATAATAATAATAATAATAATAAAATAATAATAATAATAATTCAATTAATAGTAGAACAGTTGCTGAAAGATCGTATTTATACAGCATTTTCCCTTGAGGGCACGATATTGCCACAATAGCCACAATAGCTTCTTGCCTTCTTGTACTAACCATACTAAACTATTGTGATGGTTTGTTTTTGTCCCCCCCCCAAACCAGCTAAGCTCATAGATGATTACCTCCCTTGATAAAGAATCTAATAATAACTGAATACGAAATTTCCGTTCTTGTTACTGTGACTCACCGCCCATAAGCAGTCTTTTGAAAGCGAGGCTCGAGATAGCGATCTGTTCCCGGTCACCTAGGCGACCGACGGTCTCAGATCTGGTTCAGCGGCAAGCAGATCAAAAGTTCTGCTGGTTATCTCTCCAACCAGTGAGTATTTCCCGTCATCCGGCAGCGTTTCCAGTTGAAATAAATGCACCATTTTTGGCAGCTATTTTGTATTATTATTATTATTATTATTATTATTATTATATTATTATTATTATTATTATTATTATTATTAATTTATCTATTTTTTTTTTAACAAAATTTTCCCGGAATAAATACACAAATAAATGTCGGTAATCCGCCCGTAAACAGGTAGGCGGACAGGAGGAGAGAGAGAGAGAGAGAGAGAGAGACGTTTGCCAAGATGAATGTTAGTCACGTGGTCCATGTATCAAGCTGATGGGCTGATGGCAGACTTCAGTGTTGCGAAGAAAGATGAGACTTAAATACGGACGCTTGCGGTCTGATTTATAATGCAGTTTACTTGTTTTCTCAGTGGATATCACCTGAGCACAGAAAGGAACAGAAATTATTCTGCTGAAATATATGGAAATCAACGCTACTTGTTGCGTTTTTTTTAGCACGTCACATATATATAGTCATAGGTCATTATTATTATTATTACTATTATTATTATTATTATTATTATTACTATTATTATTATTATTATTACTATTATTATTATTATTATTATTATTATTATTATTATTATTATTATTATTATTACACAGTACATAAAGGAATATAGCAGAAGTTCATTTAATCAAGAAGCACTCTTTTAAAATATTTCATTACCGTGTATTATTTGGTTTCAGTGCTAAAATAAATAATCATAAATCACGAATTGGCAGATGCATGTGGAAATATTTAATTATTTATTTCTTCGCATGACGCCATCTTGTTTGTTTTTTTTTTTCGGCCTCTTTTGAGATAAGAGTTAGAAAAGGTGGCTTACGTTAGAATCCGCACGACGCTAAAAGGGGGGGGGCCACCCTTTTTTTGCCCAACCATGGCAAAGTGTTCTGCGGCCGTCATGAAGAGGGGACCTGCACACGCTGTCGGTCCAAATGTGCATTAAAAAAAAAAAACGGCGATCGATTAGATTTCCTGAGATTTCGCTGAAATCGATAACGTGTTCGCATGGTGTTAGAAAAGGTAACCCTTATTATTGACAGATTTTGGTGTTCCTCTAACTCCGTAAGCATGAAGGCACCGCGTGTCTTAAGGGAGTTAGCATCTTTGTCTCGTGTCGTGAAAACGGCATCGACTATATTAGCTTAAGTCATGTGACCATCCTGAATGCATGAGTTTCAAGACCTTATTAATAAGAAATTATATTTTTAAAAGATCGAGCTACTTAATAAAATTTGCTACCTTTAAATGATCTCTTTTCCCCCCTTTTTTTGGCTATATTTGCACCTGGAAAAATCTGCTTGTATCTTGTATCCAAGAAACCATGGTACTTCTCCAATTTTAAAGTGTTAGCGCTAATGCTGAGAAGGAAGGTAAAAAAACTAAGTAATCTATTATATGGAAAATGGAATCTACTGTTAAAACTATGAAAGTATCCGAGCAGGTAACAGAAAAAGTTATAATAATTATTATCTAGTGGCACTAAAAAGATGTAGTTTTAGAAAAGGATGTAGGGGAAATTCTTAACTGACATCTCAGCTGTGAGGAACAATGTATTATTTTTTAGCTGTAAACAAAGCAAATAAAATATTACAAGTAATTGTTTTAGTTCTATTGTGTGAATCCACGACTTATCCATCTTATGTATACGCCGTGCAAGCGAGAGTGAGATAGGATATTGATTCAGGAAGGGTAGTCAGCAGAAATGAACTATTAATAGAATGCATTTGTGAAAAATATCAAATCTATTAAGTTTGAATTTTAGCCGTTAAGGAAGAAATCTAAAATACGTTTTAAAAGTAATTAGGTGTGGACAAGAACACATCTCTCTAGCTGTCTACATCTACTAAGAATCATGTGTACAAATTACCTGGGATTCCAGTGACGGTCACATACCAGGAGATATATTTTAAGCAATGGGATTGTTAATGAGAGGAAATAATTACTGGAAAATGTGATTAATATAGATGGCAATTAATTAATTCAAGAATTATACTGATGTATATTTCTGCTTCTTTGGAGCTTCTCTGGACGTATGAATGGCCATATTTTGCGATGCGTTTTTTCCCGTTTCTCTTCTGCTAAATACGGTCCGTTTTGGCTTTTCTGACTGCTGCCATTCTTCTGGTCTCTGTTTTCCCTCTAGTAACCTGCTCTCTGGACTGCTTCAACGGTGGTGTATGCGAAAACGTGGACGGGAACGACATGTGCATGTGTCCGTCAGCCTATCACGGCATCCTGTGTGAGATTCCAGGTAAGGGTCTAGGCGCTGAATGCATTCTTCACATTACCTATCCAACCATAGGTCGTTAGCACGACTGCTCTTACTTCGGAACTACAGCGAAGTTCGACCCCCACCGGCTTCCGGTCGCTCGTGATATTTAATACAGGTGCGTCAGCTTCTCTGCTGCTCCCTGCACCCAGGCTCCCAATATCACCCATCTCGCTTTTGCTGCCAAATGACGCTAAAGTTGAAGTAGCGAAATGTCTAAAAGTGAACCATCTTAGCTGCGATGAAATGTGACACCAGACAATACCGATAAATCCAGATTCAATCAAGGTTTTTGGAATTAGCGACACCTGGTGGGATGGATGCGCATTTTACCAAAGGACTCAGAAAAATTAGATTCTGCTGTTTTCTGGCCCGGCTGGCGATCTTTTCTAAAAGTAAGCAAATGTAAATCTCGAGACTGTGATGTTACTATTGTTGTTGTCTTTTTAGTTGTGTGAATATTCCTAATTAACTACATCAGAGCTGTCGGTAAAGAAGAATTCAACTCGTGTGTTGCCAATTTTTATTTTCCTCAAAGGAAATGTCGGCCCAGGTTTATACTGAGGCTCATGGGTGCTAGATCTGAGTGAGTCAGCAATTACGCAGGTGCTTGCTGAAGTGGTCTACCAGCGCCTTCCAATTTCTGTATAGTAACGTATTCACTCGTTTCTTTTGAAATTTACTTAGTTCCCAAAGATGGCAGATGTCCGCTTGCTGAGGTCGTCAACAGCTGTCCGACCTCCTGTTCCGCTGACTTTGAGTGTCCGGGGGTGATGAAGTGCTGCGGCTCCGCCGTCTGCGAAGCGACTTGCGTCTTCCCGTCCAACGTTTCCTGCGAGTGGAGAGGTCAGCTGATCGCCTCGGGAGAAGCCTTCTGTTCGGAACCGGGGAAGGCGTGCATGTGTCAGGAGCCGAACCGCGACTTCCCCGAGGGTGGGGTCCGATGTCATACATTCCCCTGTCCCGCAATCCCGAGCTGTAACCGACGGATTGACATTCCGGGTAGATGCTGCGAAATGTGTCAGGGTAAGATGGCCGATTCGCCCCGACTTGTCAGTTCAGCTTTTCCACGGCTGAATATTTTCAGCTTCACATTCTCGTTTGTGCCATTATTAAAGTTTACCTTGATCAGTGAATGTCTCGCATACCTGCTTTTTTTCTAAACGTAACTTCACTGAATCAAACTGTTATACTATATAAACTACTTCCTAATATGAAGTTATGGGTTCTAAATAATTAAATATCTAATAAATTATACGTCTTTTTTTCTTTTCATAATTAATTCATATGATAGAGATTATTGTAATTAAAGATCAACAACAAAGTACGTGCAAATAGCTGTTTTAGTGCAAAATCATTTCATTTAAATAGTTCTCGAATATTGTACAAAAAGCTTATTTTTTATTATTTTTCTGTTGGTCGACAATTTAAACACCTTGTTTTACCTGTACTTTAAAAAAGCGAATTTAGAAATCGGCACCAGTAACGATTAATAGTCTCCTTGTATAAGTTATGATTAGTGATTTCCTACCCCTTTTGCAATAACTCTACTAGTCCCTTGTACGAGAAACAATGGCTTCCTGTCTCCTTGCGAGAAATAACGTACAAAACTCAACTTCCGTCTATTTAGTGTTGTGTCGGAATTATATCAGAGAAATCTGTTATATCAATTTGTCAAAAAACGTTCCTTAAAAAAATACAGAAAGTTAAAATTTACCAAACTTCAGGTCGTCATGAGGGAGGAAAGGGTTAAGGTAAGATTTTATGGCTACTTGGTAAACCTCTTCTCTGCGACAGTCACAGAGCAAAGTTCTTCCTGTATTCTTTCAGACCCGGTGTTCTTCAACTGTCCGTCAGACGTCCTCAGCGTCAATGTGAGCAGCAACGGCTCGAGTGCGGTGCTCGATTTCCCCCTTCAGGCGCTGGACTTCATGAAGAACAGCCTCCAGGTGTCGCTGTCAGCCAGGGAGGTGTCCTGGTTGCGGGAGCCCACTCGGGTTACTGCTAAAGCTGTGGATGATTCGGGGGCGGAAGTTGTGTGCGTGCTAAAAGTTCAAGTCCGAGGTGAGCGCCCACCCACTGCCGAAGTCTGTTATACTATTAGCTTTAACTCGCTGTCGGTAATTCTTTATACCCAGAGTAAATGGCAGGTAAGTATAAAACTGCTGATCTTGGTCGCGTCTCGCCGTCAGGTGAGAACTGCCAAGTGGCGCCACCTTCGCGTTTTGTTGATACAACTAGCTCTACGCGGCGTTCAGCCTATCGCCACTGCAACTTCACAACTCAGGAAGATTCGAACCCAAAGGATTGCCTTGACAACCGACGGCGGACTCTGTCGTTGCCCCATCTTACTATCAGACGAGACACTAAAATGGTAAATACTCCCACATCGGCTCCGTGCTTAGTAATGGCGTAGAGAAAGAAAGCAGGAAGATAATTTACAGAACTACTGTTACATTTGTTTTTTTTTTTTTTTTTTAAGACCCGCACCCGCCACTTTTCACATTCTGCCCCAAGGATCAGGTGGTCACCGGCGATGAGACGGCTTTCTGGGAAATTCCGGTTGCTGTTGACAACGTAGGTCTGAAACACCCGCCTCAGTCCAGTCACAAGCCAGACCAGAAATTCCCACCAGGAGAGACGACGGTCGAGTACAGAACGGAAGACCTGGAAGGGAATTTGGCCGTCTGCCATTTTGTCATCACCGTGAATGCCACAGGTAGGTGTCCGCCCGTCTCCTTTGCTGCTCTCACCTGAAGTAGTACGCCCAACAAACACTTATTATTGTCCTTCCCCCACACACCCCACCCCCCCTGCTTTACAGATGGATGGAAGAATCTTGGTGCCGTTATTTGGCAGTTTTTAAAATTAAAAAAAAAACAAACAAAACAACCAACAAACAAACAGCTGTATTAGCTTTAGTTAATGCGCCGTGTGTACACGTGACTGCGTGTTATCCATGGGTCAGATTGTACAGTGAAATTCTAAAGTCGTGGAACGCTTTTTGGCAAATTTCAATGTATAAGACTGTTTTAATTCCTCTTTATTTCTTTATGTTCTTTCCATCAGAGATAATGAGTGTAGAGGCCGAAGTATCAAATAATCTGCTGGAAGGAAGTGGTAGGGATTACCTCCCTTACATCATTGCAGCAGCCATGGTGATCGTAATCGCAACTGCCTTCGTCATTGCCTGCACGTGCAGAAAACGCAAGAAGCTGAGCCGCGACTCCTCGTACAAGCTTCCGGTGAAACCCCCGTCCTACGAGAACTCTATTTACACCATCAAATCGCCGCCCATCTTCATCAGCTTGCCACCGCCAGAAACAGTGCTTGGAGAATGCATGGACGACGATGGCGAAGAGAAAGCAGAGATCCCCGAAACTGAGGCCAGCCCCGACCAAAACTCTATCGCTGAAAGCTGTAGCAGCAGCAGCTGTAATGAGGATTACCCTTATGCAACGGTGAAGCCTGTATCTTTGGAAGCGGAAGATCACTAACGGAAACATCACTGCTTATGCTAGCGTCAAAGAGCTTCAGGAATTCGGCCTAATCCCTTTTGTATTGTTCATCTACTTTTGGAAACTTGCTTTTTAATGTCAATAATTAAACTGACGACATGGGCCAATTAAATAGCTATTGTTGTTTCTCTTCTAACTCGATAATCCGTCTTCCGACTCCTCTATGCTCACTAGATATTGGGGATCTTTCTTCTTTGGGGGGGAACTGAGTTGTAGATCCATGGATTGCTTTGCTAGTACGATCGTTGAAGCTGGACCTTTAAATGGACCTCTGAACACGTTGGATATTCCTTTCACGAGAAATAAGAGGCTCTGTATAAGCTGTGAAAATTCTGGTCCTCTGACATTCTTCATTACAGTATCACAAAATTATTCAGCTCATACTGACGTCCTTCAGAAAATTCTGCATATAATAAAATTCCTAATTATCCTTCTTTTTTTAAAATTTAACATTTTTTCCCTCAATTCCATCGCCTGCCTCATCCTCCCCAAATATGCACTCGGACAATGCGAGGCGGAGTTCTCGTGCCATCCATCATTCCTAGAAAACTAAAATTAATAATTTGGTGCATGAACCTGAGCGAACTGACGTCATCACTTTAAGACGGTTATAGTAGAGACTGCGAACTGACGTCATCACATCAGGACGGTTATAGTAGAGACTGCGAACTGACGTCATCACTTTCAGATGGTTATAGTAGAGGCTGTGAACTGACGTCATCACTTTAAGATGGTTATAGTAGAGACTGCGAACTGACGTCATCACATCAGGACGGTTATAGTAGAGACTGCGAACTGACGTCATCACTTTAAGACGGTTATAGTAGCGGCTGCGAACTGACGTCATCACATCAGGACGGTTATAGTAGAGACTGCGAACTGACGTCATCACTTTAAGACGGTTATAGTAGAGACTGCGAACTGACGTCATCACATCAGGACGGTTATAGTAGCGGCTGCGAACTGACGTCATCACATCAGGACGGTTATAGTAGTGGCTGTGTACAATTTGACTCTGTTTTTTAGGCACCGCCAACTCAGAAAGCCTTCCCACAATGTCATTCTTCGAAAGCGTACGATTAGCTCCCGAACGTTTTGTTACCAAATCAGTGTGACAAATGAAGTAAAAAAAAAAAAAACCAGCCCGAATTAAAGAAAAAGGAAAACTGCTTAAAAAAAAATTATTAAAACATAAAGATGACAGAAAAAAAGTAATTGACCATGGATGTGCTTTTGAAAATTGGCAGGCATTTTACTGTCTTCTGTTCGCAGGCAGTCACATGTTTGTAGCACTGTATTTGTTGGAAGGTTTTCAAATTATCAGCAGATAGAAACCACATCCAATATGCAAGCATGGCCATTCAATATAATTTCTGTCGTCACTGGTAAAAAATCATGAAAAATTAAACAGTACAAATTGAATGAGTGAGCATATCCTTGTAGAGATGGAAATCCCATAATCACGCTGCAAAACTTAGTTGGTGTAGCAATGGAACTGTGCGTTGCGTTGTGAAATGTTCAAATGTTTAATTCTGAGAAATCAGATCTTGCTTTTGAATTTCATTAAAATGTATTCAGAAAGGCTGAACATATATAGATGCTAGAAACCAGGAAGATTGATTAACTCTCTAAGAGGGTATTTTTGCATTATACATATATAGTAATGCACCAACCAAACAATACAGGGATACTGACATAAACTGTATGGATTAATTGAAGATAACACTTGCAGACAATTCAAAACTTGCCATAGAGAGTTCATTTTGCTCATTGCGTTTAATGTTGTTTTAATAACAGTGAATAATCACTATTTACACACACAAAATTTACAGGCCACATCTGGCTGGAACTACATCAATGTCTCTTAGTGCTCACTAGATGTCTGACGCAATCTTGTGGAAGTGTGTTCCACTCTTCAGTCAAAGTTTAATGCAGTTCTGGAATACTTCCAGCAGCTCAGGGTTACTGTTTAATATGCCTAGAAAGCCCACAAGTTCTATGGGGTTTACCTTCTGGGAACAAGCATAAAAGATCTTGGATATTTTCCTCCTGAATCTGGTTTGACTATTCTTGCATGATGGACTTTTGCATCATCTTCTTTGAAGGTAAATTAATTACAACTTCGTACAAATAATAGGTATAACAATAGATATAATGACCTCATCGAGGTAGGGTTGACTTGTTAGCTTCATCAAAAAGAATCAGTTCACTGCCATCTTCAAAATGGTTACTTTTTTAAAACTCTTTACAGTCAGCATAACAAGTCTGCTTCCCACCAAACATGTAACAACCATCAGCAAAATGAAGGTTGAATTCACTCTCATCAGAGAAGAGAATCTGGCTCCAGTCTGTCCCCTCACTCCATGGTGTGAAATACTGGATATTTAGCACGTAACTCACTTGCAGTGTAGTGTTTTACCAATTTTCTATACGGACCTGACACAGTTCATTCTGGATTAACATGCTATGATGGTGTGGTTACATTCAACCAAGTAGGCGATGTAATGGTTATCACGACGATCAGTAATTCTCTATTTGCCCCCCCACCCATGAATAGATATTTCATGCACTGAACCAGTCTCTCTACCTCTGCCAAAAATAATAATAGTGTTACATCAAATTCAGAAGCCATGTTTGTCTGACTACTCCCAGTCTGTAACCTACCTACGCTCTGTAATCCTGCTCATCGATAAGTCAAAGTAAAAATGCCATACTCAATGTTTATTAATTTCTTTGGGTGAGCATTTTTGACACGCCTCATACCCAGTTTTACCATTGTTTTGCAACTACAGAATCATCTGACTTTTGGCAAATAACACCCTGCCCAGAGGCAAAAAGCCATATTAAACAAAGCAGTAGAAATGTCATGACTCAAGCCTTGGTCTGACAAGAGTTAGAGGATCGTACAACTCAGAACAGCCAAAATGATTGAAAATAGTCATATGATAGTTCTCACACAAAATACTCTATTTTGTTCAGTGTGTGTGTGTGTGTGTGTGTGTGTGTGTATTGTATGCAACATGAGTCACGCAGAAAAAGCAAATAATAGAGTAATGATAAATGTAATGCTCTATAAAATAATTTATTTTCAAATAATTTACATACAAAAAAAAATCAAATAATCAAATTTGTCTGTGGTTACTACATTTATAGCATTCTGCCATATAGAGATATTCAAAGACATGACTGACCCATCCAGACTTTTATGGGTATTTGAGCTTCAGACATATGCATTTTCCATACCTTAGAAAAAAAAAACACTGGGACTACATTTTAGTTGGACATAATATGGAATAAAATTTATCAAAAAGAATATCCAAAGCCAACTTGAGCAGAATTCTGAAAGCTTGTTTATTATGTATATTATCTTGAAGTAATTTTCACATTAAAAAAGCAGATTGTCACATAGTGTATAATTCACAATTAGACTTATCAGCTACAACTCGTCTTACCTAAACTTTAAACACACGTACTACAAATGAAGTCAGGCATAAGTCAGCAGCCATATATATTAAGTGAACCATATCATTATATTTACGTCTGACTCTGTACTAAACACAACAGTCATAGACACCAGCAAGCATTAGCTTCATTAAAGCTGATATGTTTGCTATGCAATAAATTTGAATCTGTTGAGCATCCAGACTTTTAGCCATTCTACATACCTGTGTATTAAAAAAAAAAAACAGCTAAAATTTTCTAACTTAAGCTTTTAACATCAGGTTACTGCAAACTTAACATCAGTTTGTACAGAAAGAAAATCAATTACTCCAACATACAGAGGAAGGGAAATTCCATATTAGTGCTAATTGCTGCTCATACTTCCAAATATGTTCATATCCCACTTTAGCTTCCAAAACCTATCAGAAAACACATTCTGGCACAAAACGTTTTTCAAAGAATTTACTTTATAAATGAAAATCAACCATCTCAGTTAGGATCTGTTGTAGCCTACACCTATGATGGTGTAGATATGTTAAGCCAGATAGGTGATGTAATGGTTTTAATGATGGTCAATAATGCTGTGCTTCCTCCACTAGATCTTTTATAAACTGAACCAGTCTCTTTGTACCTCTTCCAAAGTGGACTAATAACTGTGTCAAACCAAGTTCAGCAGCCATGTCTGTCTGTATACTTCCAGTCTATAGCCTAGCTATGACTTTATGCCATGTTAGATCATCTTTTGCAGTGCTTTTACCATATTAGGTCTTCCACTACACCAATTCTTTTCCACACAGAAATTCTTATAGCAAGCATCATGAATCATGTCTGTGGGAAAGAGCAGATTCAATAAGCTAAGAAAAAAACTGGTATGGACCTGCCCGGGATAAGAAAGTAGTTGCTGCAGACAGTCAAAAACTGCAATATATTGAAATAGATCAGCAAATTTGACATTTTTTCAAACATTGTGACCATGACATACAAATGGCAGTAAAACAGATGGAACTCAAGGCACAGCGAACAGTCATCTCCACTGACCAGAGATTTTCATGAAAGTGCCAAATGGCTCCACAAATGGATGAGGTGACATGCTATCTCTACAAGGCAGAAACCAATGTTATCCGAGTACAAGCCATTTCCTTTGTTCTTTTGGGAGAGAGATCTATCTACTGTGTTGATTCCTGATTCCTGTGAGAGTTTTAGTCAGAATGAGTCCAGATGGTTGCATTAGCTTTATACAGCTGGATGATGTGTCCTGGAATCAACCTTTCAAGCAAAACATCCAAAAGAACTGGGAGAGGAGATCACACGAGAGAGCCAGAGCCATGCCTCTTCCTTCAGTAGGTCAAAGATATTGAAGGGCATGCATATTCAATACTCTAATGGCTCAGATGACATGTTGTGCAATTGATAAAAAATTAGAGTTTGCAGGATTGCAGTGTATCAGGCAAACAAACTAAGCACATGGAAAAGAATAAAGAGCTACAATAATTGTGCTGTGTTATTCTTTCATTAGATGTAGCTCTATGCTGTCTGTCATGTATGTCCAGTGTTACTTGCCTTTTATTGTCATTTGGACATATTATCATTTGGTTTACTTTCTACATAGCCATGCATCAACTGTTGCCTATTATAGGCAAGTACAGGAATCATTTTCAGTCTTCACCAGATTTTGGTATTTTTAAAATTCCAATAATTGATCACTGCAACTTTCAAATTTTGATGAGTCCCATAAATACCCGGGCATAATTAGAACCAAGCTGGTAAATACCAACAACCAAACCAAGTCTCTCTCTACAAGTCAGCATTCAAGGCACTTGGTCTTCTGGTACTCAAATAAAACTGTACATTCAGTGTCGTTACGGTTAAATGTATTAGGCTGGTTTTGAGCTGCACTGACATAAGGTGGGATGTTTCCGTTAAAGTTAATGTTTTTAGGACTATTATGGCAAATTTCACATTTCTTCTGTTACTGTGAGTCAGCAGAAAACGCCTCACCCCTCTCTCACTGCTGGTAGTTGACACACTGCGTATTAGCGCAGGCAGGACAGTGAACATTTCCGTCCCTCGAAATGTTAACAAGGATCCAACCAAACCGGAAACACCTTTAAATCGGCTGCCGACAGGTTATTAGATTTTTTAAAGAAAACGTCTTTTCACCTGTTTTTATTTAGTAATGAAAGTGATTATAAACCCATCCAAGAAAACTGTGGGCTGGCCAGTTGTGTGAACGTTATTCAGAATTCTTTTGCATTTGATGTTTGAGGTCAGAAGTACAACGATTTTATGCATGTACACTAATTTTAATTTTTAATTACATCAAAAATAGTTCTCTCCATTACATTTTCTGATATTTCTATTACTACTTCTAGAGTTTAGCATCAGCAGTATTGGGACATTTCCACTGTGTATGCATGCATAAAGTTGGGGACACAGTGCCAAAAACTGTCAGGTGGTGTGTGAGATAGTATGAAAGCACCCAAAAAATCCCAATCTCAGTTAACAATAATAAAACGTGTTGTAAAAACAAAAAACAAAAAACTCCTCATAAATCTAATGGAGGGTAATCCTGAGAACTAAGCAACAGCTGAGAAAATATTAATATGGAGCTTTGAAAAGGAAGAGTTGTCACTATAAAGCTGAAGTACACTGTGCTAACCTGTATGGAAACCAAAGCATTAAATATGTGAACAGCTCTTGCATAATAATTTTTTTTAAAAAATTGCTTTTGATCTAAAAGTGTTTACTTCAGTTGCATATAAAAGGAGCATCCATAAGATACTGAACGCTCGGAAAAAATCGGAGTGAGCAAACATGTGCGTGCATAAGAATTATTTGGTCACCTAACAAATCCACAAATTTAACAAGCTCTGCAATGGTAGTCAATGTAAAGTATTGGTACATAGAACCGACAAGAAAATTTGGGATCATTGTGTCCAGATAAATGTTCAGTTTAAATAAATTATTTGCCTTCTATGTAGATAGACAAATTTTCAGTCCAAATAAAAATAATAATAAACAGAAAGAGAAAACAAAACCGAGAGAGATATGAAAAAAAATGGTTACTCATAGACAAACAAATTTTAATTTAAATTATAGGAAAATAATACCAAAGAGCAATGAAAAGGCCGCTTCACTTAAAGATTCTTATGGGATTATAAACTGTTTTTCTGGTAGATAGAATATGTACAAATAAGTAGACAGACATGAACTACAGTGATACAGATGCACAGCATTAACTGTCCTGACCAGTCATCAGCAGGTGTAGAGCTTTCTGAAGGTTTTCTATGGCTGTTTTAGAGTCTTCATACTGCAGGGAACTACTGGCATACTTACAATACTTAATGGCTTTCTGGTAGTGTTCCACGTCCAAATGGACTCCGGCTGCCAACAGAGCAAGACAATGACAGTACAGACAGAGATAATGATGATGATGCTTAGATAATAATTCATGTATTTTAACACATATAAGTAAAGCTCGTCGTCTGAAATCGAACAAATAACATTACCAATTTTTTTGTTATTGTAGTCCCTCAATACAATCAAGCAAAGGATGCTGAATGGCCTCAGAAAGTGGGGTCCAGATGCATTATTACTGAATATATTTTGGTTGGTGTCATTAATAAGGCATTCAAAATAGATAAGCAAGTTACTGAGTAATTTGCTTGCTTGCTTGCAATTAATTGTTTCTTTCTTTCACATGAAAATGCAGACTACAAAATCACCAAAAGTGATTATTTATTATCTTGAAGCATTAAAAACAAAAATTTAAGGTTAAATTTATTTTTTTTAAAATATGTCCAAATAATACAATTTAGGATCCATGCATGTTACATTTAAATTTGGGCTAAATCAATGATTCCTGTAATCAGTAAAAAGCTATAATGGTTTATATTAAAACTATAACAAGATATTTTAAAACGTTCCACATATTTTGAATGCTTAAAACCTGAAGACATTCTAATTAATAAATGATGAAATCCTTTCCAGATGCAGAGAGAGAGAGAAACATCTTTATACCAACAAAGATGGATGTCTGGGAAGTTAATAAAATGCACTAAATAGAGTGAATGAGAATTTGGAAACAGTCAATCACAGAACTCACACCTGCTCAGAAGGCCTGCAGTGTGTGATTCCAAATGTTTCCTCCATGTATGTACTTCTAATGTCAAAACCAATTGGAATCTTCAGTAACATTTTTCTGATACCAATTCAAGTTTGCAAAGTTTCACCATAGCCATTGGTGTGTTATCCATGGATCCTTATTCCATGTATAAGGAGGAAAAAAAAAAAAGCAGCTTACAAGCATTTACATTTTGAAAATAAAATACATCATAAAAGGCATTACTAGTCACATGCACTCCAAATATAGTCAAGTTAAGAAAGGATGATATTCCATCTATCTACAGAATTCTAAGTGTAGGAGAATTCAATAGTGCTTACTGATTATCTTATTTATAATTAAACCCCTCTTACCTGGATTTTGAGGTGGAGTCCACTGCTGGCTAGCGACATTTGATGAGGCAGCTGGTGATAACCCTGATGTGTTTGAGTGCCCAGACTGGTCCTGGGGTGTTGATGGTGGTGCATGGGCCCCTGTTGGTGGTTTCTGTAGGGAGTTGGTATCTGGCTGTTGATGGTGGTTAGAGGGCAGGTTCATGGATGAAGGTGGTGAAGCTCTACCAGAGAGATTTGGCTGAGTGAAGCCATCAAAACCAATTGGTGCTGGCTGTAGGGCTGAAAATTAAAGATGTTGCACAACCATTCAGAAGCATATTTTATTTTACCTTTATCCGTTTTTGAAATTGTCAAAATTTGTTACAAGGTTATAAAATAAGCAACTCAGGTATAGGAGAGCCAATGCTGATAAAACCTGTAATGCTTGGCACATTTTCACTAATTTCTAGACTCTAGACTGCTGCATCATGGACTGGGCGAGATGCCAGGATCTGCTTCCCTTGACTTCTAAACAACTGTATTTGACGAGAGACTCTTTTCAAAGATGCCATTACCAACCAAAGCAGCCACTACATGGACACTAGTGAAGTCTGAACTTCCACCTCTCTGGAATTGTTGCTGAAGAATGGCTTGCAACACTCACACAGCATCATACAGATCAAGTGAACACTTGACAAATTCTCACACATAGCAAACCAGGGAATTTTTTAAAATTTATATTTTCTAATTTTGGCTCAATTTGTTTTTAACTTTTAAAAATTACAATTCTAGAATTAAAATTTATACAGCAAACTCTAATTGTTTGAAAAACGTTCACACCATAAACTTTGTAGAATGGAATTTAATGGACTTGCAAAATTTCATTAGGGTCTGACCTTCAGTTTTATGATTACTGCTGGTGGGTTTTTTTTGGTAGCTCCCCACTACCTTATTAACTGTTTTAAACAAATGGTATAGACACCTGGCTCAATGCTAACCAGAGTTTCAAGATTGAAAATAAACTTTTTCCTTCACATAATTAAACTTTTCAGACACCTTGAAAACATAAAAGAGCCTGCTTGAGAAATACCTAGCCATATATACAATTTCTGGACTGCTAAGGTCAACAGATCCGAGTTCACTTCCTGTGAAAAAGCAACTCAATTTGGCGAACCTCCCTGGAATGATTGCTTCTCACTTTTCTTTGCCAACAAGTCATGCAAGCTTCCTCCAGGCTCTCCCATTTCCTTAGTATAAACTCCCTGAAGTCAGAAGTGCCAGCCCCTATGGGTGCAGGGTTAACAATGCCTCCTAGTTCCTATTGGACAACTGCAGGACTATACTCCTTCACTGGAGTTTAAAAGAAAACAAAAAAATCCATCAATTCTAACATCCTACATCAACCTCTATCTTCTTTTAACAGGATCTAGGTGACAGTGGGATCTACACTGGAATATGCTAGGTACCCATTTTGGAGCAAAGAGTCTCTCTAAAGTTGTAAACTCTCCTCACTCTCCATCTTACCTTATAATTCTTTGCCAAAGTTTGTAGTTTACTTTAGTCATAATTTATTAAATAAATTCAAAGAAACACTTTTAAATAAATTGAAGATACCTAAATGTATTTAACCATTATGCAATGACATTAAGAAACTTCTCTGTAGGTGTTCTAATGTGATTTTGGAAACTCTCCTGTACATGAATTCTAAGATCAGAAGAAAGGGCCTAAACTAAACACAACTTCTGTTGTTGTTTTTTTTCCAACCACAGATGCCACAGGCCATGAGTCAATCTGAACTTAAGATCTGCAGTTTCATTTCTAATGATACTTTTGATTTTGCATATATATTAAAAAATTAAACAGACACAATAAAACCTTGAGTGAGAGGAACAATTAAAACTTGTGTACGCGTCATAAAAATGTGAGCAAGAAGTGAGCCCAATCCTGCAATGCTTCTTTGGTATGTTGTTCAAATGTGTTCATATTCTGGTTGAAGAGAACCTTTTGGGAAAAAAAGCCAAACAGGACATTGCACACATTTTTCTATAAAACCACCACAAATATGGTGTCAGTCAGTTTAAGATTATGTGAATGTCATTTAATACAGAATAAGATGGCTCAGGCTTGTCTTGCTTCCAAGTTCAATGCTCATCGCAGTTATCTCTAGGTCAAAGACAAAGTACCGTCAGATTGTCCAGTTCACTGCTCACTTTAGTATGTGGCCCAGAATACCACTGCCACAATTCCTTCTAACGTGCAACACATCACAACTGAAGTTTGAACTGTTGGCGCCATGTTCTTATTACTGGAGACAGCCTTGAGAATGGTGTTTGCTAACTGCATCCCCAGCAAGGACAATTTGGTTGGGGCAGCCTAATGGTATGAACTGGTATTCATGTTGGCCAAAGAACTGATCTTGTCATTATTAAAAAGGGAGCCATGACTGGAGTCAGATACAGGCAGATACATCCTTGAGATGTAGGTATGTTTTCGATCGCCAAGTCCACCCACAGTATTAGCCAAAGCATCCCTGCTTGAAGAATTGTGCAACATTCCGCAATTTCAGATAGTCTGCTTTGGTAAATACCAAGATGTCTACAAGGGTCAGTGGTGGTCATACATGCTATTAAAGCCTTTTATATCACTATCAATTTGTCTGTGATCATTTTTAAATTGGCTTCACTGCCATGTATGCCTGCTCATTTTGTTTTTACCCAATAATTTAACTCAACTTGATTTCAGCGGAAGCTTTTTTTTATAGAGTTTAGATCAATATACAGGTAGGTCCTCTTCAACCAGACCACACCAATACTAGAAATGTTTGTTGCTTACTTTTTTGCAAAAAGTATATTTTTAAAACAAACAAAAAAAAAAAAACTTTCCTGCAATTCACTCAGCTTCTTTTTTTTCTTTACTTTTCAGATTATTAATTATTCTTTTTCTATTAATATTTTGTCCAATATAAACTTCTCTTTTTGAAATCTAAGATCTAGGAGTTTTCTTACCGTCATCATCATCTCCACCATCGAGGGGACCAGCTACTGGAGTTTCCCCATTTTTCAGACATTTGTGAATATATGCTGCTTTCCACTTGGCATACTTTTTGTTCTTTTCAATCTGCAGAGTGTAGTTTGATTAATAAAGAAAAAAAAAGTGGAAAGATTAAGCAAGGCTTCTAGCCATGCACATAAAGATAAATTAACACTGATCGACTTATAGGTGTTAGAAACTGAATATGATAGTCAAAGTCAACACCGGTGACATTACAAAATTTACCAAATTACAAATAGAAATTCATGAAGATGACATCATAGGCACTGACACAAAATGAAAATAATAGCATGAATTTGCTAATTTTTAAGCGTTTTATGGAAACAAAATATTTTATCTAATTCCACTGTACTATAACACTTGACTAAGACTACTATTATTATTACTGCTAATAATAGCTTACTTTTTAATCCTTGTTACTTTAACCTTCTGTATGCCACATCAGTTTTTACTTTATTTATCTGGGCTGTATATTTAGTCAACACTCAAAATACAAATGGAGTAATACAGATTTGTCATTACAAAGCACTGTATTAATGAGAAAAGCAATCTCACATCCCCTATGGCATAACAAGATCTGAGTAATAGATATAAAGGTTAGTGAGGTGCAAATGCACACCAGATGGTATGCAGAGGATTAATGATGATATAGTGGGTATTTAATAAAAGTTGTTTTTAGAATGTGCCTACGTGTTTTATTTAAACAGCTGAGTTTAACAGTTTTCCTGATTCATATTAGAACTTGGTCATAGATAACTCTACACACCAATTCCCTGACCAAGCATGACCATTCAGTCTCCCCGACCCAGATTATAGCTACAATATCTTTCTCTCTCTCTGTGTGTGTGTGTGTGTGTGGTGTGTGTGTGTGTGTGTGTGTGAGAGAGAGGAGAGAGAGAGAGAGGTAAACTAGATCAAATTGTGCCATTTAGATGGAGAACATCTATAAACTTTAGGAGAATCACCACTGGCATTTTGAAAGGTAACATCTAGCAAGAAAAGCTACTTTCAATTCTTGGTGGGATATTTTAAATCCCAAATGAAAGTTATTCAAAATCAGCATTCAGAAAAGTGATTTTAACTCAGGTTTTCTTTCTAAGAGTGTTGCTTTTTTAAAATAAATGTATAAGAAACATGCTAACAGCTGTCTGTTACTTACATCTTCTCCAAGTTCTCCAAACACTGACAAGACATCAAACAGCATCCCAGCTGTGTAGAAAGATTTCACCACATTTCTACCAATAAAAAATGGAAAGTAAAAAAAAACTTATATAATGAATAGTAACTATGTTCGATATGTAAGTTTATTTTTAAAAAAAGTAATAATGATAATGAAAGGAAACTGCGTGATATGAACATTAAATTCCACATAGTCAAGAGTCAGTTCAAACATTCTCTACCTCCTTATTAATAGTAACAGAACTAATGAACAATTGTGTTTCAGAAATCTTTTCTATGTCATCGTCATCATCATCATCCTCCTCCTGTTTTGGTGTGTAATGTTGACTTGCGGTTCATGTCTTGCAAAAGATGTATCTATTTTTGGATTGTACAAGTGACTTAAGCTAGTCTTGAGCCCACAACCTACTGGTTGCTATGTGGTTTATATGTACATAGTTTATGAGCAGCACTTTGGCATGCTATATCACCAGCATTATGGATCATCTCTTTCTCAAAGCAAACAATCTTAAACATTTATCATCACCTGATAGAACTATATCCAGATGGTGGTGTTAGGGAAAGATCAGTGAAGTGTAGGTTTATCAGTTAGTTCAATTACTACTTATAAGGTTACAGGAAATGCTCAAAATGATCAACTTTCTGTGAATATCACATAATCAATAACTTTGTTGCTATTTTATTAAATCTTCCAAACTTTGAAAGCTATTACAATCTGGTATTTAAATCAGATTGTAATTATTTTTTTTTCATTAATAGGCTAATGGTTGATTAAAGACCAGCCTCAAAAAGGTAATTTTTTAAAATGTAAACTTAAAAATGCTCCACTCTTCAAGATCACAAATAAATTAATTTAAGATCAGACTTCATATACAGTGCCCTGCCATGACAATCTGTCAAACTGTTGTTATTACAATAAACCAGTTTATTGCAGAAAAGAATAGTGAAATTCTTTGTTAGTATTTGGTTGAGCCAGCTTTTGCAGTACAAAACATCTTTACCCAAAAATCCAGGTTCCCCCCATACCCATGCGAAAGCTTCTTTTAATTCCATCATATTGGCAGGATGTGGGATGAGTTGCTGCCTGCTGACGATCCAGATGCTCCATCAGTCTTTTGGCAACAGATGGCAGAGTACCGATCAGGCTTTGGGCCCAAGTTTGAACCCAGTTGGAGACCAGCTCGGTTTGGTGAACCACCTACAGCAAGGTTTCTTCTCACCACTCAGGATTACTCCATTGGTGTGGTTCTCTCTGGTGTCCTCCCAGAAATAAATAATGTGGTTTCAGTAATGACTTTCTATTTAGAATGTCATGAGGATAGGTAAAATGGCAGAATAAGCACCTCAACCACATAACCAGCTGTTAACTCCAACATTCTGGGTGCAGGTTCACCCCACCCCTGGAACTAAAAAGCCCATCCAGAGAGCTTATGAGAAAATCCATATGAGCACCAAATCTCACCAAAAACCCTGTCCCAGACTTTATAGCTGAAAATCCAGCAAAAGGTTTCATGAATGGATGGAAGATACTGAAGTCAACAAGTTAGCCCATGAAGCCTGGACCAGCTTAGCTGACCAAACCATACATGTTCACATGTTACTGATCGTTAGCCCTAAAACGCAAGTTATCGCTGGAGATTTGCTGCAGAATTCCAGATATAAATGTGGTTTGCAGGTTAAAAGACATTAATGTACCAACTTGTTAAACCGCGCAGCTCTGTCTTCATTATCAGCATAGAGGAACATTTTGAGAGCATAGTCTTCCATATGGACCTGACCCACAATCTCCGACTGGACTGATTCCTGGTCTTTGAGTTGTTGTTTTGTCTAAAAATAACAATAAATTGCAACATCATAGTGTATCTGTTTCTCAAAGATAAAATCTAAAACATTTAAGTTTAACAACAGATAATTAGGTCATGAAACAGTGCAGGATACTAAGCCAAGAAATCATCATTCCATGATGGTCATAAAACGATGAATATGAAAAGGCAGTCAATGCCATGTAACAGCTTCATAAAGTTGTTCTTTTGGATCTTTAGTAAAGAATGAGGAAAGATAACTTTTTTGTTTATTGTTCATGGGCTTCCAGTATTTTGTACATTAAAACTATTACTTTAAAATTATTCTGATCAAGAAGATACTACTAGATACTTGTTTTGGGAAAAATCTCATGGAAGTGTAAAACCTCTAAACTGAGGATAAACCGTATTTTAAAGTTAAAAATCAACCCCTCAAAACCATAAAATCCTGCCCAAGACTGCTGTAAGTAGTAAATAAGGTCAGTCAGTCTGCCTTACATAGAGACCAGCCTCGTGGCTATATTTCTCATTTCACAGAATCTGGATACAGTTACCTGCTCCAGAGTATCCATTAATGCCACAAGGAAGTTCCTACTCTCTGGTGACTTCTTATCGATTTCCATTCCTTTCTGCAGAGCGTACAATCGACCTTTTTTTTAAAAAAAAAAGTAAAACGGAAGAGTTAATTTCAGTGAAAAAACAAATACAAAAGTCATATAGATGCCATCGTAAAAGATTAGCGATTTAACCAACCACATTTCTCGTTAATGAAATCACACTGTAACATAGTTGGCCAACCATTTTAACCCCTCATGTGTAGAGTTATCTCCCTATAACAATGTCATTTCAAGTTTGTTTTTTTAAAAAAAGTAGACCCATAATGAAATACACTAAGTGATAAACAAATGCAAGCATTTTTCAATTATTTCTTCTCTTTAATCAATCAGCGTTGAGCCCTGTGTTTTTGGTGCTCATGGATTTGCAAAGATGACACGACAATTTACCCATCTATCTTCTTCAAACCTGCTCACTGACATCCACCAGAAGACATCAGTTTCCTAAACCAAGCGAAAAAGAACAGATTGTGTAGGTTAGCCACAAGTCCCTAAAATAGATTCTTCATATTTTAGGTAAGGAAGAAAACCCATGCAGTCAGCTGGTGAGGAGAAACCATTCTAGGGAGGCAGGATTACCCGGCTAACATAGTAGCAAATAAATCCTTGGAAAAATATTGGCAGCATGTGAACCCTGATGCAAAACCTTTCTAAAAAAATAATTTTAGAGGAAGGAAGGGAAAATGCGCTGCTACAGTGGTCCACATTTCGATCTGTAGTCAGTCTATTCTTTTTTTCTTTCTTACAAAATGTTTTCGCTCGCTGGTTCACTTTTTTTTCTCCAAAGGCAGGAACGAGACGAAATCATTCACCAGAGTTGGGTGTGTTTCCAGTCAGATCTTGTCAAGGATACACCCCAGTCCGCCATTGTTGTTTAGGGGATTGATGTAGTGGCGATAGGCCTCGGAATATGAACCAATGCACCCACCCCCCTTTTTTTTTTTTAAAGAACAGATACAAGAAGTCTGAAACACCTGGGCACGATTCTGGCTCAAAATAAAGGTAAATGGCCGACTATTAGTATAATTACCCCCCCATTTTTAGTGCTCTAGTATTAATACCATTAGATAGCGCACGATATTATTACGCATGCTTGATTCTTATTCCGCTAGAACTTTAACCCATCACCTACGGTATCAGGGATGGTAGAATAACTAATGACACCAGTAGCGGGGTCGGCTGATTACTTCCATGATGATGATGATGAATGATGATGATGATGAAGTGCGGAAAGGAAACCTGAGGTTGCGGCGCCATGTACGTCTCTCTCGGCGCTGAACCCAACCACAAAAGGAACTTACAATAGTAAGCTACAACGGGATCCCTCTTATCGTGTTCGAAAGCAGTTTTCAGGTAGTGCTGAATGGGTCTCAAAACAGAAGGAAGCGATGCATTAACGCCTGACGCCATGACAGTTGGTGACGGATCGCGGGAAGGGGCGCAACTCTAGTTGAAAAAAAAAAACAAAAAAAACCCGGGTTAAAGGGAAGTAAGAATGATAGTCACATTATTAAAAAAAGAGATAACTTTTTGTTTGTTTCTGAAAATGTGCAGCAATACAGTGGCTAGGAAAAGTAAATAACATTGCTATTTGCAGAAGCATCCATATATATATATATATACTTGGCAAGTAATAAATCTCTGAATTTTCAAAAAAATTATCATATTATACTTTTTTTTTTAAAATTGTTTTACATAACTGTTACAAATTTTAAAAAAATAAATAATTTTGTTTAAATCGCGCTTAAAACTTTTCATAAATTAAATTTTAATCAAAACAAACACAATTATAAATGTTCTCAAATTAAAATTTTTAATAAATATGGGAAATAACTCTGCAGTTTTGTAAACGTCGGAGTTGTCACCCTTCGTTGTCTAAGATAAAACTGTGTAACGACAACCAATGTGAAACCGGGCATTGTACACAATTTCAGGGCATTGTGTAAAATGCCGGAAAAGATCAGGTTAAAGTGTGAAATGTTTGCTGCTTCACACACACTGCGCAGCCATTGCCTGGCATGATACCGGCAATGGGTTAAAGATGGGGGGCTCTACAAGTCCGAACCTGTCCCACTCACGCTGTCTGTTCGCCGTCCACTCTCGTTTTCATTCGGGATGACAGCAGCAGAAGTCGCTGGTCGTGTGGATCCTGCGAAAGTCGAAGTGTTGCAGGGAAGAACAGCAGCGTGTTTCTGATAGGGCGATCGAGGAACTGTGTGAACCTTGTTACCAGAAACATTAAGGGATCTAAAAAGGGTAGTAGTTATTTAGGAATTAGATTCCTCTGAACTGAATTCACGCTTGCCAGGTTGACTTAACAGAGTCCCAGTCTGCTCCAGATGGCAAATATAAATTCACACTAGTATGCCGTCTTGGCGAGTCGAAGAGGTGGCCTACTCGGAAAACCTTCTGGCCTGAACTTAACACTGTGCACGGTAAACCCCGGCACAGTCAGAGCCGGGGTAGTGTTGGGGGATAGCCAGGATATAGAGGACGTGGGGATGGATACACGATTGAAAAATATCCACACTAGCATGACAGCTTACGACCAGTTCAGCTGATGAAGAACAGAGCTTTTCATGCTGGCATTATAAGGTCGCCACGTGTGCCAGTGTTTGGCTAAGTCCGCCAAACTCATCACGAGATATGTTAAAGAATGCTGAAAAAGAAGAGGCGCTTGAGGAAATTATTAATTCAATTGAAGGTGATTATGATGCTGAAGACCCCAAGAAATCTCTTTTATAGAACAGCAAGAACAAAATTCAACATCCCATGAAATTTGGTGCCTTGTTTTCTTAGAGCGTTGGAGCTGATCGGTGCCAGGACTGTGGACATCACATTGATGCCATAGATTCTGAAGAAAGCGAAGGGTTTGGAGCACTAAAAACAGAAAACAGTCATCGAGAAGAGACCAAAGATAATCTCACAGAAGAAGCAAGAGAAAACGTCACCTGGCAAAAACTTCCCGCCAGTAGAACAAGGATCTGCAGTTCGTATACCTGTTCCCGGAGTTGATAATGGCCCGGGGAATGTTCGTAATATATTAACTGTTGTCGTGGAAGTAACAAGTGATGGATTCTATCGCTAGGAATTATAGATGCCATTTTAAAGAAGTTGTGCCCCAGATCTCGGTTTTAGACGAAAAAAAAGGTCGGCAATCAATTGGAACAGGGCAAGGATTTGTGAAATTCTCTTGAAAACGAAGTGCCAAAGTGACAAATGTTCTTTATGGTTTGGTATCAGTCTAAATGCCATTCAGTTTTGTCATGTTGTAACAAGTAATGTTAATAAAAATTAAGTTAAGTATTCCATTTCATTTTTTTGGTGGTCTGCTCTCCTAGTGACCACTTATATCTTTTATTTGTAGTTGTCTGTTAATGATATGATTTTTTAGATAATTAATAATAATAGTCTTAATAAACCACATTGTGTTTGTTTATGCCACTCACTAATCGTACTATACAGTAGAAAAAATTATTTAGAATAATACTTTAGTGTTGGCACTCAATAGACTACCCAGGAATTATACAGAATACCTAGGTAAATTGTATCCAATCAGGTTTCACTTGAGCGTTCCTAGTGCTCCAAAATTATGGGGATTCCCAGGTCGAAATTGAGACCTTGTTTTTTGTTTATCTTCTTTTTCTTACTTTTTAGTTCCTAATGTTTTAGCAACAGCTTATAATTGCATGGGTAAGCAGATAATGCTCCATCTGTGGTTCTATTTGTGACACTATTCTACTAATGCCATTTCGGTACGGATAATTTTTACTGGCATAATACGAGCTGTCTCTTGTGGAGCTACCATAAAATTTGTCTATGGTGTTGTTTTCTTCACCATACAATTATTACAGTACTTCAGTCTAAAAAACCCATTGCAACCAAAGTCTTTTGATGCTTTTCCTTAGCTGAAATCAGTCAGTATAGATTCTCTGAAAACTTTTGAGTGCTGAGTAAAGTTTTGTCATTTAAGATTCAGTGTAGCATTTCCTAAATTTTGATGGCTCTACAGCATCTTTTGAATTTTTTTCTGCAAATCGACTATAATCTTTCCTTCTCTTTATTCTCTTTCTCAAGAACACTAAAGATTATTGGATTACCAAAAAAGAAAAACTCGCTCACTCTCTCTATCCCAACAAGAACACCTTGTTTATTTGTGATAAATCTGTAATGTTGAGAGAAAAAAAGTATATATATACTTTTTCAAAAATTATACTCCGCCTTATGAAAAGGTTTTTTCAACATTTTATTGTTAATACAGGGGAATTCATTATTCCTTCTAAAAGAAAAAGAATTATTATAAATCTAACAAAACTTGTGTCAGAACAGTAACCACTAATTGCAATGTTAAAACCTCAAACATTTTGCATAATTATAGTGGAATAGTTTTACCACCAGAAGCTGATTGGGATCTCTGAACACCAGGGAAATTTCTTGTAGCTAGTAGGAGCTACATTTAGTTTTAGACATGTGGTAGTAGCGATAAAGAGCATTTCTCAAAAAAAAAACAAACAAGTTCATCCTTTCCACCTTTTCCTGTGACTTATTAACAATCCATTTTGTAGAGACAGCTCTCCTTTGGTACACTACCCACCACCTCATTACTCTGCTGCTTTGCCACGGTTCTTGCTCTGTTCGACTCTTTAACTCTATTTTTTTTTCCTCTTCATTCTATTCAGCACCCTTTTAACCATCTCGTTTCCCTCCTCCCAAGCTCTTCCATGGATCAGTCTACCCACCATATTCAGCTCCCTTGGTCTGTCATCTTTAAGTCTCCTTCACTCCAAGCGCTGCCATCCTTTAGAACGGTCCAGCACCAAAACGATGCTGGAAGAGAATTTTTTTTTTTTTTTATGAAGACCGAGAAGGAACGAGTACAGCGATAACAACAAAAAGGGGAGCCCCAAACATGGAAAACACGGCTTTAGTTTGCAGAATATTTCAGCAATGGCGGCAGACAAACTTTGGGAAGGCCTCTCCTGCTTCAGAAACTGAAAAGTCAACATTTTTGGAAACCGAAAATGCCACGTTCTCCACAATGCTTTCAAATAGTGGTAAAGAGGACTTCACTGGAACACAAGGACATCCTGCGACATGTCTCCCACTAGGAGGGTCAAACCCTTCGCCCACTATTCATAGGATTCTGTATAACTAGAGTTTGCTTCATGTCCCCACCCCCCACACACACATACACCACTAGGTGAAGACGAGCGTCACGTGATCATTCTGGATGCCTTGGAAGAGGCTGACAAAAATGGTTGCCGTATCGTGCTGCCTCTGGTCTTCTTTTTTTGAAAACTGTCACGTGGGTGTTCCAAGGCTGCATGCACTTTCCAGAAGAACATCGTGCTTTAACGGCGGAATGGTGGCATCCCGTTGTGGTTCTGAAGACAAACACAAACTAACTTTCTAATGGAATGGATGATTGAACATTTAGAACCGAATGGCTTAGCATCTAAAATCGAAGCCATTCATGTCGTAACTCTACGATTTCCTTGTGTTGAACCAAATGTTTATTAGCGGAAATCTGCGTATTTATCCTCGGGACGTCTCATCCAACTTCTCAGGTAAATGTAACTAGCGCAAACGGAGAGAGAGAGAGAGAGAGAAACGCGGCCACGGTATCGTCTTGCGCCCCGAGGTTGGAGTGCTGATTTATCTCCCTTGGACTATATGAATTTCTCACAAAGATTTCCTACTACCTGTTGATTATTTGTAACAAGTTTATAAAGCGAATTTAAAAATGAAATTATCTGTTGTAAAGAATAAATTCGAATCAGGCAACAGACCGATGTTCGCTTATTTAATGCATAGGCAACGTAAACAGGACTGACATCATGTTAATACGCCATAGTTTTCGTGGAAGCGGAAACAAACCTGAATCGATGGAAATTGTGAGACAGTAAATCTTCATTCCCTTTGAAAACAGAACAAATGCAACCAGGCTCACATTTGAAAATGCGTCTGATTAGTATCTGTGAACTTTATGGAATCAACGCTTCTTTCCTCAGTCATTTAGAAGACTAATTCTATTCTGCAGCAACAGAAGAAAATTTAAAAAATTTCTAGGCTCTTTCACAAAATCCAAGGTAGGGAGAAGTGATGTTTGCGCAGAGCAGGGGTTTATTGAAAAGCTGCAACAATGAAATGACCAACTTTGTGGTGTGAACGAAAAAAAACCCCCAAAACCCGGCTCCAGTAATGGCAATAAATTGTGAGAGAAGTCCTGGCCGATTCAAGACGCGCAGAGATCATTTTATCAGGCTACAGTACTGCATGCACTACAAGAAGATGTCTTTTGAGAACCATCATGTGCAGGCAGCCAAGTCTTGACTGTAGTAAGATGATCTTGTAAGCCAAGCATGGCGGTTAATTGCTTATATGAATCCCCCCCAGCCTTTTCTCGGAAGTCAGAAATATGAACCAATACATTTAAAACTGTAAAATTTGTTTTCACCTTTTTTATAAGATTCTATTTTTTTCTTACTTCTAATTTTCCGACAGAGATCTAGTTCAGAAGAAGTAAAACCGTTTTGCAGTTGTTGTTGTTGTTTGTGTTTTTTTTTACGAGATAGCAAGTTATGGTGTGTTCATTTTTTAGGTAAAACACATAAAAGATTTTTCAGAAAAGGATCAGCTTTGTTGATGACAAAAAGTCAGCGAACAATCCCTGAATCACAACCAGTCTAACAATGCATAAAACTAATGAAACATGTGGTCGCGGCAGCAAAATAAAGAGTAAGAAATCTTTTCAGGGGGGTATATAAGTAATCAGCTGAAGGGCACATGCAAGCATAACCCTCCAGGTGCCAGGGGAGATGAAACCATTCATCATTGAAACCAGAATATACTAGTTAATAAAATAGCTTTTAAGGTATTTATACAATGCAGCTTTTTAAATTTAAGTTTAGAAACCAAACAATAGCCTATACCTTCACACTGGTACACCTGGAAAGTATTTGTGCGACTTTGGAAAGCTTGTCTGCTTTTTTTAAAACACTTTTTAATAAAATGGTTGCTAAGGGATTTGTAATAGTTTATAAAGTTTCTCAGGTAATTATGTTCAATCTGTGAGAGCCATGCAAAAAAAAACGAAGCATGTCGATGGCACCAACGACGCCAGGACCCAGGAATAGTTTGTGCCCCTTTAAAAAAAATGATAAAATACTTTCGTTTCATAGTTACAGCAGGGCGAGAGGCCATCACAATGTATGCAAGGATGGGGTCCGTATACAGGGAAGAGATATGGCAATGCATGATTCTTTAAAGCGAATGACTACCACCAGGTGACCCATTCCACTCTTTTAACGATTTTAAAGCCAAGAAGAACACGTTTTCAGAAGCCGCCGCCACCACCACCACCGGGATACTAGCTGAGTCCTGCGAGAGGTGCCACTGGAGATTATTGGTAACTGCTGATGGTGGGAGGCGAGCTCTCCTGCTTACTACGGCATGTAACCCGACCCACTCCTTCAGTCCGAAATCCGCTAAAAAAAAATTATAGCTACGTAACTTTTTATTACTCCTAACAGTCTATTACAAAGGGACAATCGCAGCACACACACACACACACACCCCAACCCAGCAAGGGAGAGAGTAAAACGTCTGTAAATGAGCACAAACAGAGGTTCTAACTAAACACCCCCCCAACCACCATTTTTTTTTTGAGTGCGATGCTAAACATGGCGGCGAACTGAAAGTGCCCTCGAATTCTTTTCTTATTGTACGAATATTACTGTGAAGGGAATGCACCCCTTTTAACACACGTGCTTGTTTATAATAGTCTTTTAAAAACCCCCCACCTTTATCTGGTCAGTTTCGTTCCCTTTTCCTTTAGAAGGCAACAAACAGATACTGAAACCACCTGCCGGCTCTGCTCGATATCCTAGCGCGGGGGGGGGGGGATAAAGAAGGTTCCCAAACCTCGAAATAAACGGCGGTTAGTTCATTAATTACTGCCTTTGCGATGAGGTTAATTACAGAAAACAACAAAGAAACAAACGGAAAGTATCTGGTTATCAGCAATTCCTTCCCTGGAATGATTCGTGAAACTGGAAGGGTTTCCATGGAAACCCCCCCGAATTTTGGACGATTTGAAGACGCTGACGGTTTGGCATCCAAAAGTCTGTATTTTTTTTAAATCCGAATTATCCTGATTTACTTTACCTCTAAAAAAACAGAAAAGAAAGAAGAAAAAAAAATGTACCACTGTAATATTACTGCAAGCGATGACCGCGAAGTAATGGCAACGAAACTTGTCGGTGTGATTGGGAGAGGTTCCGTCCGCCATTACCCAGCTCTCTCATCAACATGGCGCCCATACTTTGTTCCTCAGATTGATTCTCTTTTAAAGGTACGAAGGACGCTCTTAAGTAAGATCTCCAATAACACTGATGAAAACACGCATATTCAGATTGTTCAAGTTTTCGTTGACTTTTCTTTTTTTCCTGTTCTTTTTGAAGTGGGCATTTTGATGGGTAAACTGCATACTGGAGATGTGTCAGGGTTGTGTGTACCCTGTTGTCAGTCTATCTATCAAACTGTAAATACTTGTATTTGCCAAACTGCGAGCCTTTTTCATTACTTAACTTGAATAAAAACTGTCATTTGCTTTAATTATTCCGCTAGAATTGAAGGGGTTTGAACAGGTTTACTGCTCTCACCCGAACCAAGATCTCTCCAGAATAATGATCAAATGGATGTCAGATGTCAGTGTTTATTTGTAGGAGGAGAAACATGAACAAGACCAGGAGGTCAACCAGAAGAGATTGGAAAGGTTTGGAATAATCTGTAGCTGATCAGATCCCATTGTGATCCATTGCCAATTTTAACTGATTTGAAAGCTTTGAGACATCTTTGGTTAAAATCAATACTTAAGAAGTTGGTAAAAAGAAAACTGTATACTCATTTGATGCTACAGACCAATTTGGCAAACTAACAAGAGAACCGGCAGATGTATTGACCTAGATAAGAAGGATAAGAGAGGTCAAAAGCATGCTGGTGTACTGCGAAGCTAACAGAGAGGTTGGGGATGAGGGTTCAAGGATAAGAGGCAGGCATCTCTTAAACCAAAAGAAGATTTGTATCTTCACCAAACAACATCTGCATGAGTTGCTGCAGCATAAGGTCAGGGCACCAGTCAGTACCATTGCTTTCCTGACATCTACCAATATCACTTTTGATATTAATGGAATAACTTTAGAAGCTGGTCAATCTTGTTGCAAGTTACTAGCAATTGACTAATGTGAATATGCAACTTTGTACATCCAACAATCTCACCAACCTAAACCTGATTGTGGTAAACTGAATGGGTCATTAAAATACACTGTTAGAGACTACCAGACAGTAAGGTAGCAGAAAGAGGCAAAATTGTTTCTAAATGGGGGAAATGGCACCAATAACCTTTCCATTGATGATTTGTCTACTATCATAGTGGTTTAGCATTTTTTGCTTTCTATGAGGTAACAAATGCACCTATTTTGTTTTTTTCATCTAGCGGAACCAGTTTTGTCATCTTTAGTGACAGTCTTGCCAAACACTCAAAGCCAAAAGTTTTGGCATCACCCTAGAAATAGCAATGATGGAATCTGTCTTTAAATTATGCTCATAGCTTGACACTACCTATGACCACTTTTAAACGTCTGCTTTTGAATACAATCCTACTTGCTGTCATGATTTATAACACCAAGTACTTCATTAAGTTAACATAACATTATTATGCAAATTCAGCATGTTTAATTACTTCAGGCAGAATCAGAAAATTCTAGGGTGTAATATAGGTTTTCATATCTTGTACTTTTCACATACTGGCCTTACTCATTTTTAAGAGTAGCCATATAATAATGAGGATGAGATTTTTCTTTGTAAAATTTAACAAAATATGACATACACAGCATCGAGGTTTTTCCTAAAGACAGGTTGTAGTGGGCATGCAAGTATTTACCATAAGCTGGTTTATATTTCATCATTTGATAGAGACTTAAGATACATTATTTAAAAACTACTGCTTAAGAGTATCTAAGAATACATCAGTTTTTTATAGGAATGCAAAGTATACCAGTGCATCCAATAATCATCATCATCATTAGGAAGCTGTGATTGGTCAACATAAGTGTAGAAGGCAATAGGACAATTTTAAGTCATTGTATGCTTCAACAGTTTGCACAGGTGTGTGCTTAATGTCACGGACTTTTTCTTATTCACAATTCAGTTTTGCTGATGGCAGTCTGGGCTTAATGCTATCCACATCAAACCATTCCAGCATAACAACAGCAAGAGTGGACTTCATATTAGATGTTCAATGTTCAAATTATTTATGCTGATTTATATGTGTGACTTTTCTTATAGCATAAGAAAACAATTAGGAGAAGAGCCATTATTCCAATTCTCATGAAAGGAGAGGATAAGGATGAAGCAGATAGCTGAGGCTAAATTCTCTTCATAAGCTGCTTGGTTAAACTATTTGAACAGGTTGTACAATGATATCTGACATGGTGACTAGAATTTCAAAAGTAGGATAAGATGCATTCCAGAGGAAACACAATATGTTATCAGTATTCATGTATCTGAAATCAGCATGTGAAAAAGTATGAAAACTTGACCTTATTTATGAACTCATTAAACTATTAATACCACTGCAAGTAATCAAATGAATTAAATTGCCAATTGTTGACAGATTTGCAATGATGAAGATTAATGGCCCCACCTCGCCTGTACCATATCTTGCTTGCACAAGGAGTACTGCAGGGAGCTATCTCAAGTTTTGTCCTCTTTGATATCACACAGCTCATACAAAATGCTTATATTACTTGGGCTTCTGAATCCACTATTTTAGCAGCAGAAAAGAGGTTAAATGAAATCTTGACTGCTCTTGCAGTGGGTTAGATTATGGGAAATTATCTTAAATTCAAAAAGATTGACAACTTTTTACAAATGTTACTCAAAACTACATGTCTAAATATCTTATAAATGTGTTATTTCCTTTTGACACGGCACCCCAATACTTAGGGTTTACATTAGATACTCATCTTAGATTTGGAAAACATTAATGATGTAGAATCACTCCAGAAGAAAATTAATATCATACTTTGAGCTGCAGGCACTTCTTGGGATGCCTATGGATAGACTACAAGGATTATAACTTCTCCAAGATGGAGTATGAAAGTGTAGCATGGACTGCATGTGCCTCATCAAAACTGGGTAATCTGAGTATGCAAAATCAAGCCATTAGATATAAAAATAATGCCATATTAACACACCTGTTAATCTTTCAAGATAAGCTGATTTTATTCCTGTAATGCTACATTTTCTAAGTGAAGCAATCAGATTTGTAAAGAAAATCAAACAACATGTGGATCACCCAAGTTTCTTGTTGACTCAAGTGACCAACTTTACATCAGTATTATAAACAGCTACTGAGAGATTTGAGATAACTGAATTGATGGAGAGCCAAGAGAGAGAACCACTGGCTAATCCTCAGCAGTTAGCACTAGTATGTTATCACTGATCTTACCCTGTCTTATTCTTAATAAGATCACCCTTCATACTTATTTAACTTAGTGAATGCAACATTAGCTATGTTACCTTGATAATCAGTGTAACTGTGCTCAGTAGAGTTGATCTTAGGTTTGGAGGTACAAGAGTTTTATAATGCTGGATAGAAAGGAAGTTAAAGTAGAGGTAGGCAACTACCAAGGTATGACAATTGAATTTTCAAACAGCTTGAGATACCTGCTTTTAACTGATGTACCTTGCCATATAAATATCTTTACTGACAATAAATCTCTCTTGCAGTTTCTGAGGATATGAAAAACTGGTCTGGAATTAAAAAAGCAATGAATTATATTGTGCTCTCAGAGATTTCTGAAAATTTTTTCATATCTCTGTTGCACTGGATACCAAGACATGCTGATGTACAAGGAAATGAAGTGTTAATGATGTTACAGGAGCTGCCACTAAACTATCTCATCATCAGGCAAGTAAATATGTTAAACAGAAAATTGAGGAGGTATAGCAAGTTGAATCCGAAAATGAAACATCTTGATTTGAAGAAATTAGAATCAATAAATCAAAAGGAATTTTCCTTGGACTTAAAAGTATAGATTAGAAGATCACATACAAGTTATTCTCTCCTAAATGCTCATGCTCATAGGATATGAGTAGCCATTTTAAGGTCATGTCCCAATTGCATTGTGAATGAAGCTGTTGAACAATGAGAGAATTTGCTGGGCAGTATGGTTTCCAGCACTGCTGAGTTGCTTTTTAGAAACAAAACCATTATGATTTCTGCAGTTGAATCAGTATTTCTTTGGGGAACCCTGTAATACTCTGAAACGTTGGAGAACCAACCACTAGGATGAATAGGTGTTAAATATTTCTAAAGTGTGTATGCACACATTAATTCCTAAAGAAACTTATTGTTTTTGAAAAACTGGAGCAGGAGTAGTTATGGATCTTGGAACTGTATAATTTTTATTGATAAAATTGCAGGTGATATTCTTCTGAAAAGGTAAGAAAACATTAATTTGATTTTTAGAAAAAAACAACTATATGCTGTAGGTAAGCTGTTTAGGCCAAGTTTTATGTTAATTTCAGTGTGCATGAGTGTAGAGTTGTCATGTGCATCTTTAACAGATCTCTATTGCAACAATGTCAAAAGCAGATTTCAGGAGACCTCTTAGAAGATCCTAGTCAGATACTGAAGTTTATTTTCCGTGGCTACTTCATGATGTGCCAAAGAATGTTGCATCGTGTTTTCAAGAAGCTACTTGGGTTTTGTGTTTTTTTTGGTCTTTGTTAATATCTTTTCATAAGCCTATAATTTTAATGATGAAATCTCCAACACTTGCTGCCCTTCCCATGTATATAATGAGGTTCGTGTTTAGCAGCTTGCCTGTATATAATGTTTGTGACCAGAGAGTTTTGTTGAAGATTACTTGTCTCAAGTTATCTGATTTGTTTGTTTCTACATTTTTCAAATTTCAAAATGAAAAGAAGGATGAATGAAATTAAGGTATCTTTTATTGTTCTGCCACCTGTTTTTTCAATGGAATTTACTTTAATAATGTTCATCGGTCTTACACGGAGGTCTAGATTATTTTCTTTGTTTTTTATATAATATTTTAAAGTAATTTTCCCTTTTTGTTTGCAAGTCCCTTAATAAATGTTATGAGCAATTTATATAATGGGACCCTTCCTTTTTGTTGAAGAAGAATTTGGATGAATTATATTAAATTTTTCTTTATTCTTTCTTGTCAAGCAAAGGGAAATTACTAGTAAATATCAGTTCTATTTATAATGGAATTTCAATGCTGGAATACTCTAATGCTTGAAAAAGCAAACGAGGATGACAGAAGTTGTTAACTATTTAGTTTTTATCTTTGTTGGTAGATTACTTAATTGCTAATTTCCCTGTGGTATGTACAATCATTTAGCAGTTATGATAACTTCTGGAGACTGACAGTATTTGTTTCTTTTCCTCTCCCTGTCCCACAAAAGTAATGAAACTACTGTGTGGTTAACAAAATCCTCTCTTGCCTGCCCCTTTCAGTCAGTGGGAGTGGGTTTTAACAGTGAATTCAGGCTTGGCTGAAGGAGGTTGGAAGCTGTGGATTTGTTATTAATAAGCTAAGCAGCACTTTCATTGGTTGTCATCAGAGAGTTTTCAGTCAACAGGGCACCAGCTGCTGGTACAGCAGGCCTCATCCATTCACAATGGCCAAGGTGTGAATTAACCCAGATATCTTCTGGTAAAGACTCACATTTCCCTGACAGACAGGGATTAAATCAAGTCCTGCTGAGGTAGCCATCCTGATGGATTAAAAGGAAAAGTTGTTACTTCTGCTTTTTGTTCACTGCTGCCATAAAACATTTTCTGAAGGGCCTTGTGTGTGTGTGTGTGTGTGTGTGCCAGTGAAGGTTTTGCTCATTTCTCAGTTCCCATTCAGTGGGTGTTACCTACAAAGAAATAAGCAAGGGGATCCAAGTGGTTTGTTTCCATCCCTCTCCATTCTGACCAGTTTTGTTGCTGGTGGTAGGGGGTTGTTTCTTGCTTAATGGCCTGTGTTAGATCTCCAACTCAGGCAGGACAGGAGGGGGGGATTCCCTATGAGGGGGTCTATTCTGGTGTTTGAATATGAGGGGTCAGCCAATCCCTGACCCTATGGAACCTGTTTCTTTCAAGGAGACTTCTACTAATCTTATAACCATCTTTTCGCCATCACCTTTCGTGGAACACCTGTTTAGAAGAAAATTAAATAGCTGGTTTCAATCTCAACGATACCTGGATGTGGTTACCTGGAAATCTCGAAATAATTACTGCATGATAATGACAAGGTGTTAGTACCTCCAGAAGAATCATTGTGCCATTCTTTCTCTGGGCTTTTTCAGACTTTCCCTTCATTGTTTTCCAATATATTTATTTTGTCAAATTAATCCCTGGGTAGAGAAAGAACCAAACTTTCCTTAGTCTTAAAGGGTTTTTATTTTCTTTTTTCACCTACAATCTGTATTGATAAATCTTAGATTTTCCACTTCTCTCTATTAAGTAATATAAGTTTATATACATATATATGTTTGTTTCTTGTATTAGTAGCTAATCACCTGTAAGTTTGTATCAGAATTCATTCTAAGTATTAAAAAAAAACAAAAACATTGAATCCATCAAATTAGAATAAGAAACCATTCTTTGATTCTAAATGAAATTCTGAAGTTTTAGTTATTGAACCTGTTTAATATAGAAAGCAGTATTAAATTTACTGATACATCAAGAAAGGCTCAACACAGTATTTTTGTTTTTTATCTTTTATATGATGACTTCAACAGCTAATGGAAAATTAAAGCTGCTTCAAAAATCTGATTTAGTCAATTTCATCCAGTTGCATTTGTGTTGTATAAGTTTCTCATACTTTATATTTTCATGTTTTGTACAAATTTTATTGCATAAATCTTATTTTTCCATAACATCTTGTGATGATCTAACTAAACTTTGCCAGCGGTGTTTAGCGGACTGAGTCAACCAAATCGTCACCTATGAGTTGGAGTTTGTATATTACAGTGTGATGCTGGTTAAAAAGGAAATATTCAAACCTAACATTTGCTTACCATTTCTAGTTTTCCTGTTTATTTAAATCAACTGTTTTGTTTGATCGCCACATTCCCAATCATGTTTAAGAACTTTGCATGGTTTGGTAAATTTAAAAAAGTACATTTATTTTATATCTGTAATTGCTTTTAAAAAAATGTGCAAGATCACAATGTTCTAGTCTTTAGTAATTCCTTCCAAAAAGAAAAATAAGTCCCTCACCTCTCTCTCCAACTGGACATGTTGTATATCTGTGTGTTATTCCTGATTTTGCCTTGCTTTTACAGTTACTAATTCTTGCTTTTTAAAGTCATCTGGCTGAAGCAGTTAAAAAAAGATATTGCATTCACGGTACTGACAAATGGTCTATGCATGAAATCAGTAGACATAAGAATATTAGAAATCTCATTATTTTCTTCCTAGGAGAAACCAAACAATGAGAGACTTTGTTGTTGTTGTTATATATCTAGGATTTGGACTGAGCACTTTCTTTTCTAAGTTTATAGTTAACCTTAGCCTGCCTGCACTTTGGGGATCACTTTATTGATGACCAGCATGCTTAGCAATTGTTGCTGGGGATCAATATAATGAATACCAGCAGGACCAGGGTTGATACTTTTAATCATTTTTGAAAATTTTAAAATATTTTGTGAATTAACCAAGTCACAAGCAAAGTGGCATCAATAAATCTCTATTAACAGAGACAAGACTGGCAGGCACTGTTCTGCCAGACCATGCTTATTTAACTAGGAAGAAAAAGTGTAATATAGGTAACAGAACTGTAAACATTCATACAACTTCTAACTGTCCAACAGATGAAAGATTTTGAAATTTTGATGCGTGGTTTACATTTCCAGATTACTTTTTACTGGTTCTAGCAATGATGGGAATGTGTCATTAACAGTTTCTAACAACTTCAGCAAATGAATTTAAAAACTGAAAATAAAGTGCACTGTTAAAATTACTAAGAGTCCTGTTCTAGTAAACTTGTGGTTTTAAAAAAGGGTTTGTTTTTTTTGCATAATGAAAGCTTATTTGTTTGTCTCAAAGTTAAATAAAGTTGCTTTGGCTGTGTTACTGAAGATGCTTATGTACGAAAGTGATTAACGTTAGTGAATTGTAGAGCTTAACACTCTGGGAGCGATTGAGTGTATTCTCGTCACCTTGTTCTGTATCCAGAAACCCAATCTTCACCATATAGCCCCACAATGCCCAGTGTCCCCTTGGTAAATGCTGACTCCTCCTAATTAGTTTACACAGCAAGTTGCTTGCTCCTTACATGGAGAAAAGACTATCTGTAAGCTGGGAGTTATATTGACTGTACATGTCAACAACAATGGGAGGCAAATGTTGGCAAGAGCGGGCACCAACAAACAGACTTCTGTCAAGCACAAAGTGTCTGTTATATGGAGCATGCACAGTGGAAAGGAGTAGCCACATTGCACCAAGCTAAATGTCTTTGGGATGGAGACTGACGCCACACTGACTACAACTTTTACTGACCAAATGAAAGTTCTTTTTTGATGCTTTTGTAGATGTCCCCTTTTAGTCTTCTTTCTTCTTTTTCTTTTAATCATAAAACCAAAGTTGGGTTCCACCTGCCTTTATAAAGTCTCCTACAATTAATTTCACACCCTTTTTTGAGGATATACCATTGAGTAGTGAAGAAGACTTATCATTGCACTTAGGTCTATAGTCACACATTTGGGTGAGTCACTTCAATTATTATTTTTTTCATATATATATATATATATATTTCTTTAAAGACAACAATTTGTGAAGATACAGTTTTAGTTTTCTCTAAGAAATGTTATTCGTGCCTTTTAATCTTTTAAGCTTCCAATTATGATCCCAGTGGGTTTTTTTTTTTGTTTTAGAATTAGCTTTTTGTGAAGAATTTTCTGTTAATCTTTGTAAAATTACATGAGCAATGGAAGAAAAACATAGATGCAAAACCATGTGGTGTACAGTATTTATGCCAGAGGTGAAGTTTTAAGCTGAACAGTTGCATGCACAGTTATTGAAGGATGTTGGAAAGCAATAAAAAAGATGCAACTTCACCCTTCACAGAATGTATAGCCCAAGTTTGGGGCGTGTCTGTTGAACAGTGCTAGAGCTAGTATACCAGACTTGTGTTGAGGATGGAATTGTTTAGATCTGGGCTAATCACAATCTGGGTAAGAACATGCATATATGAATTAGTTTTTAGTTCTAAAAGATAAGACTTATTTAAGTTTTGTCATCATCTTTGAATACAGAGGGACATGCAGTCTAGGATGATTGAAACACAGCAAAGAAGATAAGATAAGCAGCTGCAAAATTTATTTTCCTTTCCTTTTTTGAATGATAAACAATGGTTTACCTGACTTAGAATCATGTAGTCCGATATTTTAGTTAAAGAATGACTTCTGATGTTTTTAGTCTTTGGAAACTTTCACCTTTGCAGTAGCTGCATAATATATACATTGTATTCCTTCATTAAAGAATTTCTTTAGATTATCTTCATTCACCTGACTATATAAAGTCACTGCACAACATAATACATATCCCAGATTTAAAATAATTACCAGTTGAAGGAAATTGTTTTTAAGCTTTCATTAGGAATATTAATTTGCCAAAAACAATCAGCTTTCTAATTTTTGTTTAATTATATTTTCATTAATTTGAAACTATTCCTCTTTTGTTTTCTAGTAAATGAATGCCATACTTGCTTATTTTATTCTTTCCATAAATTATTCATCTTATGTCTGCTGTTCCCATTTTTTTTTATTTTAATCACCTCATCATGTGTGATATTTCAACTACAAACTTGGTGATATCTCGCTTTTCTGATGCCCACAGATCCCCTTCAAAAGGATCAAAATTATACCATTCTAATAGTGAGTTTTGTGAACTCTGAAGTAGTGCACATTTTACCTTTTAGTACAGTATTTACGAAATTCAAAAAGGATGGTTTTGACATTAAAATATTTATAAAAATGCATATAATTTGTCAGTGTAACATATTTCTAGATTGGATACACTTCCATACCTAAAAACTGTTTAAATCTTCTTGACTAATTTGTCAGATATGCAGCGAATTGTATCTAGGTACTCATGTTTGCTTCGTTTTATGGTTTGTTTCGTGGTAGGGCCCTGATATTAGCCCACCACCTCTGTAGAGAATTGGTGTTCCAGCTGCTCTTCCTTGCTTGTTTGTATGATTGATGTTTTATGTGGCATGATCCACATCACAATAACGCATTCTTCGTGTTTGTGTTCTTAGCTCTTAATATTCACAGGCTACTGAATGCAGCAAAGATGATAACTAAGGAAGCTTAGAAAAAGAAGTTCTGTGATAAGGAATGTGATGGTTGTTTACTTGGTTGATGATATTATTTTGTGCTTAAACCATCAGCTCCCATTTCCTTTAAATTTTTTTAAAAAAAAAAAAGCAAAGTTACAAAATATTGATACAAAATGAAAACGACGATTGATTTTGAATGGAAACAGTAGTTTTAAGAAATCAGTTCATTGTGCAGCAGGATTACTAAATTTGTAAATGCACCAATTTAGCCCACATATTTTAGTGAAATGGCAACTAGATTTTGGTCAAGGGTTAATGAATGTAGAACTAGGTTTTGACCATCTTGTTGCCATCATTAGAACTGGTTTAAAGCCTTTGTGGGTGGATTATGCAAGTTCTCCCTTTATTTTATTGCTTAAAAAGAAAGAAGAAATAAAATCAAAATATTTTTTTTTTTTAGTGTCAGTTTTGCACAGAACTGAGTTAATTTACAAATGTTCCCCTTGTAAGCTCGCAGTATCTGTGCTTACTACATCGACCACAGAACTAGGGGATTTTTTGAGAAATGTTGGTAAGAAAAGCTGGACAGTTGCTAAACTTTTTCAATAATGTTTTTTTTTTGTTTGTTTTCTTCCAACAACAGTTTAGTTCCATTTCTAATGAATAATAGACTACTACAAGCTAGCTAGGAACCTATAAAATCCCCAGCATTACAAAGAGTTTTGTTTTGTTTTATTGGCTGAAGCAGTTGTCTGACTTCTTTTAAAATGGTTGACTATGCCTGTAGCTGTGCATCCTGCAATTTGAAATGATCAAGACTGGATAATTGATTTTCAACAGCTAGCACAACAACAATAATACAATGTTTGTATTTGTGTTCTTGGTTCTTAATATCCACAGGCTAGTGAATGTGAAGATGATAGCCATGGAGACATAAAGGAAGAAGTTCTGCGATAAGGAATGTGATGGTTGCTTTCTTTGTTTGATGATAGTATGATGTGCTGGAGATTGAAGCTTTATCTTCATAATATGTTAGACTGACTAAAAAATTAATAAGGATGTTTGTTTTCTATCAGTTAGATAGGAAAATTTCATATTTCTGTTTCTATATTTGTTTTGATTGTTTTTTCCATCTCCATTACTAAAATTAGTCAAAGATACTATTAATTTTTCTAAGCAACTAACAGTAGGAATAATGTTATTGTTCTTACTTGTCATGCTAACTTAATCTTCTAAATGTTAATGCCTGATGATCTGTATATAATAGCAATAAAACAGAACATTTTGTTTTAAATAATACAGATTTACTTTCAAGACAAAATATAATTTAGAGATGATTTTTTTACAATAATACATGGGAAAATAACTTCTTTGCTATATACTTATGATACATTTTTTCCCCTCAGATTACTATCTTATTTTTCACTCCATAATATTGGAGTGAAACAACTGAGATTTTACAAACATTGTGGTACTTGAAGAATGCACTGTCTAAATTCTAGAAGAATATCTGAATGTCTGTGCATCATCTTTAACTCAGCATTGGGTAGTGGAAAGCTTAATGTTTTGCTTTGTAGATGGTGTATCTGTAGCCTTTCTATGAACTCTAGTCAACAGTGCAGTGCTATCCTCTCATAGCTGTTCAAAAAAGAAAGAAAAAACACTGTCTGAAAAAATTTTTAAATTCTTTTATCCATGTAGAGATCTGATAAAAAGATCAACAGTAAGCCATTTTCAGCTGGATACCTTTCTTTGGAAACATGTTAGTTGTATTAATAATATGTATGAGGTAAATTACCGAAAAGTGAGGGGGGAAAAAAGGAAAAAAAGTGATTTTCTTTTAAACTGTCAGGCTTCACAATGATAAAATCTCAATAGCTTTTTATTTTCATCTTGCACACTTGTCATCGTGCCAACAGGACGATCATCTTGTAAACAAGATCTTTGTAAAAAGAAACGGCTGTTAACAGCACACAGTTTTAACACTGTGGTCTTCAGTTCCTGCTCTGTTTTGTATCATTGTAATGACAAAAGTGTCACTAGATTTTACAGTATGGGAAGGACGCCAGAACTGGTTGGATTGTTATTTTAATGAAGCCAATGACCATATACTGAGCAGCCTTAATAAGCAGAGTTGGTTGTATGTTCGGGTAGTAAAGAAAGATCATTTAAGGAATTAATGCCTCTCTCATTGCTTGGACTAATCTTTTAAAAGAATGTTGCCTTTTAAATCCTTTTAGAGGCATATTTACACACTAATCCATGGAAAAAAATACCTGTTTTCCAAAAGGAATATGCATGGTCAGTGTCACTTTTATTTAGACTAGTTTTTGGCATTTAGGAAATTGCTTCTCTTAAATGTTTTTAGACTAGTCTTACTGCTGCCTTTGTTTTGTTTGGGGTACATTTTGCTAAAGAAGTGATGTGCAGATTAAATAATCTTTTTATTCCTTCTAAAATCTGCATCTAACTGGTTTGTTCCATAATTTAATTAAATTTCAACAATTATATATATTTTTTGTAAGAAGCTTTGTGCTGAAAAGACTTGCTACTTGTTATGTTGTTGAGATAACTTTTATTTACTTAAATGGCTGTGTTCCATTCCCTCAGAGCTTGTTGCTATATACCAAGGGCATCCAAATGAAATCCAGCTGAAGCAGCTTTGCCATACACTACATAAGCTAGAAACTTTGAATAATGAAAGTAAAAGACAGTAACTTTGTTTGGTCTGGTAGAACATAACATTGTGGTGGTTAACTATGTGATCTGCAGCTGATGATTTTCGAGTTGCACACTTTAGATTTGGGGGTTCTTAAGAATCCAAGCACTGGATCTGTAAATTTTTTTTAAAAAGTGGAAAATCTGCCATAATTGCAGATACAGGGGAGTCATGTTAGCATCTTGGTCATTTTGCTACTAGTCTGTGATTGCTCTCTTCTTTATTTGGTAGGAGGGGAACTAAAAGAATATCAAAGACATCCAAATGACGTAATGGGCTCGCTTGAAAAGTGCCTTTTGTTTTACTGTCTTAAACACTGAAATGATACAAAATGTGGACTAAGCATTAGATTGTAAATTTCTTTTTAGTTATAATAGCTAAAAAAAAATGTTTTTGAATTTTTATATTGGTAAAGATGAAACTGCATGTGACAACAATAACTTCTGAACTAATTTTGATTAGGTCACATGATAATACTGCTTTAGAAAGTGTTTGCTTCTTAGGTATATGCAAAGAAGTTTCATTCGCACTGAATTGTTTACACCTGAAATTTATTTAGCAAATTTATAAATAATAGCAACTTTAAAGGGAGAATATTTTGTGCAACTATTAATTAGATATAATAATTGTAGCAGCACTGAATTATTTTCTCTTAAAAGAAAAAGAAAGCATTGTCCAGTGCATCTTTACTATCAGTGTGTGGCAGGGAATATTTAGGAATCAAACAATCCTTTGCTTTTAATCCAGAAATTTTTAATACAAACTAAAAGTAGATAATTAATTATTCAATTAGTGAAGAGGGTATTCATTGAACTCCCAGAACCACCACAGATGCATTAAGAAAAAATAAGAAACTCAAATTTTTATGGCTATTTGATACTACCAGGAATGTCTGTGTGGATATTTTAAAAGACTAATTAACAGAATTGCATTATGGTATATTTCCCCCCACAATGTAAAAATTGCATTGAAATAGAATAGAAATAAAGTAAACAGAAGCAAGTTAACTAAGAAGTGCCTTTTTATTTTTTTTACATTAAAAATATATATAACTTGAAAAAATCTATAGAAAATTAAGTTTTGATAGATGTAAGCACACAAAAGTTTGGTTCAAATTGTAAACTCTTTACAAATGTATTTCTTAATTAAACTTGGGTTTATATAGATATCTCTCTATCGAATTTGATTTTACTCTTATGGTTCTCATGTCACTAATGTCCAACACAACTCTAAACTTGTTTGTAGTAGTGGATTTCGTTTGTCAGAGATTTAAAATATCTTACAAAAGAGTACAGATTCTGAATTTTTTGACTTCATTAAGCTAACCCACCTATTTAACATGAAAGGCTGTGCTATTTTTGGTATTTGCAGCTCTGGCAGTTTTACAAAATAATGTTTAAATCTTTTGAATTTTTCTGCTGGTCCATTTGATATTTTTGTGCATTACTTTATTATTTATTGTCAGATTGGCTAGAGTAATTTATTTAGAGAGGTTGTTATAATACAACCAAACCGATGGCAGTCATCAAGAACACCCAAACTGATTGGTCAGTAACAACATAGTTCATTGATCATTTAGTGCTGCTTCACCCCTATCATGTTTCTTTCTCTTTTTTTGTAGGCTGGCTGCCTAAGATGTAGTTTTGTTGTTCCACAATCGGTACTGTCCTACATGTTTATTTTAATTTTTTAAAACCTATGCGTGCACATGTTTGTTTGATTATGTGTGCTTGGCATTATTTTTCGTATAGAGCTCTCAATGGTACACAACAGAGTTGATGTTATGGATGATTCTGGTAGGGAGAATGGAGTTGTATTTCAAAGTCTACAAATAAAAATGCTGTCCCCACAATCTTTCCATAAACTGTAGCATGGTGTGAGTTGTGTGCAGTCAGCATCTCTTTCTATGGTAATTTGATGCTGCTACTTTTAACACCAATGGTAATTACTAACTTTAACCTTACATTTACATGATTTTGGTGCTCCATGTACTTCAGAACATTCTTATTTTAATGGCCCTTTGTTTGATATTATTAACTTGTTCAACTAGCTATCCATTTACTTATCAACATTTTTTCAGATAAAAGATGCAAGTAAGTATTTCATTGACTTCCACTAAATGGCTCAGTAAATCCGGAGCTTGCTTACAGCATGACATCTGTAACTTCTTGGATCATTCCTTTTGGTTTTCAGCCAACCCTTTCCTGTACCTTATGCGATAAGCAGGCTTACTTCTCTGTAAATATTTTTTTTTTTGCTTTTCAACTGTCTAAAAGCATTCACTTCATTAAAATTGAACAGAGACTGAGGAAAAATTAAAACTGTACTAGATGTGAGCATTTAGCATTTGTTTTTGATTAAATCTGTACATTTTAGACTCACTAAGGTTTGTGTTGTTGTGTTTTTGAGATTTAAACTTGCATTGCCTGCTAGTCAGTCAGTGCTGGTTATAATTGGTTCAAAATAAGTTTTGTAGAATGTTCATTGTTGTATTTTCGATAGCTATTTTATCTCTGTCTTGCTGCAGTCAGACTGTTACAAGTAGAGAATACTTTTGGTAGCCACTGGTTCTTTATCAACAGCTAGGCAAATAAATCATTTATTCAAGTACTGACACTAATAAATAATAGTGATAAGCATACTGAGGTGGCACCTTGGGTTTAGTATACAGTCTCTTGTCATTAATTTTGCACCTCTACAAATGAATATATTTGATTAAAATGTATGTATTTCAAGTGTTATTATGTATGCAATATATTGGATATCTAAGATGGCAAATCCTGTGGCACTTCTCTGTTTAGTTGAGATCATGTTATAGGCTATTCAGTATGTGATCAGAGTCCATGACAGACTGACAAAAATCTCTATCTCTGGTGGATCTGTGGCCAATTTTATTGCATTTTACTATGGCTATTGTTGCTTCTGTGGAAAAGTAACCTGGAAGGCCTTCAACAGTGACACCATGACAAGAACATGCCATTGCATATTATGTCCCTGCTCACTATCAAGATTTTCTTGCTGCCAACACCCAACAGAAATGAGCCAAAAAAACAGTCCAATGTTATCTTCACCAACATTGCTACAATGGTACATAGCATGTAAGGGGGCCATTAATGCTAATGTCTTCAACCTATTATGCTCAAGTCTGGAGCTGGGAGTAGCATAGTTAGGGCTGTTGTCTGCAGTGGTAGAAAGATAAAATTGGTGTTTGTTGAAATACTTTTCAATAATTTTGGATGTATGACCATTTTTAAAAAACATCTGCCATTGTACCAAACTGAGATTAGAAGCCCAGATTCTATAGAAGGATAGTGCTACATGCCATACCTTATGATTAGTCTGGAAGAGGAATCAGTGCATTCAGCTTCTTTCCTGGTTATCCCAAAGCCCTCATATGAATCATATTGAGTATCTCTGGTAGCTTTTGCATCATCAGCCTATCCATGATCTGCCAATTTGATGGAATTAAAGAAGGCTTTCATGTGGTTATAGAGGAATCTGTAGTAGATCATAATGCAAAATCTCATTGATTCATTGCCAAACATGGTAGATGTTCTGATGCTGCAAAAGGTAGTTCAAATAAGACTAACAAAGAATTTAACTCTATTGTTCATCTTTATCTTTTCATCAACTGTAATAACAACAGGCAGCTAAGTTATTATGGCTTGGTACTGTATGATATTGGCATGTTCTGCAGTATTTCATTGTTTTTTTTTCTGGCTGCCTCATTAGTTTTTTAATGCAAAAATATTTTGGAGGATCGAAAGGAAGAAATTATGGCCAAATAAAAATCATATTTGTGGTTGTGTTTTCCCCTAATCTTTTAATCATTCTGCTAATCATTAAAGCTCTGCATTAAAAAAAAAAAATACTATTTCATTATTTTGATGTTACTTGACTTTAAAATTGCTCTTAGCACAGTGTCTTTAAACTTTGTTAACTGGCATATTGGAAGTGTTATTCTTTTGGAGCATGTTTAACTGGATATGCTGTTTTCAAATTTTCAAAGCAGTCTTGATATATATTTGGAAACATACCAGGCAGAAGTGGGACACTGTTGAAGAAAAATAGGTTCACCATTCATATGTCATTTTAATTTTATGGGTGTTCCTGCTGGGATGAAAGTAGAAATCTTTGTGACCATGTGGGAAAGTTAAGGCCATTATCTTTGTATCTGAAAGAAAAATTGCAATCTGATAGTGAGATGTCATGGAATAATGCCAAAAGAAGTTGAAAATTTATTGGAGCATAGACTTTTGTGAGTCCTACAAATTATCCGATTTGTGTGATTACAGCCAATCTGTTTTAAAAAGATTACTGTTGACTACCTAGGATTCAGTTTCTGTACTGTATTGTATATACTTAGTTACTTGACGATGTGAACAATTAAATTCTTTACCTGTCAGATCACTCACTATATGTTGTCCTTTTTTTTTTAAAGTAAATTCACAAACTCTAGATTTTGAAAGCATATGATAGATTCAGACTTTTTTTTTGATGTTGTGCTTTTAAAACTGACTATTAATGCCAATAATGAATGCTGGAGTATTTAGCATATATTATTACAGCCCTGTTTTTTGGCATCAGAATAGAGACTCATGTTACAAACTGTAATGCCAAATTTTAAATGTTTGGCTTTACAGCTGAGAAAGAGATGGTAGGTGAACAAGGCTGCCAAAATATGCATGCAAAGTTGATTCCAGTTGGCTGGAAAATAAACCAGCATCTGGGCAATGCAAGCATTTATAGCCATTGGAGGAGAGGAGAAATTAGCAGTTAAATAGCAGAGACCTTGTAGATACAACACTCTGATTTGTTACAAGTACTGAGAACCTTTCTTCCATTTCCAATTTTATTGAATGCTATAAAATGTGACTGAGAATTATAAATGTCTATATGCTTTTATGATTGTTTCCCATGATTCCTTCTCTGGCAGCAGGTAGTTATAAAGTGCCCACCTGGTTAAAACATTTCTTAAAGTCATAGGACATTGCTTGCACTTGTGGTTTTATAGAGTTCTGATTGGAGCTACACCAAGATGCAAAAGTAGTTTGCTTCAGCTCTGTATGAATATCCATGGTAGGGAAATAATCAAATTCTTTTAAAGTAAATTTTAAAGAAATATATAATCTAAGTATAGGTTGTTGCTCTGCACCATTCATTTGTTTTGATTACTTTAATTGCTAATAGTAAATTCACAGGTATACATACAGTTAATATTAATTCTTAGCTGTCCTCAAGTAGAACTTGGACAGATATAAAGGCAAACTCTGAAAACAACAATGCAGACTCAAAAAATGTGATGATAATCGCTGTTGTTGTGGATACTCTTTACAGCAATTTGCATAGGAGTTGGTGGCCACATAAGCTGGTCACAGGATGCCAATGATATAGGCCAGAGAGGACTGGTAGAAAGAGAGAGAGAGAGAGAAAAGTAAAAAATCACAATTGGCTAACATCCATGAGGCAGCTTCCACCACCTTGAATGAATATTCTATGTACTGCTAACTAGCTACTGTAATTTTCTACAGTGGTTGCTCTAGCAGGGAGCTGGTTCCAAAACGAGGCTCATTTCATGGAAGCAAATATTTTCTCAATTTTCTATTGGCTGTTTTTGCATGTATAAAGTATCTACATCTATGGCATGCAATGATATTCAGAAGAAATTTAATGCAAAAGTGAGTTTTTGTTCACAAATATAATGGAGAAAAATAGTTAAAAAGTAACAATAGAAATACAGAATGAATATATTTTTTATGTGCGTAAAGTATAACCAAACTGAATGTTTTATGTAATTTCATGTAAGACAAATGTGCATTGGTTTTCTGCTGTAAATTTATTCCAAGCTATGCTCAAATTCAATCAAAATTGTTTAGCAGAAATTGGCTGTCAGCTTCCAAAGAATTATGAACCAGTTCTATGAAACAGGAGTTCCAAAATCTTGCTGCAACTGCTGTTAAATTCATGAACAATGATATCTAGTGAGTTTTATGGCTTTTGCCTGTATTTTAATTTCCAGAAGTTCAGAATATCTGGTGACTGATAAATCCTAATGTCACTGACAACAGGGAGAAACCTATTTGGCATTTCATTGAAGCCTCAGTTTGGTTTAGCAAATTTTATCAGTGTTTTACTATATGAAATACTGGTCATAGGTAATAACAACAAATAATATTGGAATTCAAAATAATTTGTCTTAGTCTGACATAATACTAGTACAATTTGCTATTTTTCAGACAGATTTTAGGGATGTGTTATAGAAATAAGAAGATGATCAGCTACCTTTAACCACATAAGCAGCAGAACTAGCTAACATTTCATTGAGTTTTCTTCACCACCAACAGGATTAACCTTAAGGACAATTGTTCTTGGTATGAACCAGTGGAGTTGATTTGAATTGCATCTGATATTTCTCATGGCTGATTGTGAAACCATGCCTTCTTAAATTTGACAAACATTTAACTGTTGAGTTGCTGCTACAGTTATTTGTACACTAAGAACAGTTGTCCTCAGTTCTAACCCTGGGACTATCAATAAGAAATGATTGATTGATTGATCACTAAAATGTAGCTTTTTATCAGCTAGTTTAGGTATAGTAATGTGGTGGTTAGGTGCAAGAGACCCAAATAACCTTTATCTCCTTTTATTTAAACTTTTTTTTTGAAATTTAAAAAAAAACAACAAAGGTCCGGTCTTGTTTAGAATCAAAGTTGGTAAGTCCATGGTTAATAAAAGACTTACATGTTTTTGGTGTTGTGATGATGTCCTTTAACAAACTGAATTTGTTCGAAATCATGTCAGAAATTTTACAAGAAAGCAGGTTTGCTGCTCGAAAATGAGGTATAAATGGTAGTAATTAGCTTATGCTACTTTCAAACTATTTACTTTTGATCACAGTATATTTGAAATGGGCATTCAGTGCTATGCAGGGTTGAGGGAGAAAACAAAATTTGGTCATGGGAAAGCTAGTTTCTGTAATAGATGAGTCAATTAAAATCAGTGGACACTGAAATATAAAGAAGGCACTAGCAATACATACTACATTCAACTTTAACATTGAGAGGGGGAGATTGATTTCAAGCTAAAACTGGTGTCTCACTTGTGTACAAATGGGCCTGACTTAATGAAACCTCAAAGGAACAATTGTCTGGATGCAGTTGCTAAAATATAAACTCATGTGCGAGGTTAGGTAATTTCTTTTGACAGTGAGCCAGGCAGAATAATTTGATTCAGTTTCCACATTAAATGCTGATGAATGGAAAATAGATTGTCAAACTTAATGCTCTTTGGCACAGTATGCAATAACCATCATTGATTTATAAATGGACATGCAATTAATTTGTGGTTAATGAAATTTAGTTTTGTAAACAGCATTTAAAGCCAACTTTGAATAATTTTATCTGAAGGACGTAACTTCATCTTTTCTGCTTCTGGGTATCTGAGCTTTTTTGCACCACATGTTGGAGAATGATTGTTCAACAGCTGGGTTCCTTTCTCAGCAACATTAAAATTTGTCTGAAGTTTTCCATCAGATAAAAGACCAGCTGTTGCACAATGGTTAATGGCTGACCTTTGCTGGACTTTTTTGTTTTGGTGGGCATGCCTTCTCAGATGTCGGTGTGTGGGGGGGGGGGTAATTAGGTTTTTTTTGGGAAGATTGCCAGTTATTTTCTAGCTGAATCCTGGAGAATTATTCCAAGGATTATAATTTAACCACCAGCAGTAAAGCTTAGTGTGGTGCTGTTGTGACTATGTAGGGACTAACTTTTGATTTGGTAATGTTTGGAAAGTTCTGGAAAAGCAGGTGGCAACTTTAAATATTGTATTTTAGTTGTACATTAATGGAATCTGCTTTGTTTAATGGAAGTAGATTGTATTTACTCAGCTTGCTACAGACAGGCTATTTACATAGTGATAATCTTATGTTTTTCTTTTGATGTTGTCATAGTTAAATAAAGTAAGGAAAAACTACATTTTTTATCAGCAGCAGTTCTCTTTTTTACTGATCACAAGTTTTGACATCTCAAAGATGTTTCGGAAGATCCACCGGTTTTTGTTGTTTTTTAATACCTAGTTGGCACTCTTGCCTTGTTTGTCTTTCTTGTTCTGTCATCTGGTGTGTGGAAAAATTGTCAGTACCTGGATCTAACTTGCAGCAGATATAAAACCAAATAATACCTGTTAACTACAGACATTCTTCAACTTTATTCCACATCCCAGGTGAGATGGGTAGGTGGTATATCACATGAATGGAGAGGTTTCATTGGTCAGTAAAGCTGCTGCCAGCATACATAAGTTGAGATGCTTGCACCCTTTTTCTTTTTCTCCAGTGGTGTCAGAAGATAACTTTCACACATTCTTTTCCCGCTGTCAGCCCTGCAGCGTATTGTTTCCGGTTCACAGGTCTACAAAAGGCTCAGCAAATGTGGTGTCAGCTGGCAAGGGGTTAGGATTTCACAGAAACTTGCCCTTGGCCTTGATAACATGATGAGATAGTTCTGGCGAAAGATGAAAGTAGAAGATCCTTTATAGTTTATTTAGCAAGATGCTGAGAGATTTCTTGTTGTGTTGTGTCTGTGTTGGTTCTGACTTCTGGGAAGGGATAGTGTTTGTAATTAGTAGCTATTTTATGTCGGAGATATCAGTTGAACTGCCATGATTAGTTTCGAATACTGTTGCAGACTGTCATCATAAACGGTGTTATTGGAATTGATTTTAACTCTACAGTCACATTTGTTTAACATTGACTGTGCTATCCAAAATGTCTGCTATCATTTTGTTTGTTTGCTATTTCAGACTACTTATCACAAAGAAAATCAGTTAATCTTTTACCTCATTGTGAAGAATGTTTTTCCTTCAACATTAACTTTAAATCTTATAGATGTTTGAGAGGGGCTCCCAAAATTGATAAAATTTGTTATGAGACTTTGTGGAGTTGTAGATTTTACTGTAGAACTAATGATAGCAACATTGTATATTTGCATTTTTACACCCATGAACAAGCATAATAGCATAATAAAGATAAGTAAACATTATTTTGATATTAAACTTCTTTAATGTAGTAGACTATAGAGTAATTAAGCAGTAACATTTTATAAATGCACATTTTTTCATATTGTTTTACTAAATAATTTCATTTTAACAAAAGGAATGCGTAAATGATAAATTGGAAAAAAAAATACATATTCATTAGATTAGTCATTGTATAATTAACTCAAACCAAAAAATCAGAAGCATCTAAATTGACAGTAATTTTGGCCATCATTGTGTAGGTATGTACAGGCAATATGCATAATATATGAAGTTAGTATGAATATTTCCACCTTCAAAAAAAAGTCAGAATCTAAGACGACTATATGAACCATAGTGTGATGTAAATTATACTTTGAAGACCACATCAAGCATCTTCATCTTACTGCAAACTGTGGTTCAAGCTGCTATAGATATGGGAATTAATCCTGCTTTAATTTTTCTTGTAAAATTACTTTTTTTAATAGGCATAAAATACTTTTATTGAAAAAAAAGAAACAGTGCTTTCTATAGGACAAATCTACATGTTCAAATCACTTACTCTTTTGCAGACCATCTCTATTATCAACAGTTTTCTCTGCCATTTGAGCCAATCTGCAAATCTGCTAAAATCAGTTCTTTCAAATAACAAGCCAGATTTTCTGCTTTTTGTATACTGTACCTAACTGTATTGTCCTTATGACTAGATACATCATTGTGTAGGTTGCATCCCTTTATCCAAGCATCAGTAAGTTTATGGAGCTAATGTATTTATAGAATTTTTATTTTAAAATTTTTAAAATAGCATAACAAAAGTTTATATTTAAAATGTTTAAAAAGTAAACAAGAAAACTTAAAATAATTTAACAGCATTGTTTACCTTAAACTCTGATTTAGACAGTAATGTGATTTTAATAATTAGTATAATCCTCAGAGACTATTTTGTAAGAAATACTATGGATGGAAGGAAGTGCCTAGTATTTTAAATCTTGCAAATAAGATTTCTTAAAGTTAAAACTTTGAAGAAAATGTAACTCTATTTGTGCAGGATTTTGATAATACAACAACAGCAGCACAATAGTGATCATAAGTATTGTACCAGAATCTAACTATAATCAAACTTACGTATAGTGGCCACACAGCAATGATGGTATTTATAGACAGGTGACCCTTTTGCACAAGTTAAGTTGTGGTCATTTTTTTTTCCTCCAAAGGAGTATTGGTCTCAAACTCATCAAACTACTACTGTTTGCACTTGAGAATGTTCTGAATTTGAGCCTTCTTGCAGCAATGCCCTTGCACCCTCTTGGTGATGGTATGCAAACTTAACCCTTGTTGATCATGGATTTTCATCATTTCAATCTTTTTTTTCAAGAGAGAGAGAGAGAGCGGATGTCAAGCAAGCTTCCCAGGGTTCCCATTTGTATTCATAATGGCAGTTTAAGCAGTACTAGAACAGAAAGCTTCAACAGGAGTTAGCGAGTGACTGACCTTGAACTGTGTATCTGATATCAACAAAGACTGCCACGGAAAAGCTAACTAAACATTGAGTTTCAATAAAAAAAAAAAAATATCCGTGATTTATTTATTGATATGGAAACCAAAAATAATGGAAAATATTTTTAAAGTCAACATAAATTTTTGTTGATGCAATTGCAAAGAATTTAATTAGTGCCAATGAGTTGGTTTTCGCATTACATCAGGAATCTGATTGGCTGATTGATTGAAAGACTGATCTGTGGGGGGGGGCTTTCTGTTTGTACATTGTGGTGTGTAGCAGTTGATCTTGAATTGTTTATAAGTGTTCAGATTTTTTGTATTTGGTTGGCAGACTGTTTTATAAGTCTTTTATACTGTCTAAAGTGTCATTCTGACAACTGGTTTTGCATTTTAGGGAAACAGTGGCCACTGTGTGCAGCAGCAGAGATTGCTGGAAAAGTAGTTTGTGGCCACAGGCAGCATTATACAGGTGACCACTATTCAACATGGGTTTTCAGCGGGCGGAGTTTTGTGTGGCTGCTATGAACAGGTGGTCATTCTGTACAGGTGGCTGCTGAAACAGATTTTTTTGACTGTTAGATCTTGGCCTGAATTCAGAGGTTACAGAAGCAATTATAGTCTGGAATACATGTTATGTCTTCCTGTCCTAGTTTCCATTAACTGAAAGAATTCAAAGATTTTAATTGAATGTAAGAATCGTCTCACTTGTTTTTTTCAAAAGAGAATATGCAGAATAACAACAGAAAATAAAATCAAGCATGGCTGGCTGAACAACTGGCTACCATAAAGAATATTTTGTTATAGTAAGACGTTAGTACAGTATGTGGTTAACCTCCACACCCCGTTCATGGCTGCTTGACTTACAAAAATGAAATGTTGCATGAATCTCCTAGGAGTATGTTCTGCAAACCTCCTGGCTACTTTTAATACCTGTGTTCTTGTTCTAAAAGACAAGAGTGGGGGGGGGGCATCATTTTTATGAAACAAAGTTCATTAGATTTGTGTATTTTGTATTTTCCCCAGTGAATGCCTTAAGTGCCAGTGTTGTCACACAGGTTTGAAGATGTTAATATGATTGGAAACAGTCTAATAAAGAATAGTGTATAAGTCCTCATTGCATTTTTCTTATATATGTAATTTATTTTTTTGACTGACTAGTTAGTATAAATGATTATCTCTGTTTGTTTTTATTTTCTATTTTTTGTGAACCCTGCAGAGATTTTAACAGTTGGGTTAGTAAGATATTCTAAATTTCCATTTGTTAGTAGATAGCATAGCATCAGTCAGTAACTTTGAGTGGGCAGACAACATTCTACTTTTATCATTTAATAATACAGCAAGGGGGAGGAGCTGGAAGAGGTAGGGTGATGTAGCTGAGTTTGTGTACTTATGTTATTGACATCTAGAAATACAAACAGGGGAGTTTCTTGGGCAACATCTATTTTGGCAAATTTTTAGTTTATTCATTTTTATTAGGGTATGTAGAATGTTTGTATACGTCTGTTGTTGCTACCTATTAGTGTAATATTCACATTAATACGAGCTTCCAACCCAGTGGCTGCACAGCGCTTGCCCCTCACATGATGCACACTCATGCATAATGGCTTTTTGTGTGAATGAAAACAGACATGAATAATTTAATGTCAATGTGGATGAATTATCAGCCTTCACTGGTCCTGCAAAATTGGCTAGGGGAGCGTTTTTATTTGGAAGAAAGTTACTGAATTGCCCCTTTTATAACATAACAGATATGCGATTTGTTGATGAGGCTACAGAGAAGAAAAAAAATGAACGCAATGCTTAACGAACAAAAAGAAAACCCCTAGAAAACTGACAAACCCCATGCTGTATTTAAGTATTCACGTGATTGAAAGGTTTTTAAAGCCTGTCAACAGTGTGAACCATTAGCCTGGTTCTGTAGCCCTGACAATGTGGGTTTCAAATTAATTACTTGTGGTTGAAATTTCCAAGCTTTTGTCTGAACTTTTTTTTTTTTAGATTGTGCATATCATGCAGACCATCTCTCCCCTTTCAGCAAAACATCTGGATATTTATTTTTGAAAAATCTGGAATGACCTATAAAATTGCATGCATAGTTTGACCAAGTAAAACCAAAGATGTGGTTAAGAGAGACAAAAGTGTTCCGCCAATGTCCCGAGTCTAGGGCACAAATTCTGCAGACCACTTATTTTAAAGTGGAAGATGGAGCAAATAAGTATCTAATACATAAACTTTGTTTCTGTTCCTAGTTCAGTTTTAAGGATGGTTAAGTGATTTATAATAAACAAAACATATTGCCGTACTTTCTGTAAAATTGTGAATCATACACACATTGGATGGTCACTCTATTAGGATCTGTACCTACTAATGGGTTGCACCAATTTGTTTGCCCAAATAACAGCCATGATACAGCATAGCATAGAATCCAGAAGATGCTGGAAGGTGTTCTGAAGAATATTTCCCCGTTCGATCATTAATCTTGTACACAGTATATGGAGTGTGGTAGGCAGAGGATCATATGTTGGATACATCTTTTTGACTTCATCCCACAGATGCTCAATTTGGAGAGGGCATTGCGCTGGCCATGGAAGACACCTGAAATCCTTTCCCTGTTTCTCAAACCATGAAGGCAGCAATGTTGACATGGTGGAGGAGCATGATCAACTTGCAAGTAGTCATTTTCCATTAGGATGCACATGAAACCCTGATTTTGCTCAGAAATAATGCTGAGGTAAACTGGCATTCATCCTGCCTTTCAAAGGGACCCAAAGGGTCTAGGGCAGGGGTTCCCAACCTCTTTTTTCTTCCTGACCCTTAGGTTTATGGTAAAATAGAAATGTATATAAATACAAATGTGCATACCTATGTGTAATTATATTTATTTGATGATTATTTATTTATTTATTTTTCATTTTTTAATTATTTAGAATGAAAAGAAATCTGATGTGAATTCAGGTTCAAAAAAATTTTTATTCAATGTACTGAAACATGCAAATGCACATTGAACCACTGATGATGGTCTTTTAATCACATGCAAGCAAATATCCATTTGAACACAAAGAAAAGCTGACTGAAGCAAAGATATGTTAAGAAAAAACAAAAAGATAGTAGAAATCCTTTGAAATTCAGTGACTCTGCCCCTTTTTTGGACTCAGTCTAATGGAGAGCACAGAAATCATCCTCGTTTGGAAATTCTTGGTAAAAACCAGGCTCTTGGGGAAAAAATGTGTCACAATTTTTAATTCTGTGCTTGTGTGCTGTGGACAAGGAGAGAAGAAAAGAATTTGTAGGTTGGTGGGGTTGCCTCAGCCCTATTTCCGCATTAAAAAAAGCAAAATAAACATTTTCTTCTGAATACCCTTTATGACCCTACTAAGCACCTGTCACGTCCCTGATTCAGGGTGGGAACCACCACTGGTCTAGGGTATACCAGCAGAACATGTTCCAAACCATGACCTCAACACCAGAGCCCAGACCATAAGAGGGTTTGAGTGATTTGCATGTCATTTTTCCAAATCCGTCTTCTCTCATCTTTGAAAAAAAGACGAAGCATGACTATGGTCCCCCTTGGTCCATTGTCTGCACTCCTTACACTAGACAAGGCATCTTTTCACATTTTTTGTTAACTGTGATCAGTAGTCTATGCAATAGTCCATTCACTTCAGTTGGTATGTTGTTTGATGACAGTTGGACTTTACTATCCAATCTAATCATTTCTCGCATCTTTCTATTGCTGTATTTGCAGCCACATTTTACTCTTGCAGTGGAAGTTTTTTTTTTTACCTTCTGACATCGCTGCTAAGTTTAAATGATCAATGTCTTGGAGTAGCCTACCAACTGAACTGATTTGGTCACTGGGGCACCTGCTAAACATGCACTTACTATCATGTCTTTTGAATGCCGTAATGTCTTTCCTTTATCCATACCTGTTAGACTGACTGCAAATGCACTCTTCCATAGTGCTGCAGCTTGTTACATAATGTGGTCACTTGCATAAGAAAAAATAAAGTGCGATTAATTAATTAAACCAGGTTTATTATGCATTAAATTTCCAAACTCAATAACATGGGGAAAAAATTAAAAAGCAAAAATGTTTTGTGGATAGTTTTTTTTTTTCACTTTGTCAAAGTTTCTCTGCTTAGTATAACAGGGTGCCACACAATGATATTTATATCGAAACTCTGATGGTTGAGACAGTTGGGTTTCTTTGGTTTCAACAGATGCCAGCTAATAAGATGATAAAAAAAAAAGTTTACTTATATGTTTGAGGTTATCCTGCTGGATCAGTTTGGTGACATCTACAAGGTGCAGCCTGATGAATAGCCATTTGCTTGTACTAGTGTCCATTCCTCCATTAGCTATAATCACTTTGTCTACTTAAGGATATACAGTGGTGTTCAAAACTATGAGCATCCATGTTAAAATGTATTTATCTGCTTTTTTCAACACTTTATTGTAAATAAAAATGCTTTATTCCAGCAAAGCACACAAATAAAATCTGATGAACTGTGTATCCTAACAAAAGCCATCAATTGTGATGCTATCACTTGAAGCTTTTTGCACAATTATGGACCCAGCAAGTTATATCTGTGTATGTTAAATTTATATTTTACTAAAAACATGATGTTATTGTGATCATCTGGTAATGTTTCTTACTACTAATTTTAATAAGTGTTAATTATGTGCTACTTTTGCATAAGTGCTAATGAATCTCATTATTGATGACTGCCATTTATTTGTTTGGCAGATGAAAATGACACTTAAAACTGAAATTTGCTATGAAATAAGGTTATCCAATATTGCTCCTCATAAAGTTGGTTATGGAATGGAATGGGAAATCATGGAAGAATTACATAGAGTTGTGTGAAAACAACCATTTATAGAATGAAGTCAGCTTGCTTATCATCAACTTAAATAGCCTGCAAAGAAAGAGTAAAGCCTTGGAATGAGAATATAAATTGCTATTTCAAAAGTCTAGAGCAAACCCTTTCTTGATAGATAAGCCAATTAACTGCTGACCATAATTCCTCTGCAACAGTTAGCATCTCATTCTCTACCATCAAAAGTTGGCCAAGTAGCAGGCAAAAAAAATTCAATCGCCACTGTATCTATAAAATGTTAGTGGCGTAACTAATATTTGGCATGGTGTACTTTTTCAAGTTTTGATAATAACAGGTGATGTGAAAAGTTTGAAAAAGCATACCACCTCAAACAAAAATGTGACAAGAAAAACAACACCACGATTACACCTTAAAGGAATTTGAAATATTTGCTTCTGAGAAATGACACTATGTGGAGAAAAGTGTAAGGAGAGCTTCATCCTACAAGCATGCTAGGAAATGTGAAAGCATGGGTTGTTTTGCTAGATATTCAGCTGGTGACTTTATAGCAATTCTTCTTACTGGGTTTAAGAATTCAGTTTAAAATAATTTTTTTTTCTCTCTCTGGTTTATATATTTATTTTTTTTTTAGAAATCTTGTGGTGGCATTTAAAACTATAATAGCAAATGAAAACTAGGCTACATAAAAAAATCAACAAATACATCAAAATCTTGGCAACCAATGGGTTGCAGGTCCAAGACCAGCCCAGGAAACTTATATAATCAACATACAAAAGAAACATCTACTACAAACAAATTAACTTAATTGCATCTCTTTTCAGGAGTACATGCTGATGATGGTGACAGGGAAAGACCACAGAAACACAGTTTCATTAGTTGGTTCACTTGCTGCTAATAAGATGATAGAATTAGTTCAGGCATTTTCTTTCTGCAAATAACACAGTGCCAATGACTTTTTCGATCTTAAAAAAAAACAAACAAAAATCATAATTATCAATAAACTAAATTGCCTGCAAGGCTTTGATTATATTTTTTTTAGTGAAAGAACAGATATCAATCTAGCATCATAAGTTATTTGTAAAATGTACTGATATATTTTATTACTCTGGGGCCTTAGTATAAATCATATTGACTGCTTATCTTTAAACTCTTAAGCCAAAATTTTATTGGCCCTAGATCCTGTAATGAGGCTGGAAAATGTTTATTGATGATGATATGTTCAGCAGATGCCTTTGCATGATTTATAACATGAGGTTTTTCACACACACTATTACCATACAATGTCAAACTCACCTTTCAGAATGTTGGTGGTTTATCATTCAACCGCATGAATGTATATAATGAGAATGGATACAGAGATGCTTATATTAAATAAATTATAGGTTAAATAGTCATACTCTGTTTAGTAATCACCCTGTTTGGGAAACTTTCCCAAGCTGGTTAATAAACCATAAAGGGCCAATATTTTTTTTCTTTTTAATGGGATTAATGATTCTTTTGTTCTGTTGCATAAAAAAAAATTATACGTGTTATAGAAGCTGCTTTCTCTTTTTAATAACACTATAAGTACTGCCTTTTAGTTTGGGATTTCTGATTACTTTGTAGTCTGGTGAATGTATATACCTAGACATAATTATGCACCTAATTTAAATTTGGAATAGATTTTCAACTGGAAAATGTACATTTGTTATTTTACATGACAGCTGAGTAATTACATGCCGTGATATTCTTATTGACAATAGGAAAAAATGTTTGATTGCTTGCACATGCTAAATTAGATACAGAAGCAACTCTGAATAAGAATTTGTCATTATCCATCAACATAGGAGGTATTTCAACAAGATGATGATTATTAAAATGCATAAAACAGAATGATTCTATAAAGAAATTGGTCATTATCTGAATATTCATCATTCAGTAATTAGTTGTATAGACTTAGTTGCTCATCTGCCTTGTCAGGGTTGTCCCACAGCAACAGTCAGGTAAGGCAGGGTACTTGGTCATATTGCATGTTAGCACCAGGGTCCAGTGTGCAGTTGTCACATCAGGTAACCAAGTATCCACTAAAACTGACTCCAGAAGAGGCCAAATCAGTTTGGAATCTGCATTAATTGATCTAAGCACTGTACTAGAAGTGGACACTGTTTATGTTTGTATTCATTACAGGGCAAAAATTCACTGACCTTAAAATCTGTTACACTGATACCACTTCTATGTCAGTTTACAATAAATGGCTGAAAGTTATTGCTATCCAAGGGGGAAGGGACATTTTAATTCTGTACTTCAGGCATTAAAACTGTCTTAGCTTAAATGACATTTAGATGTATATTTGATTATCTGTATTGACTTGCATAGAAAATATTATAAATTATTATTTTCAAACTTTCCATATATTCATGCATTTAAATGCTAAATTTGTGAAATACTTTTTGTTTTTTGCATCAGTCACAACTTTTCAATATATAGGCCTGCAAGGAAATAAATTTTTGATACAAAGGTGTATATTATTTTGATTCTCTGTGTTGTGATAACAGGCTGCGTTAGAGCTGCCAGAGATTCTTTATTTTTCTGCCACAGTGCAATGGAATTGCTAACCTATGTTGGTGAGAAGATGTGAGGCTTTAGTAATTTTCCCTAGGGGATTTGAAGAAAAGATGAAGATCTCTCTATTCTCTCTATCATGTTTTGCAGAACTAAAGCAGATTTTACAGGAGAGGGTCACTGCTAAATTGAATATGCAACAGTCAGGTAGTTCCAAATCTAAACACCAAGTTTAATACCAGTTTGCTGTGAGGCAAAAAGTGGATCTTGGGTTTTCTCTGTCCTTGAAGATGTTGAACTAGAAATCAGGCTGTATAATAAATAGCACCAGAAAAGGTTGAAGCATTAAGGACTAATTATATCTAAGCAAGTAGTCTTAAGTGTTTGTTTGAGAATTCACAATTTCTCTAGTGATTGTAGCTGGATCATTATAATTATTTGAGCTGAGGACTAAATTCTGATGTTGGCAATAAATAGGGGAAAATTGCTGAAATGTAAGTTTATTTAGTGATTACTAAAAAGGTGATGGGGAAATGTCTGAATTAACTTTACTTTTTATAAATGATACATCACCAATAATTTTAATTCTTATCTAGCCTTGGCTTGCTAAATCATGCTAAGAATTGAAAATCCATGTGTTCTGGTTAGACTCATGCTGATCAGAAAAGATTTACCAGGTCGGTTAATTAATATACATAATCTCAAATATGAAGAAAAACTGACTTGACTTGCCTAGTTTTAGCCTGCAGCCATTTTGAGATATTTATGATTGAAGAATTCAGAACATTTCATTATTGTAAGGCACTCATAGAGATTGTACATTTCCGAGACAACAGGATCAGATATGATAGATTGTGTTGTCATTAGTGAAACTTCCAAATTTCAGAAACTTTAGGTTGAGTTTGTGGCTCAGAATTGGATCACTTACTTTAAAAAGAGATTTACTAAAATGTTTTTTAATATAGGAATAGTCTCAATTAGGATGGAAGATTAACTTGATTTCCTAATTTAAAATTTTAAAAATCTATTCTGTAAAGGAAAGCATGACAGACAGGTTTTTGAAACCAGTGGTACATCACTTGGTGTTAAGTATAAAACACAAGAAATATTCTCAGATAGACATTAGAAATTTTTTGTTGTTTTTTTTTTAAGTAATTGTCTGGTGTCTTTCTGAATCACTTTACTAAATCATGGAGTCAAGGGACAAAACATAAATCTATTTAAAAATGTACTAGACTTGTATTTTTCTTTGGAGGGGAAATGAGGAAAAAATATGAGGTGTAACTAAGTTTTATATGAAAGGATACATGTTAACAAGTTTTAAGCAGTTATTTAAAAGAAGAAAAGCTGAATCTAAAAGGCAGGTATGTTTAAGGGAAAAAATCTCAAACATTGAGAGAAAGAGTAAATATGGATTTAAAAAATGAGTCTAAAAAAAGCAAATATTAGCGGAAGTATTTTTGTTATTAATTTATAAAAATTACTATTTGATATTTCTGCTGCAGGATATTTTTCTTTGTTCTCGACAGTTAATATCCACAGACTAGCGAGTACTGAGAAGGTGACAGCTAGGAAAGGATGAGAAAAGAGCTATTTTGCAATAAGGAATGGGATGATGGTTTTCTAGCCTGATGATATGTAGATGTAATGTGTGCATCATTGTCATGATGTGACTACTGTGGATGCACATTTCTCATCCATTTGCTCTTTAGTGGGTAGATCGTCATGTTAGTCCTTTAAATATCAACGACAGAAACGAAAAAGAGCTAACTACACCCACCCATATTATCTGTTAGCTTCCTTCATAGTAACTAACAGCAGCTTGCTACCTCAATGGGAATCTGTGGTCCAGATAGTTTTCATATAAAATACATCTATAGTGATTTCTTTTTATTGAGTATTTAAACCTTTCTTTTAATATTAAATATAATGTGATTAAAAATATTAAATGAACAGAGATATTTTAAGATGTAGTGAGGAAAAGCATGGATTATTACTAATGGATCTTCTGGAATTTTAAAATTTATTTAGAAATAAATCTATATTTGTGCAACTGTAACTTTCTATCAGTGATTTGTATAGATTATGGATATAAGCTACAGGCATTAATCCCTGAATCTGTTGAGAAAGAGACGAACAGAAAACCTACAGCTTTAATTCTGTGTAATAATTGACAAGTTCTCACTAAGCAGAAACAAACATCTAACTGGGGCCATCAATACTAAAGATGACCATTTTATTTTTATTTGATGTGCACAAACCAAAAATTAAAAACTGAAGAAGGCAAACAACTGTGCTTTTCCTCCCCAACCAGTGTTAGATGTTAAAGGTGAACTGACAAAACTGTATTAAAGTCTGTCTGGTTTTGATTTAAAGGCTGACGATGGGTTGGTTCAAAATGAGTGATCATCTACACCGCTTTTTTTAGAGAAAAAAGCAAAAATGAACCCCAAGTTGACCAATTTACCTTCAGCTTGTTTGGTCTGTAGTCATTCCATGGGTAGACATCGGAAATATGTTAGCCTGATTAGTGGCTCTTTAATTTAACAGGTTATTTTTAGTTTAAGTAAAAGTTTTTTTTTTCTGAAAAATGAAAAAGAATTATGTTATAATTGGTTGTTATCAGTGATGGTAAATCAGAATCATCAAGTGTTTGTCAGTCATCCATTCATTCAGATTAAACAGAACACTGCACAGATTTGTAATTCTTGAACCATTTTAATGTGACAGTGGAAAAGAAGCGTCGGCGACCGTAATTTCTAAACTTCAAGTTTCAAAATCGGCTTGTCTGTAATTTTAGTAATGAACGGCTGTGATACTGTGTTCTGAAACACAGTTGTGTTGGGTTTGATTTTTTTCCATCTGTCCATGGTGGTGCTTTGCTACTGTTTTCAGGATGCAGGGGTGGCAGCTGCTGAAATGTACCTGCTGCAAGTTTGTGCGCCACCCAAGTGGTTGTGCAAATCATTTGGTATATAAGTACACAATCCCTAATCTCATAACCAAGATAGGGATCCGGACTTCGTGTAGCTAGGGAAGCGTACAAGGAGGATCATTTTTCTTCCATACTAGAAACAATGCTATTCATCAGAATCAAGAGAGTTGTTTGTAAATTACAGGGATTTTGGAATCTGCTCAAATAACTATCTAAGCATTTTTGAGAATAGAAATCTGGTTAATCTTGTATATTTAGAAGGTCACTGACTTTACAATTTTAAAAAGAAAGTAGTCCAGCACAAAACAAACCTATAGTTGGTTTTTTTTTGGTCATACTGATGCTGATGTGAAGTGTTATGACTGATAACCAAATTTCAAACAAGATATTAGCAGCATTTTGTATTGTCAGGCAAAATAATAGAAATGTAAACCATGCAGTATAGTACAGATAATCTTCTGGGATTATCTGGTAGAATGACCAAGAAATTATTAGATATTGAGATCATTAAAAGAGAGCTTAGTTTGAAATTCTGAAACATTGGGTTTCTCTGATTTTTGTTAAACCTTGAGAGACAAGTAAATAATTTTTGGTCAGAGGGGTAGATATGATAATGCATGGAATGGGATCTGTAGATAGTGAATCTGCAGATGCATTCATTTATTATAGCTGATTTTGACATGAAGGAAAGCAGACAAACTGCATATATAACCATTTTCATTTTTTTTTTTGTAGGTAAGTACCAAAAAATTATGCTAGTTTAGATAACATGAGAGCCAAGTAGTTTGTATCTAAATTTCAAGTTGCCCATTAAAATAATTTTTATTTTTTCCTATTTATTGAAAAGGGCAGAAGTACATCAGCGACAACCAGAAAGAGTGGCTCAGAAGCCAAATGATCTGAGAAAGTATTATGCGGATCAATTTTCCTCTAAACCACTCATTCTGTGAATGTAATACCAAAGATAAATAAATTATTGGCCAATCTCCATTCTTTCCCCTGTATCAGAAATTCTTGAAAGACATATCTGCGATGGCTTTTCAAATTACATTGTACAGAACAACTTGTTTTATGACTCAGTCAGGTTCCTGTTCAAATTATTCATGCAAAAAACTTCCCTGCCCAAAATTACTGATTTATGGAGAAAGGTGATGATAACATTATTGGAATTGTCCTATTTTGTTTAAAAAACAAGAACTGCAAGAAGCCTTTGATCTCGTTAGTTGTGATACTCTATTAATAATAATTAATAAAAATGTCCTAAATTCAGCTGCTTTGTGATTCAGCAGAAGAATGGTTTCAGTTATATCTTTCTAAAGTTACATGCATGTTAGAAATCCTTGACCTGGTATGATCAGTGGTTTTTTAAGGATCTGTCTCGCACTTCCCCAGTTTATATCTTCCATTGTAACCTGTATCTTTGCATGTCATGCATTTCTTAAGCGGTTTTTGAGCTCCAAGATGAAAAATGTTTGTGTACTCTCTTTATGTAAAATTCTCTCATAGTTACAAATACACCATATGTATTTTTGCATTGGTTCATAACAATCAGAATCCTCGCTCTTTGTGCCATTTTACGTAATAAGATCTATTAGACAGACAGTCCGGTTTTCTCGTTTGTATGAAACAATTTGTGGACGCATAAAAGCTTTTAAAATTAGTCACTCTGAAGTGAAATTGATCTTGCTTTGAGACAGTGCTTCAACTTCTTCCTGATGAGTTGGGCCTGTTATCCTGAGAGGCGGGGGAAATATAGAAATCCATATTGTAGATGAGACCTGTGTTGGTTTTATTTATTTATTGTTGTTTCTGGAAGAAGACTCGAGACAAGACCCTTATGACTTGTTTGGTCTTGAACTAGACCTTGTTCAGCACGACCAGCTTTCTATCGCTCAGGACACGAAGAAAAGAAAAGAAAAAGCTAAAAGTTTTTCACAAACCAGCGGTATTGTGCATGGGTGCTTGTAAGAAGATCTGCTCTTACTTGTGTGAAAAAATTCTTTTGTCATTTAAAAAAAAAAAAAAAAAAAATCTTTTTTTTTCCCCCTGTAGCTTTCATACACAAACATTAAACATGACAGATCTTCTGTGGACAGCAGAACATAAAACCAGAAGATTTGAGAAGTCCGTGCACAGACAAGATCTATCGTCATTGCTTTTTCTATTGTTGTGGGAATTGTCTCTTGTAACCTGCTCAGTCTTGATCTGGACTCTGCCAAGCGCAATCAGTCTTTTCTTTGAAAGGGGGGGAGGTGGAGAGAGAAAGAGAGAAAATAGTTACTTTTCTGCTCACCCATATGATATCCTGTAGTGTGGCTATCCAAGCTTAAACAGTAGAAGCAAGAGATTCTCTCTCTCTCTCTCTCTCTCTCTCTTTTTTTTAAATATTAAAGTTTCCCTTTGTTAGTTGTTTATATTCTCACGAAAAGTTTTAAATGCACACGTGTATGTATGTGTATGCATGTGTGTGTGTGTGTGTGTGTGTGTGTGTGTGTGTTCTAAAAACTTATTTTACTTTAATAGCTGTTTGAATGTTTTAGCCAGTCGCAGAGACCCCACTTAGTGGCTGAGAAGTCTAATAAACCAAAACTCGCCTTCTGTACATTCAGACTTTTAAAAACTTTGATGGACTGGCTCATTTGCTCGGACAATACCCTAACTTCACTGTGATAGTTGTTGTATTTACTTCTGGCTAAAGTTTATATGCATCATCCATTGGTTTTATAGCCTTGTCCAGCATGTATTTCCATTGTGAGTGATGTGTGCCATACTATTAGGAGTTCAGCACCAGGATTAGCTTCCATTTCATTGACAGCAAATAGACAGTGAAGCCAATTCTAGCCCGGAGATATTTAACGCTGGTAACTCGCAATGGTTCCGCATGATTAACTCCTGTGTTTGGCTGTGGCTTTGTGAGTTGTGTTTGGGTACACCAATAAACAGCACGCAACCTACCCCTCCGGCAAATAGTCTTCTATTTTCTTCTTCTTTATCTTGATTGGCAAAACCACTAGTGGGGAGTTCGTCTGTTGATATGTACGGTGATCCCTCCCTTGCTATCACAACTTCCCCTGCATGGTAGAGAGGGGGGAAAATAAATAAAGCTATGCATGGCCGTGTGGCTGGAAAAAGTATGAGCCCAGGTGATGACTACACTGGCTTGCAAGGTATGTAAGCTCTTAATTTTACTTTCATTTGTTGTATTCACTAATACCACAAGTTTACGGTATGGACTGGTCTTTGGATTAGACTGACAAATGATTACTAAGTTTAATTATTTGGCTTGCTGCATGACTTTATAGGGAAGTGTCTGCAACAACTCTCTTGTTTACTTATTTTGGTCATTTTTTAACAAGAAGTTTGGAAGTGATTATTAATAGATAAAGGAAGTGAAACTTTTCTTTTTTGTATGTGTGCAAAATTCACTTTAAAACGCCACGGAAGGTTCTTTTAACTAAAATATTTTAGGTCTCTAAGCCTGTGGTAAATTTTTTAAAGTGTGTACTTTAATATTATTTAATTTGTAAAACCTAATATTTTTAGGTCTGTGTCAGTAACACATTAAACGGTTGAATGTGTGGGGATGAATGTTTATTCTTAACTCATCTGTGGAATATGGTTTCGAACCAACATTGACTTGAGACTATTTTCTGTTGATCATCACCATGAATAAACTTCTGCTAGTTTTCCTACCTGTGAAGATACTTTCATATTTTATTAGAATCTTAAACACAGTTTCACATATTTGAAAGATACTGCAAAAAAAAGCACATCTCTCTAATGCTGGTGCTTTCTCATTCTTTTTACACTGACGCTGATAACTTTTTGTGAATTTCTAATTCGAATATTTATTTTCTTAAATAGTGTGGAGATTTTATTTACTCTACAGATGTAGTATTTATGACATTGGTTTTTAATTGGCAAAATGCTTTTTTTTTTTTTCTGGCATACTCCTGGTAAATACTCTGAATGTAAACTTTGTTGAATTAAATGGAAATTGGATGCAGTATAAAGTGAAGGATTTTCATTTGAAACATCAAGAAATTGCATATGCAAACAGTAATTCTCTTTCTCATGCAGCATACATATTTTTCCTAATGTTTATTTCTAGTTCTCTATATAATAAAATATTGGTGGAGTAATATGCCAGAAAATCAAGATAATACATATTTTTTTAAGTTTTATTTGATAATTGATTATATTAAAGTTAAATTTATTTGTAATGATGAGATGTATTATTTTTAAAGTATTTTATTTAATTCCTTTTTTTCTCTCTCTACTGTTATTACCTGAAAAAAACTGTTTATATCATAAACTGAAACATATATGCATATTATACATGGATTCTGCAGTTTGTTTCTTAGATTGATAAAGTCAGTTTCCATGTTTAATATGTATCTATGTATATAGAAATTTTTGCAGATAACTGGTTTATAATTTTTGTTTTGTTAGATACTCCTTCATCGTTCCATCATTTGACAAAGTCATTTAAGTAAACATCTTATGTGTGTGTGTGTGGGGGGGGGGACTGACTAATATTTCTGTTTTAAGTACAATTTAGGGTTTCACACTTTCTTCTCTTTTTAAATTTTAAAAATATTTTATAGTGCAGATGTTTTTTTTTACCTTTTTCACAAAAGTGACTTGGTTTCTAGGATTTTTTGAAAAATAACCATGTATATTTGTTTACGTGTTGGAGCTTTCAGAATATTGTTTTAATCTAAATGGCTGCTTCAAAGAATATTTTCCATCTGTTTACATTGAAACTGCACCTGTGTGTGTATACACACACACACACATACATACATACATACATATATATATATATACGTGTGTGTGTAACCAGTGTAGCTCTTATCTAGGGGAATATTTTTCCACTTTGTTGTTTGAATGTTGCCTTGGCTTCTCTTTTATCTACCTGATGTAAATTATCGGTATTAAAAGGCTTTTAGAAGCAGCTTCGAATTAACCACATAAAGGTGGATATATAAGAGACTGTACGTATGTTACCTGTTGATGCAGATTTTTTTTGTGAAATCTGAATAATCCATAGTTTATCTGTTACCCAACTTGTACTGACTTCCCGGGATAAGGGTTTAATCTGCAGTCCCTTTATTGTTGGTAGTGGATTAGCTTTGAAAGAGTCCCAATTCCATTACGCTAAACAAACAAGTATCTATTTATTTATTTACTTATTTTCAAACAAAGAGAAGAAATCAATCATCATTTGGATAGCAGCCAACGCCTATAAATTTTTTTTTTTAAAATGTCCATTTACTAGTTGTAAAGATTTAATTTTTTACTTTGCAGTTTTGATTTTACTTGGCTAATTTGATTATTGCATACTTTAGGTATAAAAGTGACAAACCTAATGATGGAGCGAGATGAGGGGGGGGGGGTGTGTGTTGCTGACTTAAAAAGGTGCACTTTTAATGTTGAAGTTACTTCCCAGTTAGGGGAAGATCTAATCCTTTCCCCCCATCCTCAAGTTACCTTTCGCAGAAGTGATTTTGTCTCTCAAATAATCTCCAGAATAATTTTTATAGTTTAGTTTTTTATTTTTAAATGTATATCTTAAAAAAGAAAAAAATAGATTATAAAATTGTGTGTGAGTGTATGTGTTTTAAGATGGTGAATTGGTTTTTGGAAAGAAATTAAAAGTATGTATTTTAAAATAAGTAGAGCCATTTGTTCTCTTGCTCGTGCTGCATTCTAAAGAGTTGTTTTCTTTATGCGCTGGGTGTTAATGATTAACAAACCAGTTGAATGCTAGTAATTCTACCAACAGATTTCCATTTTTCCATTAAGTTCCACTTATGCAGTGAAAATATGTTCAACAAAGTTTACATTGGATGGCGTTGCCCTGACCTGAACCCTGTCAGCCGTACGCTGGATGTAATGCATCATCAGGTTCCCTGCACAGATGGTCTCACTATCTTCAACACTTTCCAGCTAGAGCAGCAATGGGTTAAAAACATTTTGGCTGCTGCAGATCCATCAAGCATGTTCTGCTGGACACCATCTAACCAGTTCTTGAGAAGTCCCTCTTCCCCTTCACCCACCACTGGCACAAGTTTGTTACTGCATTCTACAAGGTGTAGCTTACTTTTTGTTGAATCAATCCCCATACCATCTGGTAGCCTTTTTATTTTCAGCTTCATTTCAGTAAGCTTACATTTGTATATTATTTTTTATTAGTCTTGTCCCTTAGAAAATTTGGCCAGGTGCATAGCTATCCATAATTAATGAACACTCTCTTCCTTCTAGTGTTCTCAAACTCTCGTCAATAGCTAAATTGCTAGGGTAAACTTTTTATTAGAATTAAATATCTTACTAAAATATGCAGTCTGCTGAGGAGCTTGGACAGTGTATTTCTAAGATTGTTTGGTCTAAAATTTTCAGGTAATGTTAGTTGAAAGTATTTGTCACTATTATTATTATTGTTATCGTTATTATTATTATTATTATTATTATTATTATTATAGTTCAAATTAAACTCAGCTGAAACAGTATCGCTGTAATGTATATCTACCTGGGTTTTATTTCAATGTCTCTATTATTATTATTATTATTATTATTATTATTAGGAAATTGAAATTTAAGATTATATCATTAGCTGATTTTGTTCCTTTAAGTAAAATAAGGTGGGGTCAGATTTACGTTTACTACCAAGGTATCTCATAATAAATCTTTTTCTAAATTCTAAAATTAACAACAAAAATTTTAAAAAAGTAATAATAAAAAATGTATTTTAACTAAAGGTGACCCAGCTTTAATCTGCTGTTTGTCTTTAGGAATAGACATTATTGATTTCTCTCTGCTAATTCAAACAGAATTTTTAAAATTCTAACCTAAACATTTAGGGTTGATGATTTGTTTAGTGTAAAAACCATTGCCTGGTTTACATTGGGGAGATGAATTGCAGATTTTGTTCTTGTTTGCTTATAATGTAATGTAAAATAACAGACAAAAGTGTGTTAATTATAAAATAAAAACACGGGAATAAGAAATTTTGTTATCTTGTCTATATAAGATAGTGTTTATTTATTATTTGAGAGATTTCTTTTGTTCTCTTAATGAAACAGGTGGAGGGAACAATATTAAAGCATTTTTTGAGTTCCATTGAATTATTTCTCTTGCGAATTAAGACACCCAGATTCTGCATTTCTAATTTTAGTATTTTTCTTAATTTTTCTTCCTTCAGTTTTCAGAGTTTCAAAAAATGTTAGTGGATATTATTAAAGAAACACTTAAAAGTCCTGTCACCTGTATGGTTCTATCAATGAACTGCTTAATTATGACGAGATGAGGCTAGAATCAGTAAAAATAAATATATACTTTGTTTTGTTACCAATATGTACAAATATGTAATGATGTTGAAATTAATTCTAGCACCAGTCCATTTTCAAGTTATATATTTTTTGCAACCTCACTTTGGTAGCAAGGAATAATTTATATAAATATATATATCAGATTTTATTATTTATTTATTCTAAAATCTTTGATTTGAAGTTCTTAAAACTATGCTACAGAAAAATAGGCATGAAACTAAACTGGTTTTAAATTTTGTTCATTCGTTACATCGAAGACAAAATTGGGGCAGCCAGTGGTTAGACTCCTGGACTGCCATTGTTGAGGTCTCAAGTTTGAATCCTGGTCAGGACTGGCTTGGTTTAACACCTGCCCTCCTTATCCATGCCATGGTTTCTTCTCGCTCTTCTTTATCAGCTAGATGTATGGATTTTCTTTGGGCACTCCAGTTTTCTCTTACATATAACAATGAAGGGTGGTAAGGGATATTTTGGGAACATGGTGGAGATTCTGCCAGAAATTCTTGACTGAGTTGCACCTTGAGCACTGCTCAAGAGCCCACAACCATACACAGGTAACTACTTGCTTGGTAACTAAGGCTACTAGCCCATAGTTTCCTCCCCAAGCTCACTGCACATGCTCGAGCCTTGACAGAATTGTGATGTGTTACGTAGCCATTGTCTTTAAGGATGACATTTCCACTGCTGTTCTATTAGTAAATACGTTACAAGAAGAAAAACATTGCAGCTGCTGATTAAAGTGGTCCCCTGATCTCCCTGCCAATTCTGCAGACTCTCGGTGATGGGGACTAGATTACTAGTCTTGACCAGCGCAAATACGCTCAAACCACCCTGACTAAAGAAACAGGGTGAAGAGAACTCAGAGAAAACCTCTTCTGGTTAGAGTGGGGTAAAAGGAAGGTAACCCAGACGAGTGAGATGATGTGGGAGAGGGAAGAAATCTCTGCACAGCCAGCAGCTGGACCTTTAGAAGTTGGACCACTGCATTCGAGAGAACAGAAAGCTATTGCAGTTAGTTCTGGCTTTTACCATCAGCTTATTATACTTCAGTTGCTAAGGTGAGGCGGATACCCAATACAACCACCACCTTACTACAGTCACCTTAACATTCAGACCAACCCACAAATATTGCCACCTCCCACACACAATACAAATGCAAGGAAAGTTAAACAACAAGATGGCTTTTATCTTTTTTACAATTAATGACAGCTGTGGAGATTGGAGTGTATTGAAAAACTGACCTTAGGTTTTTAATGTTTCTAAACATGGAAGTTTAGATAATTTCTTAAACAAACAAAAAAAATTTCAAGCAGTAATTTTGAATTTTATTCTGAACATTTATAGTCAAATCTCCTGAAATTTCAATTCATTTAGGTTCCATTCTTCAAAAGAAATGTCTGGCAGTGTTGTTCATTAATAAATCAGTTGATTATTTGGTGAAAATTGATGTTAGCTAATTTAAAACTAAAATGAAAGATTTTTTCAGTGTTGCCAAAATGGCTTCTATGGGTTATATCAATTTCTCTAGTCTGTTGATGTATGCATAAAAATTTGGAAAAATTCTCATCAGTTTTGAATTGTGTGGTTACTAAATAAGATTAGGTTCTTGTATCCCTCCATTCTAGGAAAAGTGGACATTTTTGGCTTAATAAAAACCTATATTTACACTGGTTGGATGCATTTTTTCTTCCTAAGTATACGTGTTAAAAGCAGAATAGTTCCCAAATGTTAACTTTGTTCTATAGTATGCCCTGACCTTGGTGTACATCTGTTTTGGTGAGATTCTGTTAGTTACAATTGAGAATTGGTCTTTGTTTCATTTTTACTTCAAAAGAAATCTCACATTTCTGAATTTTTAAAAAATCCCGGTGTTAATTTATGTATTTATAACTTTGCTTTCTTACTATATGAAAAATTCACAAAGAATATATTCCTAAAGCAGGTTCCTACATGTAGATGTTGCATGGTAGTAAATTGTAGTAAATTTCATATCCATTAGTAGATAGTGATAGATTATAGTTGGAATTAGTTATATATAGTGTGCATTTTGGAAATAACATATCTTGATTTTGATAATAAAATAACAAAGAGCAAAAACAAAATTTAAATATATATAATAATTCTTGAAAATAAAGATAAATTACAGGATGTAAATTTAGAACTAATTATGTGTAAGTATTGAGGAAGAAAATTAAATAAAGATGCAAAGATGTGGATTTTTGTTTTGATTGTATTAATTGAAAGTTAGCAGGTTTGCTTTATATGATATATTAAAAACTGCCAGTTATGTGGGTTTTTATGTTTTTAATACATATCAACCATTTTTACTGATAAAACATGCAAAATATGTTAGGAAAATCATGATTGTTTTTAAATCTTTGAAGGGTTGCAAAGGGTTAAATCTGATACTTATATATTTATTTTAGGGAGGAGGGGCCTTTAAAATCTAATTAAAGGGGATGCTATTTCCTAAAAAAATAAGAGAATATTTTGATTGACATTGTCAATGTTGGTAATGGTATGACATTATATTACAGGTGAAACTTACAGCAGGTAGGTAGGTATTTCTTGAATAGTTTTAATATTTAACTGAAAACATTCTTTTTATAATGGAAAAGCAGACACTGATTTTTTTTCTTTTTCTTCTTAGCAGTAATTTACCTGAGCAAAATACAGAAACCTTTAAGTTCAGTAATTATGTTTAATTTTATTTCCGGCTACTGTGTGAGTGCACATCTACCTGTATCTCTCACTGAATAATGCACAGAATTTACCTTGTGTGTGTATACATTAGAAGTACAAATTTACAATATGTCAATTAATCGATACTAATTTTAATATTTTTATTTGATGGTAATAACAAGGTAACCTATTTTAGTTGTATGAACTTAATAAAAAGAAGTGGCATGCTGATATATCCCCCCAAGAATGAGTTTGTTTCTTGACTTGCCATTAAGTGTTGAGCACTCAGTTTTCGACAAAATGAGGTACAATGGACCCTTATTGTAAATATTAGGGCATGCCTTCTTAAGGACATTAAAACTCAGTCAAGGCACACTGGCACATGGCTCTCAAAGTTAACGACTTTATATTATATATATTTATCAGCTGCTAGTTACATTACATATTGTAATAATACTAGATTTACATAGGCTTATCTATTATTTTCATTTTTAAATGTTTCAGGAACTTTGTCCCCAAAATTAAAAAAAAAAAAAATTAGGGATCCTACTTGTTTTAGTTAATATTTAATAATAATTTAGAAGGATTTGGAGGTCACAATATTTTGAAATGTTTCCTGTATCCAAATGTATCATTTTGCTGTGTCAGTCAGTTTAATCAGGAGTTTGTTCACTGTTATATTCTCAGTAGTTGATAGGACGTTAATAAGAGGTATTCATTAATCTTCTTCAGTAGATAGTAAAACACAGACTGATCATCTTTTATTAAAAATCCATTTATGTGAGTTCATCTGAACAAGAAAAGGATCACACCTATGGAACATGCTGTGTTCAAAATACTTAACGACAAGAGACATCACTAACTTGCAGAGGGAAAGATTACTGAAATGTAGATAGTTCAGTTACTACTACTAAGGTAATTGGAAAGGTCCAAACTAATCATTTACTTTTTAAAAAATGAGACATTTTCTGATGTTGTATAAATGAGGTATTCCCTTTCTCATTGAATATAACATCTAGTAACTTGTTTGCTTCATCCTCATGCAACTTCATTGGAGAATTGATTTGGAAGCATTTAAGGAGCAAAAGTAAATTTAAACTTCTTTTTTTTTTTAAAAAAAAAAATATTTCTAGAAATAAGGCCAAAATTAAAACACATCATGGGTGATACATTATGTTTGCTCACATTTTCCAAAACGGTCAAACTGCAGGACAATGATGCATCTGTTCTTTGTTCATGTTCGGGGGGGATGATGCACGACTGAGCAACACTAATTAGTGCGAAATAGTTGTAATTAAACATGAATACCAACTTTGGAGGTTTTGCTATTCTGCACAGGTAAAGTTTTGTTGCAAAAAGAAAGAGAAAAAAAATTAAAAATTCTAAACTATTACAAGAGTAAGCGAAGGAAGAAAGTTCCATGTTTTGGAGATGCAGGTTTTGTGAAGAACACTTCAGTAAGGATGTCAAACTTTACAGGATGCATGATAATTTTAGTTTTATAATTTAATACTAAGAAATAGTAGAAGAACAAAAATGAAACTAGCATTAGCAAAAAAAACAAACATTTAAATGTATTTTTATTTTAATTTAATGATAATGAACTTGTAATTATGCTATGACTTAAAAGCATCTTTAACGTGTTTCTTTCTTTGGTTATCACAGTTTTATAGCATCACTTCACTGATGCTATTTTTAAACCAGTTCTCCCAAGTTCTGTCTTTTTTCTCTCTTTAAGTGAACCACATCTTATTAAAGTTTTGGTTGAAACAAATTTTTTTTCTTCTATTTTTCTTGTTTCTAGAGATTTAGGCCTTTTATTCCCAGCTATCGCTTATCTTTATTAACACTCAAAATGTATGCTCTGCTTATCGTTTTTATATCTGTAACTTCTTTTCCAACTCACTATTTTATTACAAAGCTTTTTCCTTATGATAATTGTGAGGGTTTTCATTTCCTCCCTCCTCCACAGTTTTTTTCTGAACATCAATGCCATTCAGCTCTGCACTTGTGTATCCACAGTAGCAAAGATTTATCTGAAAGCCATCTCATCTGTTTCCATTAAACTTCAGTGTCATTTTTTTAGCTATCTGTTTTAAAACGTACAACAGTATAGGACCTAAAACAGACCCATGCAGTAACCGCGTTGGACACATTTTCGAAAGCAAGACGAAAAATTGTTTTCAACAAGTTTCTGTCTGAATTTTCTTAGAATGTTTTTATTAATAAGAAGTGTTTTGGATGCCTTTTACGCATATTAATATTTTATGGAATGCTAAATTTCTAATAAGCAATGGATATTCTATTACAATCAACCATCTAATTTACATCATTTAAAAAAATTCTAAGAGATTTTTTTTCAGCAAGGTATTTTAATCTGGAATCCATGCTGAGAGTCTGAATGTTTATATTTTTTTTATTATTATAGGATGATTTATTAATTCATCTTTAATAAAAGCCCCTTAAAACCTTTGTAGTAAAAGGCTCTATCCTAATTGTCTTCAATGACATTGCTCTTCAGCCAGGTAAAGTTTCCAAAACAACAAGTTAATTACATTTTTTTTCTAGCTGTTCCTTACAACTAGAATTCTTGATTTTTAAAAAAAATCTTTTTATGTTTGGCAAGTTCCACCATATGCATAGCTGCCATTGTACAGGAAAATAAACACCATTATATTTACTCAAATCATCACCAACCTTTCCTGCCCTTAAGTATTTTGCATTAACCTGCTGTATAATTTCAAAATTTTGACGAGGCTGTTAACCATGTGTGCATATTACACATGATTACCTCCCTTGAAAGAATGAAACAGAAAGCAGCTTTTACCTAAAATGTATTGTGATTGTGTTGTCATGGGATTAGTAATGGAGTGCTAAATGTTAAACTGTTTATTTATTATTATTTTTTTTTGCACAACTACTGAATGAAATTGTTTTTGCAGTAAAAGATAATTTTCAGAATGTTAGTTCAGGAATGCTTGAGTTGATGAGAGCTTGTAGTCGTCATACTCCCCCCTAACAGATATCAAATTTATATGCTGTACTTTTTAGTGTGTGCTTTCATTAATTGTTGGGTGGTAGATTGATTTCGTCCAGATACTACGCTTTCCTCTAAAGTTCTGGTCAGAAGAGTTCTAGTTAGTTCTTTTGTTAATGAAGCTGACTGCTGGTTGATGGTCAGTGCTTGTGGGAGCATGTTCCCGGTGCTTTTGATCTCAAGGGTTAGTTAGCTATGACTACCTTCACCCACACTGTTACAAGGCTGACATCCTACATGAACTCTGGTAACAACTGCACTGGTGGCTGAGTTTTGGAATAGATCAAAGGATCTCTCTCTCTCTCTCTCTCTCTCATCTCTCTCTCTCTCTCTCTCTCTCTCTTGTGTGTGAAATTTAGATTTGGGTGTTCTATTAATGACCAGGCAACTATTTTTACTTTGTTCTTTCTGTATTCCTGAAATGATCATAATAACTGTTTGTTTGCTCTGATACACAGCTCTCCCCAATACATGAGTGTGCAACCAACCAAAATAGAACTGGTCAATATCCCAGGTAACGTCTTAATAGAACTGGTATCCGAGGTAACGTCTTATAGCTGCTTCACTCCTTTATGCTGTTTGATTCAAAGATAAGCTACAGACAGGCTTTGTATTTATTAGGTGTTTTATTTTGTTTGGTAGAGTTGTTATTATCATCAAACAAGATTTTCTATGCTTTTCTTTATTATTATTATTATTATTATTATTATTATTATTATTATTATTATTATTATGGCCTGATCTTAGGAAACAGTATTCAGGGTATTACACTGCTATTCACACAAAAAAGGACTTGTTTGTACTGGATATTGGAAGCAGAAAAATGCTGCTCAAAACAAAAGCATTTTTTTAGGATGTTCATGAACTGGTTGAGAATTATTCAAGAATGTCCTCAGAGAGTTTTTTTTTTTTGGTTTCTTTCTTCAGAGAACTCTGCAGATTTGGCCCTATTAAAAATCATGGATAATGATGCTATTGTTATAAATTGTTTCAAAAGTTTGCATAGATGAAGAGGCACAATGATAAAGGCCACTTGAATGAATAACTTTCTATTGTTATCAATAAAAATATTTCGAAATTCATCAGTTATTAAAATTATTTGTACTTTTTAATGAAAACTGTAGCAGCAGACTGAATGCACTTATTTGATATCTGAATTTATGGTGAAATGTTTTGATTATGTATGTAAATAATTGTTTCTGTTTTAATTCCTCTTATTAAAGTGTATGCAGAATTATCATACATCTCTAGTTGTGGAATGTCAGGGTGTAAATTTATAATGGTTGATATTCATTAAGCTAAGGTATTTGCTGACAGCTTCGAATTGAAAATGTTCAGTGGAAAAAAAGAAGAGGAATTAATTTGAGTTTGTTCAAACAGGTAACTTTCTATCCAAGATTTCTTTGATTGATGGACCAAATTCCCATTTTGATGTTTGCCAATTGGCATTATAGTAAAATTTAAAATATTTTTTCTCATTTTATCAGTTTAGTGTTGACAGTTGTTATGTTGTTTAACACAAAATTGTCCAGGCTTTATATGAAAATCGTGGATGTGTTTGTGTGTGTGTGTTTTGAAAGCGAAGGTATACTAATTACTTTTGTTGTTAGCTGCAAGATATATCTTTGTTACTGGTTTACATTTTAATTTATTTCTAGTTTTTGCATACATATTTTCCATCCTGACTGAAGTCCGAAGAGCCATACAAACAATTTTCTCTTCAGTTAACTTAAATGCTAGACAGAGTTCAGGAGATTGGGAGAGGCACAAAACGTTTCAAAGATAAAAATTGACTGGGATGGATTTAAATACCTTTACAATGGTGTGGCATGGTAGTTAACATAAAGTGCTATGTTCCATTTGAAGTGTAAATCTTTTTTTTTTTAAAAAAACATGTTTGTATGAGTTCTCCCCACTTTTCTCTCTCTTTTAAAAAAAAATCTACTAGACTGATTTTTTAGAGGATCTAGAATGGCATTCCCATCAACCCACTCTGTTTCCCCTTTTTTAATACAGTGAGAATTATGTGCAAAGTGCATGCCATATCTGGTTGTAGAATGGCCCTGTCTCTTCCCAGCTTTACTGCTGCATTTGTCTCAGTCTCAGGCCAGCAGGAAATTTATTGATTACTTTTTTTCTCTTTAAGTGTCTCCATGCTGCAAAGCAGGAAGTCTTTCAGAAATAAAAATTTCCCATTTACTTTCTCATTTTCCTGTTGATAAAATCAAATTCATCTCCTGCTTTTATAATTAAGAATCTAAATTAGTGATAAGTTGAACAATAATGAAATCTTCCAGCTGTTCACCCTGGTGAGTTGAAGTATCTACAGTATGGCCATCTTTGCCCTATAGCCCTATCTGTGAGTTCTGCTACTTCATGCTCCATAAATTACAGAAACACCGTTATTATGAGCTCTACCATTTTATTTCATTATTTATTTTTATATAGCCTTCTCAGCAAAGTGTAGTGTAAATGAAATTCTGTCGTTAATTCATTAAAACAGTCACTGGTTTTGATTATTGCTGTAAGCTATTTTTCTCAACCAGCTGTATTTCCAGAGTACGTGTACCCAGTGATTAGTTTTGCAGTCAAATTTAAAGCTGAAGTGTCTTAAACAAGTTTCTGTCTTTGGTAGTACTAATAGTACAGAGTTGAGGAAAGAATTAAATACATCCTTTGCATTATTGAGGTAACATTACGAGGCTGGAGCTGGTTCCTAAAGCCTCAAGCCAGATGATTAGCCAAAATTATTTATGATTAACCTTTTAAAACAATAGAATTATTTTTTCCTCCAAAATCCAAAATATCTGATTTTAAACAATGAAGTGACACAAGTCTTGGACAAGGTAGGGAAGACTGTAATGTTATGTTGCCACATTTTGTGTATGAAAAAATATAAAAAGATATTAGCATTACAAAAGCATGATGTTTGTCATCTATGTAAGCAATAGTTTTAGGTACTGATCATACACAGAAAAGGCAGAATTATGGAGTACATATGGAAGACTGGTGGTCAAACCAGGGTTCATGATAGTTTTTGTTTAGCAAGTTCAAACAATTTTTTTTACATATGTTTTTGAGACTTTCTATCAAAATCAATCACTGCATGTAAAAATTATATCAATGTACAGTAAGTGGAGGCAGCCACTTCACTATCACATTTCCACCAAAATGATGCCTATCTTAGAAGCATCTTGTCAGCACTTTCATTTTACAGTGGTTAGGCATGACAGAATTGCCAACAGGCACTTCAAACCTGTGGATTGATAATGGTCGGGGTTGTGATTCTCTATGAACTGATACATCTTGATGTGTATCATCTACATTGTGATAGTCTTCTGTTACCTTTTTTGGACCCATTAAATGATCGTAATCATGGAAATTACAGTTTTTATTTCTTTATTTTTATTGCATTTCGTCCATTTTTCATGTAATAACTTGTAAATCAAGCTGTTACATGACAACCTTGTGAAACGAAAGGAAGCCAATGCCAATAAAAACTGGCAATTCCGTTCATAAATGTATGGAAGTGGATTCGTTCTTTTTAAGGATGCTGGTGATTTCTGTCAAACTATGAATACTAAATACTAATAAGAGTTGTAGTGATTGAGACACTGAAATGTCAGGTTTTAAAAAATTTTCTTCTATTCTAAAGAGGTAGAGAAAGAAAATAAGCAAACAAACAACAAATGGAGGGGGAGATAATTAGGACTGATGGTTGACAGTTTTTTCTTACAAAACTTATCAACATTTTTTGAACAATGCAGGAGTTGTAATAATTTTCAGAATTAAAAGGGTGATGATGAAACTATATAAGGTAGCCCACCACTGATTATTATGAGGAAAACAGAGCCTTGTTTATTCATTCTGTATTTTGGTGGGGATCAAAGCTTTAGAACAGAAACAAAAGAAATCATTTAAGGACAGACAACGGGAGTCATGCATATCTGTATAGGGTATTTGGGCATTTCTATTTTTTGTTCTGAAAGTCCATTCTACATATTGGTTGTTTGGAAGGCCCCTTAGACAGTTAACAGCTCGTCAAACAGGCTGATTCCAGAAGTTAGTCTACAAGAAAGTTATCTACTCACATCTGGAAATTTTCCATTGTTTAGAAATTAGTCATGAATGCAAAATCCTGGGAAAACATAAAATCTATCTATCTATCTTTTTTTCTTTTGCTCATTATTATCTCAGGTGCATAAACTTGTGTGTGCTAGGGAGGGGGAAAAAAAAAGTATATTTGAGATTAATGTCATCCAGTGAAGGCCAAGGCTTTTTGAAATCACAACCAGCAATTAGCATGGAGAATATTTTTGTGTGGACATTTGTTTAACTATAGATAAAGGAAATCAAACTGGAGAGAAATCTGCCTGTGATTCCCATCTAATCCACTTACAGTGAAAAATGTGTGGAGAAAACAGATCCTCTGTAAATAAATCAAAAACACACTTGAGCGGTCTTTCTTTGGAACTAATGATGCATTTCGTCAACTTCTGCTCTCCCTCAGCGTATTATGTTTTCTCCGGCTATCTGCTTTCCATCTAGTCCCCAAGATTCGTGCTTCACTGAAGGAGGAAGTTTAATTGTTTTCTTGCAACTAGTCTCACAAAATAAATACAGGTATACTAGCTTGATTGGTTTTCTTCACAGCTGCTACACCTGACAAATTGCGTGGAATCCCCCTATCTGTCAATGGTACTGTTCAGATGGCACTCAGTTGTACTGTACCCAGATACAACTTGACTAGATAGCATCAAGGGAATTCTCTCTTAAATTGACCTGTTTTTGCTTATCTTTTCCCAACAGGTTTGATCTTGCTTAATTATACAGTTTTCTAGTGCCAAAATGTGATATCATGTTTAAACTAGTAACTTATCCCTTTAGTTTCTGAATAGCTCAAATCTGTTGGTTTTTTTATAACATATCCATCTTTTGTGAGAACATGAATTTTCTTGTTTACCTCTGCCAGCTAAAGTTACATTTCAACTTATTCTTGTTAACCCTAGTGATACCCAACAGCTGAAGTAGCAGCACTGATATGTATCTAAACATGTAATACAAAATAAAGATTTCCATGGAATAAGGAAATGTATCTACTGCAAAAAAAAGAGAGAAAAATGCATAATAATTAAACAAAATATTCTTATGTTAAAAGATTTATTATAACAAATTTTTTGAAAGCTTAACAGCTTTCCTCATCATCAGATAGTTAAATTGACATGGCAGTGATTTTATATAGAAATCAACACTGGACATATCTGTACAGAATGAGGCTTGGAGAGTGGGCAATTATTGCCAGGTGTAGTATGTAAGGTTAAAAAATTAAATCAACCTTAAGTCCAGAGTAGTTTTTTTTGTGCGATAGGGGCAAATGGGGTTGCAAACCATTTTCAGGCAGCAAGGTTTTGCTAGCAGCCAGTTGCCATAGCGAGAGAAGTGAGGTGTTCTTATATGGTAAAACAAGCCATCATCCTAGCTCCAGAATGATTCAAATTGTAATCTGTTGGCATGATGTCACTTTTTTTTCTTAATCAAAATTTTAAAAAAAAGTAGTGCAGAACAGATGGTTCTTGTGATGGTGAAATGGTAAGTAGGAAAAGATGAGTTGGGAATTAGAGCTTAGAAAGAGTAAGAAGCCCACTATTCAAAGTGCCTGTTTTACTTGGAGGCAATTCTGACCTTGGCCCAGGTTGGTGCCAGTCAATTTGATGGTTACAAACCTCAGCTCAGTTGCTGATTTTATTGATGGTGCAGTGGTGTTTGTTTCTGTTTCTTAATTTATTTGACATACACTTGTCGCCATTGTCTTGTTCTAGTATTTTTTTTTTTTTTTTACCTCTTCACAGGTTTTGGTTAACATTTGTGTGATAAGGTTTAAAAAGAAAAGAATCACTTGTTTGATAGCTTGTTAGAAGGAGCATGCAGGTTATAACCAAATAGTTTTACATGAAATTATTCAACAACAACAAAAACAGAAAAGGCAAGGTGAGAAATAGTTTTAGGGGGTGTATAACTTTGTTTCCCCAGTGTAAGGGACTGAGATTAAAAGGGGTATATCTATAATGGAATGAATTATGGCAAATCTCTTTGTTACTGTCTTGCCTTACTTTCACCTTTAGACAATAAAATGGGATACTCAGAAAATAATATTACCTATATTCCATTATTTGTACATAAATGATATAATATTTTTATAAACATCTCAATTTAGATATCTTGTTCAAACCAACCATACATCTTGTGACCCCAGTAAAGCAAATCAAATAGGCTGCTATAGTACCATGCTAATCTTTTTTGTGTGTTTTTATTATTTAAAGCAATAATGTGACACAGCAATTTTCAAAACTAATAATTAAGAAATAAAAATTAAACAAAAATGGATTCTGGAAAACTTGAGTTGACTATGGTTTACTTTCCCTCTTTGTTTTTGATCTGTTGAGCAGACAAAAAATCTGTTGGAATAACAAAGTGCCCTTTAAATTATCAAAATTTAAAAATAAAATTATTTATAAAATATAAATTTAAATTGAAGGTGCTCTTGTTTTGCTGATCATATATCTTAATTCTGCATAAATAAATTAAACAAGTAATGCTTTGTATTGATCTTTCTGCTAGGTGTGTTTTGTTAATTCTGAAGATTTGTTTGGAAACTGTCCCATTTGTTAAGTTAGCATTGACCCCCTTTTAACATAAGGTTTTCTGCGGACACTCCAAAATGTAATTTAGATCTTAATCATCTTTTTTTTTTTGTTTTTAAAAATAAAAGACAAAGAAATAATAGCATTACTTGTGGATAAGGCAAACCTCACCAAGATGGATGGGTAATTTTTAAAATGATATTCTGTTACTGGGGAAATTTTAAACTTTAATTAAATTCATGTGACACTGGACTCATGTTTTAAAGAACTTGCATTATGTTGTTTTCTAATATCTTGTGTTGGTGATGTTAAAAAGAAAGAAATTTGGTAAATAATAATATTTATGGTTTTTGAAGATTAATTGTTTGTAATTTTGATTTTAATTATTGTTACAACCAGACACACAAATACTGAAAGAATAACTAGAAATATGATAATCTGTAAAATGGTGTAGCAAGCTGTGTTCTGATGCTTTTGAATATCTCCATCAAATTTCTTAAAAATGATTGTTGTGTTTTTATTTTAGCTTATTTTTCTGTTTGTGTGTTATGTCCGGCAAGTAAATTGTAGGGCTTGATGTTGAATTATGGGATATAATTGACTTTATTACACTGCTTAAACTAAGCAGATCGGTTAGGGTTTTGTATTGGCTTGGAGTAAAATTCAGCTAATTGGGGAAGTTTTTTTTAAAAAAAAAAAGATTTTTATTTATTTTGAAAACATTTAATTTTTAAAATGTTTTACGTTAAAATATTTTTCGCCTGTGTTATAAATTCAGCTCTGCATAAAGTGAAGAGAAATGAAATGGTTCAAAGAAACTCTGCATGGTAATGTCAGAAAACTTCCTACCATGCAATGGTGTACATCACATGATAAGAATAACATGGTATATAATTATAATAATAATAATAATGTCACATTGACTTGTGTTTTTTTAATTAGCTATCTTCTATTTAAATTGAATAAACAAGTTAGAATGTTAGACATTTAAAAAGAGATCTAATTAAAGTTTTCAAAATAATTAGGAGGTGGGTTGAGCATGTGTATAGGAACTAATGTTTTTGGCTATTATTGGGGACATGATTAAAAATTAGTTCTGGCACAGTTAGATATCAGAAAATATTGTTTTAATAATAAAATTATTAATAAGTGGAATACATTGCAAATGGGGTTAGTAATGATGCTATTAATTAATTTAAGAATTATATCAATGGATATTTGTCTCTTTTTTTGCTTGCTCTTGTTTAAGCCTTGATGTCTTCATGCTTCCCTATAAATACTGAATTAATTCAATAATTCAGTGATTGGTTGGAAGATATTTATGACCACAAATGTGAATTTTCCTGATTGACAACAACATTTGTACCATTACACAAATAATAATGATCTTGAAATACAATCAAAATAAAACCAAAAAGAATAAACTGTTGTCTTATTCAGAAACTTCTAGTCATCCTATGGCCAGGATATGGGAAATTTTTTCTTTAGTTTAAATCATGCATCTCCATATCAACTGCTGATGAAATGCTGCTTTACAATAACATAACAAATTACCCTCATCAGATCTGCCTAAAATGGCACTTGTTTAAGCAGTGGGCCCATAGTTGTAACTTGTGGAGAAGCTTCAGGATTCATTAACCCATGTAAGCAAAGTTGAGCTGAATGCAAACTCTCAATATCTCCAGAAAAGTGAGAAAAAAATATCTCAATATTTCTTAGCGATCTTCTGATTATTAAGATTCGAATTTAGCTGAGAATGTATTCCTCCCGATTTTTCTGTCAGAGCAGCTAACCCTGCCTGACAAGGCCTCCGAGTGGTATGGTGGTATCCAGCAGTTTGCTGCATCGAAAGAATCTTCACTCCACAGGGTTGCTGGACATCTGGGCCTGCAGCAGAGCTTCTGTGGATGTTACAAGTAAAAACAGACTCAAACGCTGCATGTTACCCTAGAAACCTTATCTTCCAGGGGTCCAGGGATTCTCTGAAAATTCCCTAACAACTACTGTTAATTAAACTGGATGTAGCCACAGAACAAAAAAACACAAACTGCCAGATGTTGCAGTTGGCCAATCTCAGCTTTTTAAACAAATGGTTCCATTGAGTCTGGCTTGGAGACAAGATTGTCATTTGTAGGTGGTACTGTTTGTTTTCCAATCCACTTTTGATTTGATAAGCTGACTTTTCTCTTTTGCCTCTGTGCAGTGATTGTGCCACTTGGACCATTGATGGTGGAAGTATTACACAGGAATATGTTTGTTCAGCCAGTTTTTGCTAATGGCAAATTGGAATTTCCAGGTCTCTGATTACGACAGATTTAGAATGCAAATGGTGATATGTTCCTTGCAGCTGATCAGTGAATTGAAATTTTTTCCTTCTCTTTTAAGAAATAAAATATTCTTCTATGAAGGGATTCTTTAGAGATGCTAATTTGGGTTATCCTTAAAAATTGTATATAATTACTAGTGCTGTTTTTTTCTATTAGACACACTGGCAGCCATAATTATTGACTCACCAATAAAATAATTCAAGCTAAAGGAGGATGTTGCCACGAGAAAATTTTATATGTCAAAATTTTGAAAATGCACAATTTCCTAACAGTTACATACTGTGCAATTGGTGTGTCTTAGATAGATTGTCATAGTAAATATAACACAGGTTTTGACAGACAGACTATATAAGTACGGTTAAAGAGGGCTCAATAACAAATCATTTGACAAGAATAGAGCAGATTTAATTTATGATGCATTGTAGGAAAAGCTGCTAAAGAATGTTTAATTGTTTTACAGTATCACAGTGTTGATTTGTATTACTATAATTTAGCTTGTGTATTCATCATTTTTCAAAAAAGTTGTCTCATTTTATTTTATTTTTCATTTTTTAGCTGCTATATGCTGAATCTCTTCAGTGCTTTTAATTTCTATATCACATTTTAAATGTGTTTAAAGATATTTCTCACATTCAGTAAAAGTATTGTGATGGTCCATTCAGGCGCATTTAATCTATGAACTCTTCTTTACTGGAGAACAAAATGAAAAGTTAATACTTACCTAAGTTTGCCCCGGTGCAACAACAGGTTGCTGTTAACAGGACATTGAGCAGGTGCGGCACCTGACGATTCAAGGCATTCTGAAGTGCCACCAGGTTTAACCGTTGGTTACTCTCCTTATTCGGCAGTAATGCAAGATTACAACTGTTGTTGCAGAATGGCTTTCAGAGAAGTTTTGTTTGGTGTTGGTATGTATGTTGGCAGAGGTTCTTTCCTTAAAAGATGGCGCTATAACATGGGGCATTGTGAAAGTGGATCTATAGAGCAAAGTTGTGGTACTAGTTTCTCTGAACACCTGTGATCCAGACAGGAAATTTTCTGTGCCCTAAGTATGTTGTATGAGCACTTTTAGTTACCAGCACTAAATGCTCAGATTGCTTAAATCAAACCATTGCTATTTTCAGGATGGATTTGACTAAAGTGTTGAAATAAGCACATACAAGAAGATTTTTGCGAAAATAAATGCACTCTAGTGGCACTCATGGTTGTCAGATTGAAATAAATAAATAAGATTCGACATTAGTAAAATCTTTTGCAGTTGTCATAAGTTTGAGGAATGCTTCAGCAAGCCAAATGTGTTGATGGTGTCATGATATTGTTGGACACCCATTCCAAGGCTTTATACATGTTTTAAATTTCTTCCCCTCACATTGTGCATGTGTGAGATTTATTAAATGGCAACTGAGAAGATGTTTGGCTTGTAATTTATCAGTCTGTATCCTTAGTACATTTTGTTTGAGATTCATCAGATCCAAAATTGCAATGCACATTTGGAATTTTTACTTTTTGTTCATTTGGTTGTTTGCTTTTTATTAGCATAAGGATGAAACCTTATGTGAGGAGATGCATAACATGGTTATCATCAGCAACTCAAAATTGTATTTTCTGAGAGATCAAGAAAATAAAATCATCTCTAGGAGGAAAAAATCCTGTGGAGGTCAGCAGAAAAAGAAAAAAGAAACTCAATTTTTTTGAAATTTTTACATTTAGATAATTTTTTTAGAAAAGTAGTGGTTATGAAATAGGAAGGGGATAAAAATTATAGGATACATAAATTGATTGAAGTCTGTGGTACCACATTCAACCCTCTTTCACCAACTTCATTTTTGGGGACAACACTTGACATTGTTCCAAAGCTCCTGATTTGCATTGCAAGTTGGGTTCATTGTGGTGCTTTCTCATACCTGAGTTTTCTTTTTTTTTTTTACTTCAGCTTAATGCATGGTACTCATCTTCCCATAGATAAGTCTCCAGCAAAGGGTCACAAAAGATAACAACAACAGCACATGTCAGTGTGTCAGCCAGACAATTTCTAGAGACTTCTGGCCATTGATGGCTCCAAACACTTTAATCAGACTAGAAGTCACACCTAGTTATATGGGATGTCATGGGTTTTTTTTTTTTCGGGAGAGGCTAAACAGACATTTTAAATTTCTGAAACCTTTTGTCCCAGACATGGTGTCTTCTCTGGTATGTAAACTATTCATGGCTTGCTGGCGCTCTCTCTCTCTCTCTCTGGCTTTCTCTTGCCACCATCGATTAAATTTCATTCCTGTCCCCCTCACAATTCTACTCCAGTATCTTGAAATTACTTTTTGCTTATGATGCTATTTTCTTTTTGATTTGGGGGATTGGCAACAGTGGCCGATAAAAATTGCTTCCCCACCTCAGCAGTGATGGAATTGTGGTCTCTGCTCAGTTAAATACAACCTACAGCCAGACCTTTTCAGCAAAACTGACGAATCAGAAAATGCCCTCATTGAGTGAGCTTTTTGTTAGCAAGCGAACTCTGATTAGATAGTTGCTAAGGATAAGAAGTAGAAAAATAACTGACTGTCTGTTTAGTGGTGTACTTATCAGTATTATAAATATTAATGTGAATAGTCATGAATCATTAATACTTACCTATGAATAGTTGAGCAGGTCATGCATGTTTGAATATTTGCTAGACAAATTAAGGGTGTGGCCACCCAACCAGCTTATGCTAGTGAATCTGTTTTTAAAACAACTAAATATGGTGTTCGGATATTTTGGCCTTAAATATTTAGAATTTGTATGGATTCATTCTCTACACACACTAAAGAAAAAGTGGATGAAAGGATGGGGTTTTTTTGTTTGTTTTTTAATTGACTAGAACTGAGTGATGGTTTTCCTTTCAAAATTTTCACTATTACATAGAATTTATAATGTTGTGTGCATGATGCATCAGTAAATAACTAATAGAATTTCTGTCTACTCCATCAGCTGAAATCTTTGTTTTGTTCAAAAATATCTTTAAAAAAACCCTGTGTATATGCGAGTGTGTGTGTGTGTGTGTGAGAGAGAGAGAGAGGGTTAGAGAGATATGACATCAGTAGAAGGATAGGAAGATATGATGTCAGCACAGAGAGAGAGAGAGAGAGGATGACATCAGCACACACACACACAGAGAGAGAGAGAGAGAGGATGACATCAGCACACACACACAGAGAGAGAGAGAGAGAGAGAGATGACATCAGCACACACAGAGAGAGAGAGAGAGAGATGACATCAGCACACACACACAGAGAGAGATATGACATCAGTAGAAGGATAGGAAGATATGATGTCAGCACACAGAGAGAGAGAGAGATGATGTCAGCACAGAGAGAGAGAGAGAGATGACGTCAGCACACACACACACAGAGAGAGAGAGCGATGATGTCAAGACACAGAGAGATGATGTCAGCACACAGAGAGAGAGAGAGAGAGATGACGTCAGCACACAGAGAGAGTTGATGTCAGGACACAGAGAGAGATGATGTCAGCACACACAGAGAGAGAGAGAGATGATGTCAGCACACAGAGAGAGTTGACGTCAGGACACAGAGAGAGATGATGTCAGCACACAGAGAGAGAGAGAGATGACGTCAGCACACACAGAGAGAGATGACGTCAGCACACAGAGAGAGAGAGAGATGACGTCAGCACAGAGAGAGAGAGAGAGCGATGATGTCAGGACACAGAGAGAGATGATGTCAGTGCACAGAGAGAGAGAGAGAGAGAACTGCATTTTAAATTAAATGAGAAATAAATTAACTTGGATCTAATCCAGTGAGTTATCCAAGCCACCCATGACAGATATTTGCAGAATCTTATTGGTGGTGCCACTTACTGCTGTATTATTAGACTAATTTTGAAGGATTTCATCAGTAATCTTTTAGCAACATCTCAGGGTTAAAAAAAAAAAAAAAATTTGTTGCATCTTCAGCAAAGATTTTTTTTCAGGTTGTAATGAAAAATATTTTACAAAAGATATGCCAAATACCTGAATCAGCAAAAATCCTTAGCGAAGAGCTCACAGGCTGGTATAATGTCAGGTGGCATAGTGTTAATCTCTTTTTTGTTTAGTTAAATTTTATATTGTAATTATTCTGTGTATAATTTGGTTTTTTTTTTTATTTTAGAAGTAGGGAAAAAAAACAATCACTGATTTTAATTCAAAACTCTTTAATATCCACCCCACCTCATGAAGAGTTTTGAGAACATCATTAACTCCCAGCCTGAATCGTTTAGTTTCCAAAGGATATTCCAAACAAGCACAACATTATTTCTGCAGAAATATTTCTAGATGTCCAATTCATTGTGCTGACCAAAATGACATGTTGATATATATATATATATATTATTTTTTTTTAAAAAATGTATTTTTCTTTGCCAGTTTGTATTCTAAAAATTTATTCTTCTGGGGAGAAAAAAAATGGTTATGCCTGTCACTGGAAATCTGGATTAGTATTCTCCCTCACATTCTCGAAACTTTTAATGTGTGACCGAGAATGTTGGCCGCATCTTCTGCGCATAGCCACCAGCAGTGGTGACCTGGCCTGTCTGTTGTGTGCAGTCCAATTACTAATCATCATCTTGGTATTTCTTCGAACCTTTCCTTAATAAAAATGTTTGGGTTGTAAGTCTGCATTGCATCTTCTGGAAAGGGTTAGGGTTATTAATGATTTTATGCTTGGGATAAGAAAAAAAAACTGAAAGCTTTACTGGTTATAGCACAATTTAGCATCTCGGAAACCTCTTGTTAGATTTAAGCCATTTTTTTTCTACCGGAGTTGTTATTTTGGTTATTTATTTCTAAATAGTTAAGAATTTTTAAATTTGTTGTTGTTGTTTTTTATAACATGCATAGCCAGGATACACAGGTTCAGTTTTATAATAGAAAAATACTTTGTTGTTCATTGGGATCATGGAGACAAAAAAGAAAAAAAGAACAGGAAATACCATGCAAAGACTTTAATGGGACCAGATGGGCTGTAGTGGGTAGAAATGACCTTAAAGCATGTTAAAATTGAGTGGTAATGGTTGTGGGTAGGTTGACTTTGACTTGACACTTTACTCATAAGCAAGCTGAAAGTGTTTAGATAAGCTATTTACATCATGAATTGTTCTTTTTTATTGCAATTGGTGGCTTTTTGAGTGGACATGAAGATAGGGGGGAGGATACACTACCTTACAGGTCTCCAGTCATGTCTGAGTCATTACAGTAGTCATATATCGGTTTTGCATTCTTGTCACCTGAGAGGAGAAAGCAAACAAATCTCATTTAACAAAACAAAACAACTTTTTTTGTTGTTGTTTTATCATCAAATTTGAATATGAAAGATTGGGCACAAGATGAAACATGAATCAGTGACTCTTAGTTCTCTTGCCCACATGCCATTGTCCGACCGCACAGCAGTAACCCCCGATAACACAAAAAGTGACATTGTATGTAAATTGTCAACGAGACAAGACAAGATAATAACTAGAAAGTTTAAACAAAAGTATGTTGTACTGGCATCTAGAACTGCGTTCAGCAGATAAGATTAAAATGAACGGGGAAAAAAAAACAAATTTTTTTTTTCATCTTTTATAGATTAATATGGTAGCTGTCCAGGAATGCTTTTGTAGTTTTCAAAGCTAGACTGATTTGCTAGTCACAGAATCAGTAAAATTTAGCAAGGTGATATAATATTATAAGTAAGAACTTAGAAGTACTGAAATCGGTGATTGTGAAAAACTTTGTTTCAAGTGTAAAGCGGGATAAGATTGGTTTAGTGGTATAGCTGCTGGTGTCAAGTTGATTTTGATTCTAACCTTACAGAAGGTCGGCCTGTCTAGAGAAGCAATTTCTGGGTTCTGTTCAGGTTGGTATTTTGATTTACACTTCTACACCAAGTTAAAAGCATGGTACAATAATTGCTCGGTAGTGGAACAGCTTACGGACCTTCAATAAAGAAGCATTCTGTTATCTAGATGTTTTAATCTGACATGACTAGGGTGGTGGCAGAGGATGGAGAATGGCAGCACAGATCCAGGAGGCGGAGTGTTTAAACAAGCTTATATATATATCCATTTTTGGTTTAGCAAGTTGGCAATTTTATTTATGGAAGTTGAAAATCACATAAATATTGACATACTGTAGTATTCTTTAAAATCTCTGGTGTTGATACATTGTAAAAAAGCTAAAAGAAAAGTAATTTTTAAAAAAAATTAATATTAGAACTTAGCACATTTTAAAAAAAATATTCTAAGGCGTTAATTGATGTGCCCTGGTGTTTGTATTTTGACACATTGTACACATTTTAGTCACATTTAAAAAAAAAACGAAAACAAATGTTGCGATAAGTTAATACACTGCGATAGTTTCGCCCATATTTGTTGTCATCTTTCGCATGGCACCTGACCATTAATGTGGACTGAAACTCAGAATAAATACTGGCTGGCACGTGCACTCTAGCAACTTGCCTCTTGATTTAGCTATGGAAGAGAGGAAACTTGTATGGTACAGAAGAGCGATAAGAAACTGTGCCTTGAGAAGTTTTTTCAGCTGGTCTGCAGACAGGGTTGAACTTAGTCCATCTGTTGGTCTTCTAATTTAATTGAAATTTAGAAAAAAAAAACAGAGGCTACATTATAATAATTAAAACTTCAAGAATTTAACATATCTGAGTTTTCTGAAGAGCCCCCTAAAAAAACAACAACAAACAACTTTTAAGTAGGCTACGTGTTTTCTAAGTAGTTTACATACGAAGATTTCTGAAAGTTTTTAAATGATAAGTTTACTGTAATCTTCTTTTTTAACATTTTTTATTAGAAAATTGTAATTTTATGAAATGTAATCTGCTAAAGGCATCTCTACAAGTATTCTGAAGTTCATGTACATAAAATTAACATTGTACATTTTTCTTTATAATATGGCCAAGAAAAATATATTTTGTAGAACCCTTAATTGGGATTCTGTCATTTAACTGAATACATAAAGAATTTTTGTTTTACAAGTTATAAATAGTTTTGTGCTAAATGATTTGATTCATAATTTAGTGGAAGTTGGGGAATTGTTTATTGTTTTTCACACCCATTTATATGTTGATGAACAAAATAACCACCATCAATTTAAAATTAAAAAAATCTGAAATAAGCATCTTTGAGGAAGAGCTGGATTTCATTTGCTTTGTATTGTATGCTATGTAGTATTACTTTCCATTTGATAGGGATGCTTGCTCACTGTTTCTGTGAGCAGGGACTTTAAAAGATCAACAGCTGTTAGCTATTTTCTATTATTAATCTTGTGGTCAGCGAGGAGAAATTCTGTCCAGAACAAGTGACTTAAGTTTCTGCTATGGAAAGATTGTCAAGTGTGCACACATTTTATTTTTGTTTTTAGTTTAGAATAGGTAATATTTTTCCTATTAAAACCAAATTGATTTCAGCACTAAACAGAGAAATAATAAGTTGTTTTACTGCCTTCACGGGTTTTTTTCTCAGTTGTTTCCCAGCCAGCCGCATGAGTTTCCTTCCACATCTCTAAAAAAAAAAAATAAGAGTTCTTGTAGGGTCTTTTGATTCATTGGGTAATGGCAACCCACTGTGTCTGCTTTCGCCCTAAACCATAATGCAGTCTACAGCCGATCGTAAATTGCATTGATGGAAGATGGAGACACACACAGTTGTTATGGGCAACAAAAGCTGAGGGCATCAAGTAGCTGTTACGAGTTCAATGTTCACCATAAGAATAACCATCAAGGTTTCAAGGTGGTTATGTTATCTTATCTCTTCAGAATTTTCTCTGGAAAAGAGAAAGACTTCAGTTAGAAATGGGTGAAACCGTTCATATTTATATTTTGATCAACTGTGAAGTTGGGAATTTTATATTGACTGTCTCCAGCACCCTGACTGATTGATCTCTGTAATTTAGAATAAACGCTTTTGCAGTTATAGGAATAAGAAAAGAAAAATGTTTACAAAGTGTTATGAATTATTGTAAAAAGGAAAAAGGGTGGAAAAAAAGTGTCAGGATCTGTTTGTTACTATTGCTTTCTTATCGGTTTTTTTCCTTTAGTGTTGTTTATGGAAAGTTCTCTACAGCAAATAGTTTAATCATAAAATAAAATTTGATTGCTATTCCTAATCACTTGCATTCTTCAGATATCTCTACTTGGTTAACTGTAGCATAAACAGACTGAAAAGAAGAAACAAAGCCAGTAATAATCAATCTTTCAGCTAAACTGGATTTTAAATGTTACTGTCTGTCTATGAACTGACAACAAGAGCGAGTTCCATAGAACCCAAGTCTTTTCATGTTCTAAAGTCTGCTACACAAACTGGTGAAAGTTCAAAAAATAGCAATAAAGCAAGAAAATAAAAAAAAAAAAGAAAAGAGATTGAAGTTGCTGTACAATTTCCAAAGTGGGAAAATTAATTCTTATCTGTTGCTTGAATAAGACACTATTTAGACTTGTCTTATTCTTGAAGAATTATATAACCCAGCTTTAATTACTGTCAGATGATGGTGGAACCAGCAAAAAAAAAATGGTGAATCAACTCTTCCCTGTACAGTTGTATGCTTATGTTCGGTGCTTTAAAGGGGGAAATTCTGGAATACATGATACAATATTCTTGTTTAGACAACTTGCAAGTTATGGAATTAGCATTGTCTTTGAACTGGCAGAAAACTGCAGCAATTGTGGTAAGCAACATAGACCACAGAAACAAAATGGTGGTTCAGGAATGAGCAGGTTTACATTTTTAAGCTGTCCTTTATCATTAGAGACATGATAATTAAGCAGAATTGTTGCTATTTTGTGTAAGCAAGCCATAGTTCTACAAGATGTTTCAAAAGTAACAGTGCAGTAAAGCAAACCTTTTATCTTTTCAGTCTTTCAGAGAAAAATATTTATTATATAGAAAACAAGCATATCAGAGGTAACAGATTTGATTTTAATTTTGTAAATTCTTGATCATTTGCAGCAAATTTAAAGCAATTGCTGAAAGTATGCCCCTTCTGTTTATAAGCAAAGTTGGACATGTTTGCACATTTTGAAATACTTGCTGCAATTTATCAACCTGGACACCATGAATAGCCTCTGAAATGTTATACTTCAGTTCTCTTGTGTGGGGATTGTTTGAATAGACTATGTTTTTTGAGTTTCCCACAGGTAAAAGTCTAAAGGGGTTAGGTCAGCAGAACAGGATTGCCATAAACCACAAGAAATGATGTGATCTTCATTGACTCTACTGATTGCATGCATGTGTGCATGTGCTGTGTATGCAGTTGCTCTGTCCTACTGAAACCAGCCATCTATCTTCTCCTCTTCAGTTAGTTTGTTAAAGAAGTGATGGAGAGTATCATTACCATTTGAAATTTACAATATTTTCAAAAAATATTGGTCCAATGATATCTTCTGGAAAGTGCACACTATATGCCAATTTTTTGATCATACATTTGTTTTTCAAATATTGCATGAGGATTGTCTGTGGTTCAAATCTTGGTGTTCTGGCTATTCATATAGCCAGACAATTGGAACCATGCTTCATCTGTAAAGAAGGTACAGTCTAAAACTTGTTCCCCCACTTTTCTGTATCTTGAGGTGCAAGTTCATGAACAACATGCACTTTTATAGGGAAAAATTTCGTTTTCTGTACAGCCCTGTACATAGAGGATAGTTAGATAAGCATCTAAGAAATTTTCTTGGGCATTTTGAACACAATACGCTTCCCAATTACACAGGCTATGGGCAGGAGTAAATAAGCAAACATTTAAATCTTTGGTTAACAAATGCACAAATATGAGTATTTCTTTCAGTGCACTGTTACTTTCAAAACACTTTGTAGATTTAACATCTTTTCTGATCATAAAACTTAGTCAAAATTTTCCATTTACATGCAAGAAAAACTACCTGCATCTTGTTGATGCACAAATTAAAATTTTTCTGTTTTCTCTTTAATCTAAAAGTTTAGGGTTTGAGGTCAGGAGCATTTGGTAAAATCTACCTTAGGGCAGTAGTCAGTACTATAGGTAAGTAATACTGGCCCTAGACTAAACAAATACTTACATCAGCTCCTTGACTTGGAAATGTGCTTGAAATTATAACTGTAAGCGAATAAGAAAGTATAATTTGAGAAATAAAAAAAAAAAGAGAAATATTTCATGATGGAGCTAGATATCATCTTTAGGTAGGCGAGGAAAACTAATATGCACGCATCCATCTACAGTAGAACAACATGAGCAGTTTGCTTGTTTTTCTTCCACATCAATAGAAAATGGTTTGTTAACAGTCAGTAGGAGTGAAGCTAAACTAAAACTTATTAAAGCACCATCTCCATTTGTCCTTACGGTAGAAGGTGGAAGTTGAGAAGATCTAATCAGTGAGACCATTGGATGTTTACTAGTCTTAAAGGGCATTCTGCTTATTTGAAACCCTATACATACATACATACATACAGTGGCAGTGAACACGCCAAAATAAAGAGACCCAGTTATTTCAACACTGGGGAACTAACTGTTCTTTATCAACAACTAAAGATTTTTTAAAAATTTCTTTAAATTTAAAAAAAAAAAAAGAAGAAAACATTGATCTGGCTGAATTGAAGTTGAACCCAAATTAGTAGTTTTGTGAACATGACAGAATATTTTTTCCCCCACTACATACAGTGTAATGCTCTCATTGTCTAATAAATGTTTATTTTTTTCAAAATATATGCAGCTACACTCAGACATTTTAGAAAATTGCGAGCTTCTGAAGTCAAAATCCATCCTTTAAAAAAAAACAACTGTTAGCTTTCAAAGTAGAATTTTAGATAAGAGATTGCATCCATATTTTAATTTTAAAAGAAAAATTTTTGACTTAATATGGTGTTTTCTAAGTTGGATTGTGTTGAGTCAAAAAGGTAGGTTTGTATTTTTTTTGAGATTTTACCCGATAGATTAGGAAGTGCCTTATTTACATACATTCAGACCACAGTAGAGTTCCAGCATCTATAGGTCATTTTAATTAATTAATTTACTTCATCAATGCTTGTAATAGTGCATTAAAACGGTGATGCTTGGTTTTTAGATTTTGAAATCTAAGGGCATGAGTGTATTGATTGTCCATCACACAGAAGGAGTGGGACAGTCAGTGTACAGCCTTCTGCAGTTTTCTTTGTTGCACTTCATGATTATTTGGTAAACTTTGCCAGGTGAATGCACAATAGAGAAGAGGGCAATTGAGAACAGGTGTAGAATAACAACAATGCAGCAATTTTCATGTTTTTTAACTGACTCGCCGACTGTTGACAATGGGCTCTACACTCTCTGTTGTCCACGTCTCGTACACCTTCTGATGTTTATGAAAATTATGCAAAATTCTGTAAACTACTAATATGTGTACACCCACCTTCTGAAGCCAGAGGAACCTAATTTTCTGTATCTTTATTTTCAGAGAAAAGTATTTTAGAAATTTGCCAGGCAATTAAATTATACAAATTTCAAAAATAAGGAACAAATCTGGTTCAAGATTCGTGCCTCTGTTTGATGTTTCTTTGTCAAGGTTAGCATAATTATATAAAATCTAGACATCATATCATCAATTGAAGTTTTATTTTGAAAAACACTGTTTTTAGAAGGAAAAAGTGTAAAGTTTTTGGAATAGGATTTTAAAAAAAGAAAACTTTCTATTTTGAAATTGATACTGTTCCTGGTGTTTCGCAATGAAAGATTTACTTAGTGTACATTGTGTGTTCTGCAGCTTTAAGTAAAAATAAGAGAAGAAAGTGCTTGTTAAATCTCAGTATTTATAGAATTAAAAAAAAATGTTTGTTCTGACCCCACCTGTTGATTAAAAACACCAGGTAATTTTGGTGTTCTGTCTTTGGCAGGTTGCTGATTTAATAATCTGTTTGTTTTTGATGGAGAGAACTAGAAGAAAGGATTTATGTTATACTTTAAAAAGTGTAGACAAGGGAGATATTGGTACAAGTTACTTTGGTAGTGACATTTAAAATTAATTTCATTTTGATAGCTGTTGTCTTGGTGATTTTGAAAATTTGCTATCACTTTGCCAGGTGTCTTGTACTCATAATGCAAAAAAATTTAATAAAAACTCTTCTATCAACGTGGTTTAGCCATTACACTCAGTTCTCAAGAAGCTGCCAAGTTGTCTGTAATCAGCAGGTTTCATTCTCTCGTGCCGGCTTATTCATCATAACTACAAGGGAAAGCTCTTACAGGCCTCCTGTGTTCTCTTGGCTGCTTTGGTTTGGTTGCTGGTTGCATGGAAATAATCTCTGTTTCTAGGCTACCAGCACATTTTTTGCTGGCGTTATCCTGGAGAAAGTTTGTCCCCAGTGCAGGAAACAGTGGGGGGGGGCTTCCCTTCTCTTCCACCTCACCCATCAGGAGAGATAACAATACAAAGCCAATTCTGGAGGGGAGAACACAGGTGATAAGAAAAGGGAAGGGTGATTTGAATCTGAGGAGTCTCTGCCGAAACTAAAATCATTGAGCCTTTGCCCTCCTCCATTTATCTGTTCTTCCTGTATAAGTGAAAACAGTTTGCTAACACATTGACAGTTTGTCAGCCACAGGAGTGTTTCAAAGTTCACTTTGGACAGTGATAAGCACCTACTTGTGTACAGGTAAGAGCTGATCTGCTCATTCAAAGACATCCCTCCCCTCCTGTGTTTCAGGTAGCCAGCCCCTTGGCTCCCTTCTTTGGGTTCAGCATTCTTTTGTACCCCTGCAAATGACCGGACAAGTAGCAAGCACCTTCTTAGTTTCAGTATCCCATCACTATCTCTTCCAAGCTGGGCACAGAAAGTGGCTGCCTGTGGCTAGTAAAACTCGCTGCTGGGCCAGCAGATGGACACTGACCATAATTACCAGGATGGGAATTATTTAAGGCAGCGAGTTTTACATGTCCTGCCTTTACTTTCTTCATGCCACCTCCCTCGGGGTGAGACGCATCTGAAGGACTGACGTTTTCCAGGTGAGTGGACGTTCCTTTTGTTGTGCCCATGTTTTTACCTGTCACCTAAATAAAGTTCAAACACTGTAGGTACAGTTAATATACAAGCTGTCTTCTATTGCTGTCTGGTTTTGACAACGTGTCATTTAGCCGTATTCATGGTCGTAAACATAGCTGGCAAACAGCTACTTTACTTTTGATAGCAGCTCATTTTTCTACAAATTAATACCCCTCTTGTCAAATGAACTTTAAATGCTGCACAGCTTTCTTTTTGTTGCCATAGTAATGCCAAAATTTCAAGCAAAAAGATTCTTTTGTTTTTGAGTTAGAATTTATTTTTACTAAATCTTTTTTTTTTTTTTTAAATTTCAAAACATCTGATGATGGTAAATGCAAAACCAAACTCAGTAGCAGACCACACACACACACATGTGCATGCGCGCACATTTAAACTACCTTTGGAAAATAAAATCTTTACATTAAAAGTTATGTTAACCCTGCTGGGATCGGCCTGACAGAAATTAAAATTCTAGATAGATGTGTATTACATATTCCAATCAAGCAAAACTTCATTATCTTGTGGTTTACATGTAATTTATCTAAGATTATAGGGTTTCCAGACCTTTCCACATGCAATGCACATAGTGGAGCAGTCAACTTTTGGGCATTTAAAATGTTTGACTGATAAAGAAAATTATAGAACATTAAAATTAGAAATAACTGAATTATTACACGCAACTTGCATTTATTATTTTGTTGAAAATCCGTTAGAAATTAAGCTATTATAATCACCAGTTTTCATTTATTTTTCCTTGCCTTTATGTCATGTAATATATTTCCATAGATTTTGTCAAAGATAAATCATGTTAAAATTCTGTGTCCACTGTTACCTGTCAGTGAAGTCTATCTGGTTTTTTACGAACCGTTTCAGCTGAAAACTGCTATTTTATCATAAGACGCACTTGGCCATAGGTACCCATATAAGGTCTTTAAATGATCTGCATTGGTTTCTCTTATTTTTCTAAAATACAGGTGTTCGTGAAGCGTCCATGTACTACCGATGCTTCATGTTGTTATGAATAAGTCTTGTTTGGAAAAAATAAAATGGCTAAGAGAGAATCTGCCATTTTGGATTAAAATAAAGATAAGTAGTTGCGCGTTAGTCATTACATAAACAAATTAACACGAGTATTAATAGGTTTTGGATCTTTTTAAAAAAATATTGTGGAACTGAAAAATTACAAGTTTTACCTTTGTTGGCCATTAAAGGGTTAAACTTTATGCAAGTAAAACAAACAAAAAAAAAAAAAACAATGCAGCTTTTGAATTAAAGGAAAAATGTTCAAGTTTGGGAATCCGGTTTCTATAAGTAAAATTTAAAGAAAAAAGCTCATAAATTGTCAAAAGATTTCAGTGGAAAAGTGTGAAATCACTGAATTTAGTTCAACACTAATGGAGAACCAGCTGCATAGGTGCATTCTGGGATTGGAAGGTCTGTCATCTGCTTACCTGTCTATTTACATCTGAGTAGCGAATACAATGCATTTAAGATGATTTTGGCGATTCCTTGATATGTAAAAACGAGAGAAAATGTATAGTAACTTTTGGATAAATTTGAAAGTCTGGATATATATATATATTTTTTTTTAATTTCTAGATAACTACCTTGATTTTTCTGGATTTATTAGATAATGATAAATTAAGTGATCAGCTGAGTTGTTTTTTTATTTCATTTTATGAATAAGAAAATAATGAAGAATTAGGCAGAAAAGCAGCTTTTTATTTGTTTCTTTAACTTGGTTTTGATTGCCTCAGAAAATTGATTACAAAAATTCCAATTTCTCTCCAAGAATTGCAGACCTAAAAAGAAAATTCTTTGGATTCTCAGAAATTTTCTTATTACGTGTGATGCCTAAAGAATAATTTTCTTTTTTTTAAATGTGCATTTAAATTTTAATTGAAAAGTGGATTTTATTTGGAGAAGATACCATCATAATTTTGATTTCTTTTAATAATTAGAGAAAGTATTGATATTTTGACTTATAGTTAAAAAAAAAAACAGCATTGTTTTGTAATGCTAAGTTGGCATGTGCCAGTTGTTACATAATAGAAATTATATTTAATCCATATTTTTAAACACGACTTAAAGGTGATTATTTTGTGTCTTTAAAATCTTTAAATTCTGTTCATTTTGTTGGAAATTTCAATTATTGCTTTTTTTTTTAAATTTTGATATTTTGACAATTTTTAAATATTTAATTCTATTTAATAGTTGTAGTAATATGTCATAACATTTATGGGACTATGTTCAACAGCACCATCCATAGATTAATAAAGGAAAACAAAATTCTATTAGTAAAATCTTTCATAAGCCAGATCTTTGCCAAGACATTTTTCACTTGACAAAATTTTTCTATAGACTCTTCATTAATCTTTGGTGATTTTCAGCTGTGATGCTAGAAACAGAAAAACATTTAATTTATTATGTATATATACTACTTATTTTAAAAGAATTTTAAATATGAGCTTTTGGTAAGACAATTGTAATAATCACCTCGATAAAAAATACTATACATGTACATATGCACATAGGCATTGGTGGTCATAATTGTGGACTTCAATCAATGTATTCCTGCATATAGCTACATGTGATTGTTAGATAATGAATCTTGTAAAATAAGTTTTTTTTTTAACTTTTAAAATTGAATTATCTCTTGTCTGTTGAATACTTATGGCTGCACATCTTTGTAAACTTATTTCCAGAAAATATGCAAGCTTAATGAATAAATTAAAAATTAGTTATTCAAGATTGAGTTGTTAATACTTTTATAGAAAGCAATTGAATTTTATTATATATAAATTTAATGGGATGAAGTAATTGATTTTCTTTTAGCAACTAAACAACTGGTTTTAATTTTCTTATGTGGTACTTGCTGTAATTGCACAGGTTTTCCAATGGTTGCCACTTAACAGTTGACACAAAATATAGGTTTTTATACAAGGAGAGAGAGACACAATTACTGTTTTCTTGTGCCAGATGTAGAAAGCTCTCTTATGAAGCATGAAGTGGAACATTTCTTCATTGTGAAAGGGAGATGCTTGAATTAGTGTAGAATGGCTTTGCATCAAAATAGGAGAAATTTGGTTGAAGAGGAGCTGGGATACAGATTGGAAATAAAAATACAGTTTCGATTTCTAAAATAAAATTGTGTCATTTTGAGTATTGATAAAAAAAATGTAAATCTGATCAGAATGTATAAGGGCTGTTGAGTCCAGTTTTAAGGGTTATTGTGCGTGATAGAAGATTTGAAGTGCTAATCAGCTATTGAAAGCATAGAGTGATCAGATGAGAAATGTCTGTGACTAAGGACAACCAAGAATTTAATTTGGATGTTGTCAATAGACATCTTTACCTCTGCTTTGTCACAATCAAATACAGGTTTGACCCAGTCATTGATCTCCAACAAAATTTGGGTAGTATTTGTTCAGCTAACAGCAGCTACGGAATACTTATTGGAGGTATGTAAGGTGGAGATCAAATGAATGTTAAGGGTAGAACTGAGTTGGCCTGAAGTAACAACCAATTCTGTGTTTTACCTTCAGTGTATCTGCTGGATAATGAAAAAAAAAAAAAGAAATTCACTGGTTTATTTCACTGATCTGTGTGTTCCATACTGTATAGGTTTTTACTTGGATGCACCAGTTGTATTAGGTTTTCCCAGTACTGAAATCAGCAAAGTTTAGCCAGTTGTACAGTTTGAATTTCACTTGTTAATCCTCATGGCAAGCTGTAGTGTACTGAAAACTAATAGTAAAGGAAGAAGCTGCTTTAGTAGATTGTGGTGTAATGTTGTATGTTAAATGCTACCAAAGCTGTCCATTAATATTCTGGTTGGAAAGGATCTGCATACTGATCTAAACTCTCAATTTAAAAAAAAAAAAACTTAATTTCAGTGGAAGCTAAGTTAAATTGTTTGGAAAAAAACTAAATAGTGGCTATCTGAAATGAGCATACAAAATGGAAATGATGCCAGTCAAAAAGTGATCATAGACAAATTGACATTGGCAGAAGGAGCTGTAGTAAAATATGTACCACCACTGACACCAGTGCTTGTCTTGGTAGCCACCAAATCAGATGATCTAACAGCTGTTGTGGGATGTTGCACTACCATTCAACTTGCATCACTTTAAGCTGATCAGAAGACTATGGATGGATTTGATGACTACAAACATGCCTTCTCAAGATGTCCTAAACATGTTCAATCAGATTTAAGGCTGGTGATAATGCAGGCCATAGTATGTGAATGTTGTGGATCTGAAGTGGAGTATTGAGAGTAGTGTACATAATGTTGATGAGCATTTTCACCAATAAAGATGAAGTTGACACCTTGCCATTGGGATAGAGAAACAACTACAGGCATAATGATCTTATCCCTGCATCTAGCATCAGTCCTGGCTCCCATCCTAATGATGACAAGTTCTTTAGCTAATTTTAATGCTATTCCATATGGTCAGGTTGCTTCCATCAAATCATTCATGCTGGGTAATGGCACAGTTAGCAAACTGTTCTCCAGCTTGTCTCCAGATTCTAACTTGTCCATCATCGATGCTTGGACTTGTTAGCAAAAAGAACACTGCACCAATGGTTCAGTTGCCACTTGCAATGTGTTGCCCATTGCATATGCAGTTCTTGATGGTACTGTGATAAAGGATGGCTGACATGAAGGCTGTTACAAACTATCTGTGTCAAAATTCTATGGATGGCTGCTCTTTGGAGCTCAGTGTGAAGAGATTTTGTTGAAAAATATTTTCTTCTGACAAGAGTAACCTGATGATGATCCTCATTGAAGGATGTTGCAACCTTTGGGAAAACTGAACAGAGTTTTTCCATGAAGTAGACAATTTGACAGTAGCTTGTTAGTGACTTGGGATTGGCACTGCAACAAACAGTATACTTGGAGGCAGCAGCAGTCTGCATCATTTCTTCTTGAACCATCTGGATGGCCTGAGATACCTCATTTGATGTTAAATGATGCCTAGGCATTTTAAAAAACTGTTTTTTTCCATATGCATATCCAATTTATAAAGGAAATGGTAATGGGTCATGTGCAAAGATGTATGAAGTTTAAGTGGGTGGAGTGATTTGCATGAGTGTTTTTAAGATCACCTAGTTCTGGAGAAGATGAGTGCAACATTTCATTTTGTGCATGTAACGTCACGTTTGGGTTTTTTCCCTCAGTATGCAGGTCCTTTTCAACCAAAACATGAACGCATTTGAACAATGTACCATACACACACTGAGGCTTGGAAATGTTTTGCTTTTCTTTTTTGAGATGTTTATGTGGATCTTCACTTTTTAAAGAAATTTCAGAATGACAAAAATAAGGTGATTTGCCAAGTGACTGGATGGCTCATAAACTCCACTGATCCAATGTTATCTGGTGATAGACTTTACCTTAGAAAAAAAACCCATTCAGTAATTTCCATTTCTTTTCCCCTTTACAATAAAATTTGAGGTGCCCATTCAGTATTTCGTAGGGGCAAAAATGAGATTGGATTGTATGAATGTTAAACCAAACGTTTTGTACCTCTCAGTCATGAATTTTACTCCCCACCATATGGAAAAGTGTATATATATATATACATATATACAATGTGTTATAGTGCTAATGCAAAAAAAAAAGGGGCAAGTTTTGGTCCATTTGAATTATACAAATTTGCCATGGTAAGTTTTGTATTATGATATATTGAATCATTCATCTCACATGAGATAAATAAGCTGATGGCTATTTCAAAGGTAGTAACTCGGAGATTAATTCTATACTGGTAAGCTCAGAGTCTACAGCTTAAGTGTGTATCTGTTATTTGAGGTTAAAGAGAACAAGGGATTCTTGATGTAGTTAAACTTTGAACTCTCTTAAAAGTAAGTGAAGAAAACCCTTTGATAAAGAAACAACTGCTGCCATTTGCATTTTATGCTATCTTTTCACTGAAAATTCTAAGGTTTATGTAGAAATTTTTAAAATTAAAACTAATGAGTTTTTTTTTTAAATTTATTTTGCATGTCTCTGAGGAAATCTTAACTGAGATGAACCAAATGATAATGATGAAAAATGGACACAAAAATAAACTATGGTATCAGCAAATGAGGATGCCTTTTAAAGGCACACAAACAAACAATAATGGCATGTCTTGGCTGCAAACAAATGGATGCTGATCTTCTCTGAATGATATAAAACTAATCAATGAGTTGTTCCCACCTAAAACAATATTGGAAATATGGAGACTAAAAATTTCAAGGGATTTGTGGATTGTCAAAATGATTGGTCTGACTAGTTTAGTTTATTGATGCTTGGTGGGAAGTTAAATTATTACTGGCTTTTTTTTTTTTTTTTTCAATTATCAACAAATGATAAAAACAACTAAAAGACAATTATGAACCAGCTAAACTTTCTTTGTGGTTTTAAGTCAGAAAATGTTTCTGGTAACAGAACTGGGGATGACCGAAATAAATTACTGATGGCGAAGTTTCCTTCAGATCTTAAATTGCACTGAAAAAATATGCTTTATCCTGCAAGGCCTTCTATAAACCATAATGAACTCTTTTCATGGATGGAATTTTGCTAGAAATAATTTTATATTCTAATCTCAAAGTTTATGACTACATACACCAGCTCACTGATGCTTTTGATTTGTTCCTTGATTTAACCCTCTGTATTTCACATATGTTTCTACTTGATCACCTGGGGTACTTTGAACTGGCTGTATCTTTAATTAGCTCACTTCTAATGCGAAATGTGGGAGATTGAAGCCATGGAGGGTACTATGTGTCACAGCCTCTAAGGCTCAAACTGTTCTGAGTAATACAGATTTAAAGGCTAATGATGTGCAAATGTGCCAAAGCTATTATACAAAGGGTTTTAAAAATTGGTGCAGTGTCCATTGTTTTCTTTTTAAAAATGTTATATGTTGTTGTTATTTATTTAACAACCTTCCAATTTAGAAATCTGGAAAGTTTTATATTTTTGAGTTACTGGTATATTTTCATTTTAACATTTCAGATCCCATGGTTTCATTGGAACATTGCTTGTCATTCTTTTATGTTCTAAACATCTTAACACAACATTTTAAAGATATTTTAAAAATCTATCTTTAAGGAGACATGGATGATACATGGGATATTTCAAATCTAAAAGAAGATGATTTTGAAGAATTCTGTGTATGCATTGTTTTGGATCGACCGTGTGATAAAGTACGCTCAAATCGAGCCCAAGCATCTTTGCCAAGAAATCTCACACTGAAGGAATCCTGTGCCATGCCAGAGGTTAGTAGCAACTTTATTTAAATTTTTCATTTGTTTCAAAAACTTTGCAGGTAAAGTTATTTAACATTGTTCTATATTTGATACAGCCCATTTCCATAAGAATTTGTTTACCTTAGTAAATTCTTTTCAAGATGCAATAACTCTGCAGATGCAGTCCCCTTTTTCAGATACAGCTAACAACAAAAGAGGGCATTTTTCTTTTTTAAAAAGTGCCAGTTCAGAGAATACAATAGGACGAAAAATGTCAGCAGTTTAACATGATATGTATGCAGAATGGCCTTAGAAATACAGAAATATTGGTTCAGGATTTCACAATGCTACACCTATTACATTAGAAGAATTGTGGTCTACTTGTAGTGTGAGATATTGTAACATTAAAGAAGTGATTAGTTTTAAGATCTTGATAAATTTGTAGACTTTCTTGTATAACAAGTCTAAAAAAAAGTTATTTTGAGAGCTGTTTGTTTGGTTTTTTAATGAGAGGATCAGGCTGTTTATATGGTAAGAAAGAAGGCAGATACAATAAGAGATTTTGAAATTTTGTTACCACATCAATTTTCTTCTACATAAGTATAATAATTAACTGCTTTGTTGTCATTTTTATTGTCTTTGGTCGGCGGTTTTCTGATCTCTTCATATTTATGCTTCATGAAGACTAAATTAGCTTGTGCTATTTATTTAATTCTGAAGCTCAGATTATCAGGGGTTTGACTTAATGAGTCTGGTATCCAAGGTACAACAGGTCTTTACTCCAGGACATATAATGAGGGCCTACAAGTAGTGTGCATTTTTGTGAAAATAAAGGATGTGAAAAAGAATGTGAACAAGGGACACACCACATTAAAAATTGTGGAAGGTTACATGGCCTTTGATTATATATATATATATATATATATTGTACTTTTACTTTTTTTCTTGTGCCAGACATTATTTTAAAAATTGACAGGAGAGCAAGGAGTTTTAAGGTTGATAAACTTTTTTGGAGAGACATATCCTCTAATTGATGGGGTTTTCCCAGAATTGAGGAGGGCAGTAAAAAATTGCTTCCCACTGTGACATGGCCCTTGAATATGAATGATAGAATGCCATCACAATACAGTACATCAGTTGCATCATACCAGATGGCATAATAGTTGCAGTAGCTTAACTGTGTAGATGACATAATAGTGGAGTTTCTTTATCAATTAAAAATTATTTTAAAAAAAGATTTTGAAGAAAAATATTAAATTTCAAAGATTAAAAAAAAAAAACCAGCAGTAGTAATATATTTTTCCTATAAATTGAGACATCATCTTATTATCACCAATGTTTGTATTACCATTTTTAGTATGCATTATATCTGGGTGATAATTTTGTAAGTATAAATTGTCAAGTGTAAACACACTGATGAGAATTATCTTTCTTATAGACAGACAGTATGTTCATGATAATTTATTATTGTTATTTTGGAACAAATGTGGTTATTGTTCATGAATGGAATTTTGTTTTTAAATTGGTTAGTCGGCACTTGCTGTTCATTAGAAACCGCACCAGCTGCTGCCACGAGTGGGGCTCTTTGGCACCGTGAGCTGGCTCATGAACACGTTAATCTGTGTACGAACTTTCAGATGTGCTGTTTTTCTTGTGAATGCATCTTCCTCTGAGGGAAACAAAATTCATTTGAAGCGATTTCCTGAAATTGCTGGAGATTTCTAAATTACCCGTCTGGCGGTTGTGAAGTTGTAGTGTTGCAGAGGATGTTTAGCTGGAGGATGAGTTTATAGATTTCCAACAAAGCATTCAGCATGGATGGAAGACGCACAGAAAAGTCCACACAACTGATCACCTAACTGATTCGTGGCTATCTGTTTACATGGAAACTTTCTCCTTTCATTTTCACGCTGTAAGGCAGCTGCATATTTTTTTTTTTCTTTTTCTTTCCTTTTTTTCCTGTCCAGGGAAAAATATGAACTTGTGAAATCAGAAAATTGTGCATGCATGCGCGCACGTTTGAATTGGTGTGTTTGGCTTGAAAAGTCCAAGGAAGAGATTTTTGTTATGATTTTATTTGTGCTTGTCGGGGTTGAAAAATGTCCTGGAGGAACAGCCATTGATGGTCATTTCTCTGTTTTGTGGACAACAATGTGTAGCTGGTGGCTGAGGACTGGCTACACAATGACGTTGTAATCACAACAAAAGCGTCTCACACCTCGCAGCCAAGAAAATCTCGAACTTTTCTGCCGGTTTGTTCGACTTAATTCACATATCCACGCTGCACAAAAGAATGTGGAGAGAAAAGCCCATAGACAGCTCAGCTTGTTGGAATTATCAGTCCAAATTTTTTTTTTTTTTTTTAATTTACTTTCTTTAGTAACATTTCTAGCATCTGATTAAACATATGCATCTCTCTGGAATACAGTTATCTTTTCAGTCGTTTCATCTTCGTCTTTTTATCTTAGTATTAGACACAAAGTCTTTTGTTGTTGTTGTTGTGGGAATTTTATCATTATCATTAATACTTTTAAAAAATGCATAAAAAATAATTTAAAATTGTTGGTGTAGTTACAGAAATTTGAATGTGAAGTTTTTTTTGTTTTTTTTTTTCCAAGGAGGGTGGGAATATACAGGCTCTTTAAAAAAAAATTTGTCAGTTTTTAAAATTATCTCCCTTAAGTAAAATTTGAAATAAAAAGGAAACCACCATGTATATGGTGTATCATCCTGCTGTTTGTTTGTTTTTTTAACTCAGAAAAATTGGATTATTTAGTATCTATGTCCTTGTGAAATTTTGGTCAGCAAAAGTTAAATTTAGCAAAATGAAACTCATAAACAGCATTTAATGGACCTATAAATAACTAAGCTAGAAATTGTATAATATAGCTATTTATTATCATCTGAAAATACTAAAATATTTTTTGTTGATGGTGAAAATTGACAATTTCTGGTTTAGTTATATTTTGCACACTGTTGTTACATCACACATCACAGGACTCGTGGATCATATTGCTTGACCTCAGTCTCATTAGCCCCTCAAACAGATTTTAGAATGAAAACAAGCCTAGGAATGAATAACATGGGAAGCCATACACGGGTAACGTTTCCGTTGTAGACCAATCATCTTAATTAATGATGAATATTACAAAAAGAAAGAGTCTATAGCTGTCTGTCAGTTTGTAGAGTCTTACTTACTTTCTGTTTTTTTTTGTTTTTTTTTCAGTATAAAAATACATCTTTCATTGTTTATTAAAACTGCTTAAACTTTAGTGACAGCAGCTGAAGTAGGGGGCTTCAGTCAGATGTCAGAAGTATCTGGTAACATGGAGCTTAAATAAAACTAAAAGCCTGAGAATCATTCATTCAGAAAAACCTTATTCATGTAATAATTCTTTAAAAGTTCCGAGCTACTTTGTATAATAATCTTTTAATGGGTTTACAATGACTTCATCTATGTGCAAAATAAACTTGAAACATTTAAAGTAAATGTTTATATAAATAAACTCAAATCATGATCAGATGGTTAGTTATTCTAAGCATTCATTCCCTTTTAATGAAATTTAAGTTATGTAGGCATGAGTCATCACCATCAATAGTTTGCCTATAGGCAGGTGGCCCAGAGAAATGAATAGTTGAAGTTGTTTCTTGTTACCTTCCATAATGAATGTGGATAGATGACAAATGGCACTGCTAGAACTGTTCATCTTTAGATGTGGGAGGAAACTAGACAGAAGCCACATCACCCTGAAGGGGAAAGAGAACGAGAAGAAACAATGCTGGATAGGTATGCTAAACTAAGCCAGTCTCAGCTGGGATTTGAACTCAGTTCTCTCAGCCTAGCAATATAATTAGTCTTTTCTACTAGACCAGTGCTGTGAATGTCTCTCAAATACTTTTGTACATTCATTTAGTAAACTAACCACTATAATAACAGAAATATTACTGACATAACTAATATCAATGTAAACATTTTTCCTTTTATTTTCTCACTTTCCTTACTCACTAAATAATGTGTGCTTTTACTTTTTCTTTATTTAAAATTATACTAAGAAAGCAGCAACAAAAACTCAAATATAAGAAAACCATCGGGAACATTAAAGTAACATTTTAATGTGTCATTTGGCAAAGATTTAAAGCTTTAACCCACTCAATGTCTACTTGAAATTTAATTTTTGCATAAAGTTTAATGTCTTTGTGCAATTAGTATTATGACAGAAAGAGAAAAAAAAATTACCATTACTTTAATATTAAATACAGCAATACTGTGCATCTGGAAACATTGAAGAGATGTCTTTGATAGATTTAAAACAAGAAACAAAAGCTCAGACTTTTATATATATATATTTTTTTTTTTTTTGGAACATTATTTTTTACAGAAATTGAAATGCTGTTTTCTCTGCAGTGGTGTGAAGACTGAAAAATGTTAGGGCAATGAAGGAATATTGGAAAACATTACAGAAAATTATAGGATGATGAATGGTGATTGCTTAAAAATGAGAAGAAACATTGAAGTGGAACTCGGCTGGATACCATTACATCAGCACTGTTTCACCCATGTTTCATTTGAACATCTTCAGTACATGCGCCCCACTTAAACAAAAATCCAGCTGGATCTCCACATGCACTTTCCCTAAGAACAAGGATGGATAACTTGACTAAACACAATTCTCCTACAGGTTGCTGATGAGTGAGCTCTCTCTGCCACTCTCACAATCCCCTTACTGCCCGCCAACCAACCACTAGAGAGATGTCTGCAGCAGGATCTGTCTCAGCAGCACAATTCAGAGAAAGATGCACAAGCAGGAGGGGGAGGGGAGGGGCTGGCAATATGGAATCAATGTTGCAACCAATAACAACAAATTAGCTACATATGTATTTATGCTCCATTTAATAGAGTTGTTGGGGGTATCTGTGAGAAGATGGGCAAAGTTAATATCTACATTTTTCTGTTCCTTGTGAAAAATAATTGAATTTTCAATGTTGCATTTATAAAAGCATCAAAATTTTTCCTAATTATATCCTGATTCTGTATATGTATATTTAAGGGGTTTTTGGGTTATCTTTGTTTTTTTGTCAGCTGGCAGTCTTTAGTGATGTAATCTGAATATTTAAAAAAATAAAAGAAGAAATTGTGCCTTTAAATCTATATTTATTTTCATACGTAGAACTTATGAATCCACAGAGATTCTCTGTGGATTTACCTTCTAAATGCTAGGTAGCAGGTGCTGTAGGCTTACCCATGAGATTATGAATAAACAAATTTCCGTTACAGAGCACAAGGAGCTCCAGAACACAGCATCTGTGGCTCTACAGGGTCGGGTTGCCACCTTCAGTTTGAACATGCAACATGATGCCCCCTGTGTTGTTATCACTTGGCTAACCTGTTTATTAGATCTCAGCAGCAGCCATAGCTTTTTTATTGTTTGAAAAACAACTAACTGCATGACTTCGGTTGTTCAAACTTTCGTTTTAAAAAAAGAAAACACTTGCAAATATGAAGCTTCATCTTTATATCTCATTTCAGAGAGAACCAACTGAATGTGTGTAGTCTCTAAAAGAAAATTGGAATTGGGTTTTGTTTTGTATTTACATACTATATTTTAGTGGAATAAGTGACTATCTGTATTCTTAGATGTATCCCACTGTAGTATTGCTCAGATTTTACTTTCAGAATTATGTAGTGCTTTACTTGATTGATTTTTTTCCCCTTGATTATTACAAATAAACTGATGGCTTTTCTTCAGCAGCTATATCTGTTAAAATTCTGTATAGCTTCTCCGGAAAAAAAAAAATGGCTGTAAAATGTAGATAACAAACGATAGAATCACATCTCGTGCGTACGGATAAAATGCTCTATAGTGCTGTCGTGAAATGATAAAGTACACTGTGATTGGTTCTCATGCAAGCTGTCTGGAAGTGCCGCACCTACATAAGGACTGTCAAAGTATAGGCAGTGATATGGTGAATACTATGGCTTCTGGAAAGGAAATCCTGACAAGCAAACAGAAATCAAACAGAGTCTTAGATAGTGAAAGCTACTCCATGCGACAGATTGCAGCCTGACTTTGTTTCAGAAGAAACTGTATGCAAAACTCTGGGAAGGAGGATGCACAAAACTGGTACTGTTGACAGTAGAGGCTGTGTGGAAAAAAAAAGCTCAAACTCTCCAAAATTGATGTGTATTTTCTTCGTGTGCCAGTTGAGAATGTATGAATTATCCAGCTGCAACTACAGGTGTCAACATTTCTTCAAGAACAGTAAGATACACATTAGTACAAAGTAATCTCAATGGACATGTAGCTGCTTGAAAACATTTGGTGAGGAAAGGCAATCAAATGGGTAACAGAACCGTGTGGAGGACAAAACTTGGAAGAAAGTGCTATTTACAGACAAACCCAAGTTTTGACTATTTGGCTATAATTAACGGCAGTCTTTTCAAAGGTGGTAGGTATAACTGATAGTGTACAACAACTGCAGTGAAATATATCAGCCAAGGGTGTCAGAGATTTGCATAAAATCAAAAGTATACTTACTACCAACAGATAGGTTCTCAACCGTCATGCCATTCTCTCAGAAAGACATCTTATTGAGCAGCAACTCATCTTTGAACATGACAATGACACCAAGCATGCAGTTAATGTGGTGAAGACTTATCTGGAAAGTAAAGAGGCTGATGGAACACTAAAAAAAAAGAAGTCCCTTGGCTTGCGCAAAGTTTTGATACGAACATTGAGGCTGTATGTGGTCATATGGCAGTCAGTCACCTTGGATAAATTGTAGAAGGTGCTACAGGATATTGGAACAATCTTCCATAGTCATACATACATTGATACTTAGTATGGAGCGTAAAAAACAAGGTGTCATGCTGTATATAAAGCAAAGAACTTACATGAGAAATATTAATGCACTGTACAATGTATTCATTTTGTTGTATATTTTCTGTAATAATGTGTTGTGTATTTATTAAAAACTTCTCTCAATTGCAATTACTCATTAGTTGTGCTAATCTTGTGTTTCTTCATATGTTTCCATTACTGTGTATTCATTTCAGACTAAACCCACCTACATTAAATCATTCATGTATAGTCATTTCTTTAATACAGATCAAATGACAAGCTTGTACAGGCAAAACTTCAAAGGCACTTCACGTTTTCGATTATTAATAAGAGTATTCTCTTAGAAAATCATGTATTCACAGTTGATACTAAATGTGGCGTAGCTAACATACAAGTTAATGGTTTGACTTGTTTAGCAGTTTTTGTTTTTTACCGCAGAAGAAATGCTGCCATTAATTAAAGGGAAGGAATCCAGTTTTACACGATTTTTTTTTTTTTTTTGATAGCAAATTCTACACAATACTGGAAATTAAAATTTTAAAGAGTATTCTTAATTATTTAAAGAGTAATGAAAACCTAGCAGTACTGAAATATTCATAGGCTGCTAACAGTTTCTAGGGATAAATGTATCTTAACAGATTTACTAATCTCAGTCATATGGATAGTAACTGATGTGTGGGGAAAAAAATCTTGGTGTGGCCATTCATTATTGCTGAAAATGTATGGCTTGAAAACAAAACAGAGGAGAAACATGCAATTAAAAAGCAGTGTGAACTTAAAACATTGTATGTGATTTAAGTCAGTTTATTCTACAGTAAAATACAAAATCATGTTTTTGCAGTATTTTCAAAGGATGTTCTCTCAGTTGGACCATCTCTATTGTACACAGGGCAAATTATGTTGTTATGTTGGACCATCATAATACAAATAAGTTCAGCTGTTTAAATCTTAGATAAGATTTCATAGAGTATGCAGAGTGGGCCCAGCATCTTTTATCCTAATGATTTGGAAAGTCAAGATTCTATTCGTACAGCTTAGCAGAATTTTAGAATACTGTAAGCTTGGGAGAATCAGACGGAGATCTTTAGATCCTGCTTAAAGTAACGGGAATGGCAAGAAACAAGATAGTGCCCTGTTTAATTATCTTGTGCACAATAAATTTTATATCTTCATTAGTGTTTAATAGACTACTTTTGTAACACTTAATTTCCTAGGCTACCTAAGTTATGTTTTTCTAGGCTACTTTCATTTTGTTTATTTGTAGAGAGAAACTAAGGTCTGACTATCAGTGTACACTTGCCTGGCATATCAGAAATTAAGCATTTTATTCTTATAAAAATTTCTTTACTTAATATTTAAAAGCTCAATGTGCTGCTATCTGTAGGATAAAAGATTTTCCTCTATTTTCATTTAAGACAGTAATTCAAAAAGTGAAAGTAATTTAGCATTTTATTTGATGATGATAGTGTTGATTCTGTGTTTATAGTCTTTGGTCATACTTGAAGTGACAAGTAGAGGGGTGGCCATGCCAGAGGGAGGTGAAGGCGCTATTGATAGTTAGAAGACAAGTCGAGTAATTCTCATCCAGCCACAAAATTCATTGATTCAAATAGGTTTTCTCCTTTGGAAATATGAGATGGGGTGATGAATAAGCGGACAGAGGTAGGTTAAAAATTCTTTTGATGATTTTTTATGAGGATCCAGAACCAGTAGAGCGGATGAGTACAACTAATCTGATGGTAAGTGCTCATCTCAACAGTTTTAGTGGCTTTTTTGTTGTTGTTGTTGCTGTACTCTATCAGAGAATAAATGAAGGATTTTGAACTTTTGTCTTTAGATCGAGAAAATGTTGTAAATTCCTGGTAAAGTGTGTCTCCAATGAAACCTGGCTAACTATATTTATTTACCATCTGATTTTTGTTGTTGTTGTGTTTTTTTCAGTGCAATAATTGTTTGAGTAGATCCGTTTATTTGCAGTAACTGCATGTCTGATTCTGTAAACTTCTGTCTTTTATTGTCTGATTTTTTTTAAGCTTATGGACCTGAAAAATTAGATTTGTTGAAACCAGGAGTGAGGGAAAAAAGTTTCTATCTAGCAAGTTGAAATCTTTGCTTTGTCATCTGTTCACAAAAGGCAGTGAGTCAGTTTGACATCTTATCTCCACAATGGATATTATATGGTTACTAGTGAAAACTTGCTTAGTCAACTGCAGAATAATTTTCTGTTGCCCGCTAGTTCTCCGTAAACAAAAGTTTATGGGCAACATTTTTTACCTTATTTTATTTTTAGGTTTGACATTTAGATTTCTACATAATCAGGCTTTCTGTTTATGCCAATTTCTTATCATGAAAAGCAGAATGATTGACAGCTTATTTGTTGTGCGATAGTGATAGGCAGAGCAGTATGTTTGGACTACAAGTGCAGCCACTCTCACACCGAGTTACATTCAACTCTCTTACTGGAGATGGCATCCACTTGGACTCGCACCACAATTTCATGGATTTTATTGTTTTACACTGCTGTTCACCATTGTAACATCTACGCAGGGAAAGTACTTATTATGGGGAAAAGGATACACTATAGATAATAAAATCTTATGACCTTAGTAAAAGACCATGTAGACTTTGATATTTCATTAGTATTCAAGTCAAGTTGAACTACGTTTGTGGTAGTCATCATGAAAACTTGCACTGTCATTTACTGCTCATAGTAGCATGATAATCAGTCTCTTTCTGCCACCTGTTGCTATTATAAGGAGTGGTAGTTACATACCTTGGGGTCATAATGCATATAAAAAAACACCATTGGGTGCAAATCACACTGCCTCACAAATGCAATCTGATCCTCCTTTCATAAGTTTTTACATATATGTATATTTTACTTTTATTACTGTCATAGACTGGAAAGAGAATATTTCAACAAAGACATGTTGTAATTTTTTAACAATGAGGTGTTGTAACTAAATCTCTGTTGATCTTTAGTTCATTGTGTATGAGGGATTCCAAAGATGACAAGTACGTCATAGGCACTTATTTATCAGTTTCCTTTCTTTTTTTTTTTAATGCATCCAAGTTTGCATGTCCAGATCTATCTTTCCTGTGGGCTATCTCTGAAAACCAAATATTCTTCTTCAGAAGAAAAATTGTCACACACCCCCCCACCAACACACACACACACTTAAGAGAGTTTTTTCTATATTGCCAAAAATCGTTAAAGTATAAATTCAAAAGAAAATAAAAAATGTTTAAACATTGAAATAGTTGAGTATTGAATGGTGAGAAATCTGTGCGAGTTGTTCAGAAAGTTTGGTTACCATATTTTATTGAAGTTGCCGTTAGAGAGAGAGAGAGGTCGTGCATGTTTGTTCTTTTAAGCATTTATATTAAACTATTTACGAAGTCAAGACTTCAGCAGTAGCCAGGGTTTTTTTTGAAGAAGGAATACTAAGAATCGACTTATCCCAGATATTTGAAATAATGGATTTTTTCCTTTTTGAAAAAGCGGGTGATGGAAAGAAATTACTGCTTTAAAAAAAAAAGAAAGAAAAGGATTTGTACTTTAATCGGGATGAAGGGATGGGTGTCAGGCCCATTTGAGGAAATAGCCAGTTAAAGGAGAGGTATCTTCTGAGAACCTTTCATTTGTGGTGTGAAGAAGGGAATACATCAGACACTAACAACGAAGCTAATCTGAAACAATTTTTGTACGTTGGGATGAAATGGGTGAATGCATCTGCTGGTAGCCACCTTGGTTTTGCATTAAGATGAAAATTAATTTAAGTTTGTGTGCTGCGAAGAAGAACAAAAACAGTGGTGGTGCCAGGTGTTGCACATAAAGGACGCCTCTGCTGCATTTACTTTGATGTCAAACAAAACTGCTCCATGACTGCATGCAAACAAAGGGCTCAGCACTGAATAGATTGTTTTTTACTGGTCCAAAGCAATGAATGACATGGGTAAAGATTGTTTAAATATATTTGTAAGTAACACATGATTTATGAACTGTTGTAAGTTCCAATATATCGAAAATGGAAAATTTATGATTTTTATAATTTCAGAACTGGGAACATGCACAGTATTTGTCTTTGGGAGAGACATTTCAGTAAGGTCTCTATTTATACTTTATCTCATATTATGACATCCAGCCAGTATGTTGGTTTGACCAAGGAAGGGTATGGAATGTTTTAAATTTACCGTATGTTGCCAACGAAGGATGTAAGGCAGATTCAATTTCTTTGTCGAAAATATAAATCATTAATGGATGATGCAACTATGAACAAAACAAAAATAAACCTTGTTTTCATATGCCAATCTTGACAAGGGAGACAACCCCGGTGAGAAACCTTTTGCTCTTATTAGCTAAAAAGCATTGCCTCTCCTGTGTCATGAGAGGCCAGGCTCTCTTGATTTTGGCAGAGAAATCCCTACTAGAATTGTCTTAATTTGTAGATGTAAGTGGAAGCCCACACAACCAGCTGTTGAAGAAAGGGCAAGAAACTATGCTAATAGGGTGGTATGGTAAACCAAGCTGACCCAAACCAGGAGCTGGAGTCAGAGGTCCTCAGCCTTGGCAGTCCACTAGTCTAATCACTGGACCACCCAGCCCAATCTTTGAGTCAGCCAGTTACCTTAGTCCTGACTATTATAGACTGATTTCTGGCAATTAGTTTTAATCGGTTTATCTAACATAAAAGATGCAATCCTGCAAAGCTAATCTTAACCCTAGTTTTGCCTGTAGTGCAATAGCAAAGAGTTTAACAGTTCCTACTTTGGGATCAGTGTAGTGAGTACTGGTACAACTGGAGTTAAATAAATAGTTTGCCTTTACTGCTAAATTAAATATATTTGATTTTGTCAAAGTTTTTTTTTTTTTCAAACAACTAAATACTTCATATTATTACCTAATCTATATGCAGATCTCTGCTATAATACATTCTTAAGCATCTGCAAGCTCTACACCTTGCAAAATATGGAATACTGAGAATGACTTTTGAATCAACTATTGTACAATGCACTTTGAAAAACAAATGTACATATGTGACATCCAAGGGAGTTGGAATTATTATGGCAGGTATTGTATATGTTCCAAAAGTGTTCTGAAAAACAAATGCGGTTTTGTAAGTGAACTTTCCATAAGAAATGAATTGTGGTCACAAGACTTATTGTTTTAAATAAAGGTGGGCTTGTTATATGAGCTGATCATTGCATAGTTTGAGTCATTTGTGACATTCAAGAAAATCACTGTAGTTACATACCCCAGCTTCAAAATGTTATTAGTCAAAAGTTGCCTGTTGGAGAGTGGGGTTAGGGTTGTTATTTAATTATGGGGGTCAACTTGAAAATTCATCAAGCAGGAGATTTAATTAAAATTCTGCCAAAACATTTTTTTAGAAAATTGTCAATTTACAAATCTTCAGATGCAGTCTTGATTGTCCCTCAGTCATTGGTTGATAAGCCTACACTGAGTTTATTATGTGAACTGTAAAAGTATCTCTCTAAGTGACTACACCCATCTTTTTCTTGAAGAGAAAACAAGAGGTATCATCTATCAGCCAGCTTCCATGCCTGTTAGATACAGACCTCTTAAGTTTTGAAGATTTTCCCTGACACGGATTTAGTGATTTCCCATGCTCTCATCAATGAAGATTGATTTCTCACAAAATTTGAACTCTTTTCTCCTTTTAAAAATGCTATTGTGCATAAGCTATTCATCTGAAAGATGTCCAAACAACTTTGTCAACAAATTATTTTTGCTTAAGAAATAGAAGGGATATAAATATAAGAAATTTGACAGGAGGAAAAGCCTTGAGCTGCTAAGAGGAGGCATTTCCATTTTGCTTCATTTGTAGCAGTCATTTTTCAGTTTCACATGGAAATATTTATGCTTTTAGAAAAATGTGTTATAATTTAACTGCTTGAAAAGTAAAACTATTGCCATTTTAAATATTTTTTCAAACAGTCTGTATGCTATGTCCTGGTGGAAAGACTTCTCTTACCTTTATTTTAATTTTCAAAGTTTAAAGGGTGGGAAGTGGTTGTCTTTTATTGAGTTGTCACTTTTACTGTGATTCAAACACTTAACTCTCTCTTATTAAATTCTTAATATAAGTATTTATCTTAAGAATTTTTGTTGCTTCATGACTTTATCAACTGCAGGTTGTCTTTGAGAAGTTTAAAGCATTTGGGGATTTTATGTATTAAAGGGGACACGTAGCCAAGTTTTCAGAAGGGATAGTGGGCAATATACAAATGCCAAATTGGACAAAAACAAAGCTTGGGATAGGCATCAATGAGTGTTTCTAAAAATTGATGTCCAGTGGTCAGATGTAGGTGAAGAAAGATAGTGGCAACCAGTTGCTTTATTGTAATGATTCCAGCTACATGTTTTCTTCTTTTAGGGACTTTTGATGATAATACTGATACTTTTTCCCCTATGTTGCCAATTGTTCTGCCATCCTTGCAGGAGCTGGGTGTGTGGAGCGTGGACTACATCCCCCGAGGAACACGGTTTGGGCCTCTGGTTGGAGATGTGATATCCAAAGATTTGTCCAGCAAAGACATTAACCTGAAAACCACGTGGCAGGTGAGTAGAAATGCTTGTTTTCAACAAAAACATTTTGATGCATGTTCTTGTGGGGCAGTGAAGTGTGTAAATATAGTGCATGTAGCATTTTTTGCTTCTTTTTATCACTCAAACTTCTGGTAGATAGTTTCATCTATTCACAGGTGTATAGGCAAAGTCATCCAAGCTTGTCATTTTGCCTAGGCAAGCATTTGAATATTGTAAAATGTATGCTCCAGTTCTTATTTATTAGTCACTCACTCTTTGTTATCTTTCAGCCAAAATCAAATAAGAAAAGGTTTTTGATATTTCATTTTTCATGTCATCAAATTATTTTAAAAAAAAGAAACAATAATGTTTTTACCTTTTCTTTCTTTCCTTTCTCTGTCTCTCTTTTTTAAAAAAAATAATTGTCAAGAGAGGCAAGCTCACATTGTCAAGTATGTATATATATATATATATCTAATTATCTTAATAATAGGATATTAAGACTTAATGTTGACTGGATAAAGAGATTTTTGTTCGTATTTCCATTTTTAAAGAAAAATTATGTGTAGTAAGTGTAGAAAAAGGTTAAGAAGTGACACATATCAGAATAGTTGCATCTATTTCATATTTATTCTTGTTTAATATTACAGTCAGTTCCTTTTCATTAGGATAATCAGCAGAAAATTTGGTTCTCACTCATGCAATTCTCCTCCATGTTCTAAGATACTCACACAAAAAGGTATCAGAAGTTCATGCTTTTACAAGTATATCAACCTCTTATCTTGTGTTTACTTACAATGCTGTTCAAATGGCCCAAAACTGGTTTGTTAGATAGTTGACAAAACCTGGAGTCAAACTGCATTCATTCCAATTTAGTGGCAGTACTTTTCTTTATTTTCTTTAACCAGTAATATTTATACCTTTTATAACCCTGTATCAACTCATTTTTATTTATGGGCATTTAGAATTTTCTCAGATTTTCCTTTATACATAAGACAGATTTTGATAAGTTATGATCACCCTTTAAATAACTGTACACTAACAGAGCTTTTTGTGATTACAACTAAAGTAAATGCTGCACAGACTTCAGAATTAATCTGAGAGCAATCATGTTTGATGGTGTCCTTGATCTGTACCAGCTTACCCCTAGTAGGCCACCCAAATACCTACCAAGAGTGTTGATATCTTCTTCAACTCTGAAAGGAAGAAAAAAAATTGATATAATAATTTTTGGGAACTTCTAAGAATTCCCTTCAAAGGCAAGCAGTCAGTCTCTAATACAGGAGGGGAACAGTGCCAGATGTATAATTATGTCCTTTGAAGATGATATGTAAAAGTTGCTTTACTTTTGATTGGTCTCAGAATGTTTTATTTGCATGACAGTTTGCAGTCAAACAATCAAGATGTGGCATTGACTGCACAGCTTTTCTCCTTAGCCCACTGACAAGGGTGGGACTGGCCTGGAATTGAGAGGGGACAGTTAAGTGCAAGGATAAAGCAAGACAAACCTGGCTAAAACAGCTCTACTGCTTTAATCACAGTTTGTGAATAGATTCTATCCTGTTTGATCTACCCCTTGGTGTTGGTGTAAATTAACCCCTAATTTTTTTTTTTTTTTCCCTTATTTCCTTTAGTTAAACAGGAGGGTATTATAGCTTCTGTCATTCTGTCAAAGCGTTGTAATTAGGTGCGAATGATTCCTTGTGATCATGACAGCATGACAGGCGGAAATCTGATCTACTTTCACACGCACAACCTCGCCGATGATTATCCTGTCTAGAATCACCGCCAACACGGCCATCTTGGAGAAAACCTCTTTGTAAAAGTCCGAAACAAGCTCTTAGGTGAAAAATTCAAAACGATGTCAAGAGCCAGTTAAGGATGATCCGAGAGCCCATTAACAGAAAGTTCTGCTTCAGAGAGAGAAGACAATTATCAGGTGCCAAACTACAATATGGTATTATGTTGAAATCAGTGAGTTCTTGACCAATTACACGAGCTGTAATGAAAGTAGTCTATGGAAAGTTTGTTTTGTACAGATGATTTGTCACCCAGGTAACTTGAAGTTCTTGAAGCAGAAAATTGACATGACAGTTTTTAAGATTAATCTGGGCTGATTTCTAACAGGTGGGGCTTGCTTTAAGGCTAAGCCAATTTAATTCATGGATCTGAGATTTTCCATGATGTGTAGGTAGATTACCTGGTTAATGCCATTGGGAGAAACTGCAGGCATGTGAAATTGGTTGAAATAGAGTTGTATTGACAGATGACCAATTTAGCCACACTGTAAGTGTCCAATCATGACTGGCCACAACAATTTGTGCCACCTTTGATTCCAATTGTTATAGACTGCATTGATATTTTAAAAAAGAAAAGTCATCAAATATTTAGTTTTAGTACAAATATGGATAATTTTATTGGGTATCTCCTTATATCTTTCTATATCATCATCTCTTTTTTGAATAGTTAAACATATCATACTTTAATTAAATTTTAATAATCTGAATGCAGATGCATCCTTTATACAGAATATGAAGCAAATCTAAATATATTTAGGTACTTAGAGTTTAGGGTCACCATTGTCTACAAATGCGGTTATCTCTATTTAAGAAGGGACATTTACTCCTTGAAATCCAAGCATCAAGTGAAAACATTTAACAGTGTTAACAATAAAAAAGTGCTTCCATGTTAAACCAAAGCTGTGCTAGATAATTTAAAGATTACTACTAATATTTAAATTTTAAAGAGTTAATCTTTTGATAAAATGAGTTTTAATCACTTGGTTATCTAAATACTATAAACAGCTAATTTCACACAAAAAAAAATGTGTATTTTATTTGAAAATTCTCTAATTAACCAGAGAGGTTCCTTATTATTTATTGAAAGTGTTAATAAGGTATTTATCAAATTTCAAAGGAGAGAATACAAGTTAAAAGGAATCTTGTCAGTGTTAAAATTAACACATTATTGAAAGCATAATGGCTAATTAATTATTTTAAAATTTGATAATTTAGTCACTGCCATATTTTGTTTCAAGAGGTTTTAAGGTGAGCATAGTAAATTTAGCAATGGTGGAACTCATATGGACACCACCATCTTAAACTCATGATGCATATGAAATTTGTGGTCTTTTTGACAGGATAGCTAGAGTATCTTTGATGATTGCTTAAAATTTCCATTTTTTTTTTAAAACTAGCAATACAGGGAAGTCATTACAGAAGTTTTTGTTGTTTTTTTTTTGTATGTTGATGCCTAAAAGGGAGACAACTTTGGTGAGAGAGAGAGAGGGGGAGTATTGCCAATGTTTCAGCATATGAAGCCTGGCACTTTCAACTTTGGCTGCCAAATCCATACTAGAACTCTTCATGTTTTCAGATTTGGGAGAAAACCAAGAGGCTGGCTGGTGAAGATGAAAAGTGAGAAGAAGCCATGCATCAAACCAAGTTGGTCCTTTGTGGGGAATCAAACTCGGGCCCTCAAATCTAGCAGTCTACCACTGTGCCACCCTATTGTTTTTAGTTATTGAGTAAGTTAAGTCTGATTATCAGTGTTTCTTTAAGAAGATTTCTGTCTGCTTCGTTTATTTGATAAATGCTCAAATACTGCAAAATTATAAAATGGTTTTAAAAAATATGTAGTTAGCAAAGGCATCAAAACTACATCAGCACCATGTTGGTGAGGGGTGTTAGGTCACCCAATACAAGTTACTATATGATGTCTGCATCATTAATACTGATCAGTATCAACCAACTAAACTGAGTTGGAATCTCTACACAAAATTTAATGCTCGTGAGCATCACAAAAATAGAGACAGACCAGAATTATGAAAGAGAAAAATATTCTTCATCTAGTAAACTTGTATGCTCACTGACTAAAACTGGTAAATGCCAGAATCTTTGATCTGTGGCACCAGTGTCCTGAATAAAACCAAGCGAGATAGACTGTCTGCTTGTTACAACTCACAGGTGTCATTACTAGTTAGATGTTACTGCACAATCTGCAGAATGATGTCTGTAACCAAGTTTTTAATAATATGGATTCTTCAACATGTAAGTAATCATCATTTTGAATAACTTAAATCGCTAAAATTTGATGCCCTGAAGTTTGTCACCCAGATCACCTGTGCGGTTGCACCATTTCTAAATTAGTAAATATTTAATTTAAATTAAATTAAGCTATTATCAGTCTTACGTTTGTGCGTTTCACCTGTCATTTGTAGAGAGTATAACTTTATTGTTCTAACTTTTATTTTTAGAAAAACTCAAAGATTATTTTACACAAAGGTGTGTGTGTGTGTATGTGTGTGTGTGTTGGGGAGATTAAAAGAAAGGTTATCCACCTTGTTGAAATCAGTTCATGTATAGTTTTATATTACATTGGATGTTCACTGCAGACTGGCTATTGACTTGAAATAGATTGCTTCTCTTTGTGAACCTGCCATTAGTTAGGGTTTTAACAGTGACAGGACCTGATGGCAGCACACAAATGTTAGGTCACAGTTCTATGAAGCAGCATCATTTACTGCATAGGAAAATGAAAATGATACTAGACTTCTGGTGCAAGATGAGCTGTCTGTTGATGTGATCACACCTGCCTTGCTGTCAGTCCACATTGCAGTGATATGTTCTTCTTATAAATAGACTGGTCTCTTTGGCAGTCCAGTATTGGTTACTGAAGATAAATCAAACAAGATCTTTTTCACCTGGCCTTGTACGCATTGTCAAAACAGACACATATATAATTTTCTCCTCTTTATGTTATGTCTACACAAGCACACGCCATCAGAGTATGGGATTGGTTTGACTGGTTTCTATTCTGTGCAGTATCTGCTTGCCTCATTGCGAGGTTCATCTGTTGAATTGCACATGAGGTGTTAACAAATGTTTTGTGGTGTGATGCCATGCCACTAATTTTAGAAACAAACCTAATTGTATGTTCTGCGGTGCAGCCAGCTATCTTGGGAGGAAGGTTTCTAAAAAAAAAAACCTTTTTTTTTAAAAGACTATCTCTGTACTTAAGTAATGTCAAAATAAGCCCTGGTTTGAAAAAGTACACAACTAGCTTAACACACACACACACACACACACACACACACACACACACACACACTGCTTCTGTCCCCTCTATGTGCAATAAAGATATGAATTTGTGTAGCAGCCATTGAGAAGTTGTTCTCAGTTTATTTTACATACTGCAGGTAACACATTTGTTTTAAGGAAAGACATTTATTTGCATATTTAAGAAAACCTATCAGTCTATTTGCACACACACACACACAATTGTGGATTCACTAATGAAAGTGAAGAGAATATTTGAGTGAACAAAGTTCCACCATGAACTTATTGCTTTTTGTGTATATTTTCTGAATACTCTGGAGATGTGGAGTTATGATTGGACTAATCTGTGAATCCTGTTCTGGATAGATTATAGTCTTTACCTAAACACTCACCACTACTTACATTATTGAGGTCTTCGTAAATCCTTTAATAAATTTTTTACAGATTAGTTGTTTGTGTGCAGAATTTGTTCTTGAAATTTTTTAACATCGTTTTTTCTAATTTTCACAAATTACTTTCTTTCCTCCAGCTTGTTAGAGAACAACTGGGGTTGCTGTAATGTAATTTGCATGTTTAAAAAAAAAAAAGTAACTTAAGGGGCTGCCCTGTAAAAATAGAAATGTGGATAAACCATGGAATGTTTTTCTTTTTTTAAGTTTATTGGATTTGATAATAATCACTTGACATGAAATTATCTGTTGTTGCTATGGGCATCGAGTAAGTTTTTATGGTAACATAACTAGTTACATCCCCTGGAGCAGCTACTAGATTTGCTATGACTGCTGGCAGAGAAAATGTAGTTCCCACTTGACGCCAGATTTTGCTGGGTAAAGCAAGTTAATTGTGTCCAGTTGAACAGATATACAATTAAAGAAAACCTACCGACATGAAAAATAAAACTCTAACAGACATTTTTCTTTGTACTTACACACACTGTTATAGCAAACTCATTCCAGATTTAGTTGCTAGGTTATATCACTAAAACAGACTGCTGGATAATGAGACCAGTATACATATTTCACCAAATTTTCGCTGTTATGAGTGCAACTTGTTTTTTTTTTATATTTATTAAATACACTGTTTAAGAAATTTGTTTGTGCTGCTGCAGTTATAAAATGGATGTAATGCTTCGTGTGCATGTATGTTGCCAAGGTCAAGCTTGGTCAAGTTGGGAATTATACCTGTAGCGACAGTAATATATTAAATATTCACATTGACTAATTAACTAGTGGGTCCAAACAGTTTCAATACATTCATATACTTTTATTATAATTTTTTTAAAATTTCAGTAGATTACCAAATATAATGTTTAATTAAGGGAAATGTAGAATTAAACAAACAAAATGTGGCAGCTTAGACCAAAACATTACATTGTGATCAAAATAATGTTTGTTATGCTCACTAGCAACATATAAAAATTGGGATACAAATTGACTAACATTAAACATGGACCTGGCACATCTTTCAGGGAAAAGCTTCCATATTTCTTTGGAAAGAATGTTGCCTTTTAAAAGTAGCTAAGAATATAATAGAAAGTTTATGCTAAAATAATCATTTTCAGTAGCTGCATTCATTTTACTCAAGAACCAGATGAGATCTTATGCAAGGAGAACAAATTCCCACCTTTAGGTAGGAGCACAGTCTGTAAATATCACTGTACAAGCTGCTATGTAATTCTAGAAACAAGCAATCAGAAAAGCTTTTCTTATAAGCCAGGTATATCTTGGGACAGTTGCATCTTTAACAGCTTTTCTCTATATAAACTTAATAAAGATGTATTGAAGAGCTTCATACATCTTGAGTTACAGTGCTGAATAGACTGTGCACACATTACACATTATTGAGGGATTGTTTGGGGTAAGCTGTTAACAAAAGTGTGTTTTGTTTTTGCTTTAAAGTTTTTATTGAGAATCTTGCCATAAATTCCTTATTTTATAAAGAAAGGAAAAAAAGAGTAAATTTGCATCTGATCTGGTTTAATTGCATTACAAGTAATGAAATAAACCAATAAATGTTTTAAATGGAGAACAGACTTTTTTTTTTTTTTAAAGATTTTCACATAAAAAAAAAAAAAACATTAGGAAAATAGAGAAAGATTAGTAGTCCACAATCTTCTAGTCACATGATCTAAGTTCACCAACATTGAAGGAAAATAGATTTTCGTAAAAGTGGTGGGTGGGAGTCAGGACCACCATTTCTTGTTGGACATCTTTATTCTTGGGCACCCTGTTGGAAGATTCACTTTGTTTTGCTCTTCCTGCTCTTCATAGGTGGATGGCAAGAGGCTTTGGCTGGGTGATGCTGGTCTAACCCTTAGTTACCCTGACGGTATATCTGATAGAGAATCTGTTGCTAGAGAGAGAATTCTGGAAAATTGGTGGGATAATCGGTGATCGTTGTTGCGGTGAGGGCTCCAGTTGAACAAGATTTTTAGATTGTTACATTAGAATATTCACAGTTCTTGGTTTGACTAGTGCGTCTTGGTTTACTTGCCTGCCTGTGGTCTGTTTGGATTGAGTTTTGAAATGTATTACTTTTAGCTTTTGGTACAAAAAGATGAAAATGATTGAGTGATTCATGTTAATAATGTAAATTTTAACTCCTTTCTACTTCCTTTTTATTTATATTGCTTACTTTTAATGTTCTAAATCTGGCTACAGGTAAACTTCACTTGTGGCCAGTTTCATTAAAGATGTTTACACCTCAGAATTTCTGTAGAATTTGCGAGACATACAAGATGTTCTGTTGTGTTTTGTTTTTAGCAAGATAATGATTATCTGAGATAATTTGTTTTACTATAATTCCAAGATGTACCAACACTATTTACAAGAAACCAAAAAAAAAAAAAAATGCCTCCACCAAACTTGAGATGTCTTTCTGTTTTCTTATCTCATTTCATACACACATAAGGCAAACATAATTCTTCCTTTCTAACAATAACATTCAGATTTAATTGTTCTTACCCTTGAATGTATTTCCTGACCTTTGCTTTCTTCCCTAATGGTACAATATAAATTGCAGATGCAATCTTTTAACAAATTTTTCCATAAAAAGTCTATTAGAAGTTTATGGTCAGCTTTCATTTTCTTTCCTTTTCTTTGCCAGACAGCGAGAAATCGTAAATAAACTAACCAGGCAGCTTAATGTTTTTACACAAACCCCCTCCCTTAAAGTAGTATTCACATTCTCTATAGCCTCTGAACTTTTCCCAAATTAAGGGGGATTCGGTGCCATCAGACACTAAAGATAAGAATCTTCGTACAAATTTTTACATAAAAAGTCTATTATGGTAGGGTTTTTTTTTTGTTTGTTTTGTTCTCTGGACAGGACGGAATCGTAAATAAACATGGTGGGACAGCTGAAATAAATGCGGGTGCACACTGTCATCTCTCTTTATGCTGCGTCTTTTCTTTGTGACAAAAGACTGAAGAGGGTCCACCAACTCACATGAAGTCAACAATGTTGTTTCTTGTTTCTTTTTTCGGGTTGTAATTTACATATTATGTAACATGCATTGTGAAATCTGTGTAGAAGGAAGGAATAATGTATGAGCGAGTCAATGGCTGATAAATAAGGTTTTTGTTTGTTTGTTTGTTTTTAGTAGCTTTTTCTCCTCTTCTCGAACAAATGTGAAAATAATTCATTGTTAATTAAATTTTTTTTTTCCTTTTTTTTTTTTTTTAAAATTCTTCCTTTCACAGCCTTGAACTTCTTTGGGCTTTGTTTTGTTTAGCGGCCCAGACACACTGAGTCTTTTAAGAACAATTGAAAGGAAGATGTATTGATCAAATAGATTGTCACTGTAATGGAACTGGAGCTATCTCCTATACACAATTGTCCTAACTTCTGAGGCACATTCATTCACATGCTAAAAACAATTCTGATTGCTTGATTACACATAGGTGCTTTTTGTTTTTTTTTTAAGGATGTCATTTTTGCCCTTCATTTGCAGACTGGTCAGACTTTGGAATAGACATTTGTTCTTCACTAAATCATACTTTTATAAGAGCAGGTAACTTCGATTTTTACTGTCCATAGGTGGCGCTATTCCATTGATGCTAAATTTATGTAGGTGGTATCTCTAGTTTTCTATTTTTGTGTATGTTGCTATAAAATACATCAAAGAATTTAAACTCTCAGTTAATGCATATTGAAAATAAATTATTTACTTCTGATCACTTTAATTATTTGTTTTAATTACCATTATTGGATGCCATTTTTTTAAAAATATGCTAATAGTTTGCTGGCTTTCTTTGCAGCAGAGTTTCTTATTAATTTCTGTAAATTCCACAGAATGTCTCTTCATCTTGTGCTTACAAAGAACTACTGTTATGTGATCAGCATACATACATTGTTTTCAGTGCCTGACATCTCTAATTTTGTGCAGAGTCTGACCCCTGGTGTCACCGCACTGCATGCAGTTTACCAAAAGCAGTTCATGTCAGGGTCTTGTTTTGAATAGAACATCTCAGAGCTGTTAAAACTGACTTGATGAATTAGTTTTCAAAGCTTTGTTTAGGAAAAGAAATTCGTTTGTGAAAACACCTGTTTATCCACTCGTAATTTTCTCATGTCTTGTCTGTCTCAAGGTTTCTGTCAACTTAACAATGAGTGTCATGCAGAATGTAGAATGGCCATCTTCACCTGTCTCCTCAGCTAGCTTTTGTTGCATCAGAGAGATGGGTTCTTGGTGTCACTGCTTGAGATAAACATTTTGCACTGGATTTAGTCTCAGAAACAGAAAAAAGGAATAAAATAGCAATTCTATCCAATCTCTCACATTTTTACTATTTATTTAACACTATATGTACATTAAAACTTGAGTAAAGGCCAAAGTATTATTGGGAATCTGCTAAAAAATTAACTCTAAATTAACCAATGATATCAGTCCTTTGTTTAGTTGTTCTTGCAAGAACCCATTGTATTCTAATGGGTTGAAATCTGGGCACATTTTAGTGAAATATTCTGAACCCTTATTTTGCCTTAAATATAGATTCCATGCTTACAAAGCCTGTGCAAGACAGTTAGAGAGTGAGTAACTTCAGCAGCTGTATTTCCCAAAGTTCTCAGTTAGGTTCTACCAATTCAGATGAAGACATTCCCAGTTAGCCGGTAACATGTGGACTTACAACAAAGGAAAGGAAAAAAAAAAAATTAATCAGAATTTGCAATTGAATTTTTTTGTCTTTGTTTCATTTTTAATTCTAAGCTTTAGCAATTCCAGAGAGAGAATCTTTTTAAATAAATGCTTTGTTGTTGTTGTTGTTTTTTTTTTAAGGATCCACCAAAGATAGAAATTTTAATCAAATTTATTTAAAGCGAGAATGTTTTTGTTGAGGGACAATGAACAACTTAATCTTGCAGATTGTTATATATGTATATATATGTGTGTGTGTGTGTGTGTTGTGTGTAACAATGTTGAACAAATTTCATAGCAAAAATATGCTTCATAATTATATGCAGCAGGGAGAGAGGCATTCATGTAAATTCTGGTCAATTAATAAAACAGGAAATTAAAACTAATTAACTGAATGCACATAAAAACGCCTTCCCCCTGATATTTGCCTGGTCACACTGTCACTGAGTAGCTGATGAGAATTATTTCAGTGTTCCTCGGGCTATTTGTACTTATGAAGGAATGATTTCCTAAAATAAAAAAAAAAAACATCGTTAAAATTTGGTAGTTTACTAAATAATAATTAAAAAGTCAGAACTACTCTTTTCTTCTTTCTTTTTTTAGAAGAGGGGTATTATTCTTACATTAACAAGCATTTATTAAAACAACTATTTAAAGTGTCTATTGTATAAAGAGAAAAGCATGCAATATGTGTATGCTAACGTTTTCCCGGGACACATCACCCAGAACTCTTCAGAAAGAAAACCAGAATAAATTATTCTTTCTGGCTGTAATTTACAAGACGTGATTATAACTCTTCACCAACTAATGCTGCCATGAAGGACAACTCACTAAATGAAACTAAATTACAAATGCTATTCATCATTTGTAAAACAATAGATTCTGTTTTTGATGACATATGGCTCCCTTTTCTCAGGAATTTAATGTAAGTACACTTGACTTAGCATGGGTTCAGAGACTAGCCAGGATCAATTCAGAATTCTCCCCCCCCCTCTCTCTCTCTCTCTCTCGTAAACTCCTTTAATGTAGTGATTTCTAGTGGAGATGCAAGTATAGAATAATGGAGCAGCAAACTTTGGTATTTATTCAGGAATATTATTCAAACAAAAGAAATGCATAAATGTTCCATCAAAATAAAACTTAAAAATTTCATTAGTTGTATCATGGTTACATCTAAACTGATGAGCCAAAAAAAAAAAAGGTCTCAGATGTTTTGTGCACTATTGTATTTATGGATAAATGCAACGTGAAAATAAATTCTTTTGCCTACAGGTAAAATTCTCGCCTCTCAAAATGAACTGTCCACGGTATTCTGTCATTTTTTTTGTTGTTGCTGCCCTGGACCCCATGAAGACTAGGCTAGGTAAAAGAGCCTTTTGTCTGTCCATAGCTGAAATATTAACGACAACTAATCCCCTTTTTTTAAAACCCTGTCTAGACTCTAAAACAGGCGAGCATTAAGGCCTGACTTTTCTCCTGCAAAGCCACAGTGTAGTTTTTTAAGTGGATAGACGAGATTTAGAACACCTGAACCTTCGGTGCTCATTAACTTGCCTATCAGCTTTAATGCCTGGGTTCTCGCACTGTCTCAAGCCAGTCTGAAAGAAATTATAACTACCATCGGTGTAGAAAAAGATTTGTTGATTTTAGTTTAGCCAAGATATTTACTATAGACTTTTAATTAAAACCAAACTAAAAGTAACTTTTCCATAATGGTGTTTGGCTGGAGGAAGTGCCCTTTCAGATCTTGTGGGATACATGAGCGTTCGCCAACAAAACACAATTTTTAGGAACACTGTGACATTAATTTTCACATTATATCGTGAAATATAAATTCTTTGTAACCAATTATTTTTAATGTGATTCGTGATCATTTTAACACTTTAGTTTTGGTATAATGTGTTGCCTGTAAGGGATGGTTTATTATTAACTGCAGCATTATTAAGTAACTCATTTTGTGTAATTATTTATTTTTTTAATGTCATCAAATTTAAGATTTTTCTTAAAAAATTAACTTTTACTTTTTTTTATAGACAGTTTGTTTCAATTTATTTCCTTAAACTACCACACTTTAGGTGAGTGGCGGTCGAGAGGGGGACTGAGTCCTTCATCTTTAAATGTTGCGAGTGTGCTGAATAGATGGCAGCCACACCCCTCTCCATCAGATGCCCACCCTCCTGAAACTTTCTCCTTTAGCAGACTTAAGGGATAACAAACCTTAGAGGTGGTCGCTTGAGCTGCAAAGAAAGCTCCCACGTGGTCCCTTTTCTTCACCGCCACTCGAGTAGAACACTTCAATATAATATTTAATTTCTATGCAGACACATTTGGCACAGCACAAACACAGCAAGATGGGACACTTCGATGTCTTTTGCCCCCAGAGGTAATTGCTGCCACTGACCCCCGAGACAAGGTACACCTGGTCCTTTATGATTGATAAATATTGTAGACAGCCCTGGTTTAAGGAAAAAAAAAAAAAAAACCAGGACGTTCTTTTGAAAGCAATCAAGGCACAAGAAATAACATGTCCCTAGGAACTCCTTTCATGGAGAAGCAGTTGTGCTTTAAATTTAGGGGAGCACTTTTGTTCAGGTCTTTGGTGTTTTATGTGGTGGTATTAAACCGCACCTTGTGAGTGATTTCTCAAATTCTTACACTCATGCTGAGCTGGTTTTTCTCTCGGACCAATCTGCACCAGCAGTTTCCATTGTACCCAAGTGCTTAATGAAATAAACTTCTTATAAAGGAAAATAAATGATTGCTTCTCATTTTATCAGTGAAAATTATAAAGGTGTCCAATTACACACGAGAGAAAGAATATTCACATACTACTTAATATGTTAATGGCTGTAACTCATGAAATTTATTTGAGTAGACATGCTGGTTGGCGGTGGTTGTTGTTGTTGTTTTTTGAAGAGGGGGGGGGTTATGGGGTCATTTTTCCTCCTGCTTTTAATGATAAAATGGGCCATATGAAACTTGAACAATCTGTTCCTCGTGTGTTTTTTTCTTCTTTTAGTTATAAGATATTGATTAATATAATACATCAGCTGTAGCTTTCCTAGATGCAAGATTGTTGGTGCATTTAGTGACTGAATTTTCAGTATCATGGCTTCTAAACAGTGCAGTCCCCTAACAAGTCCCTTGTGTTTTTTCTTGGGGTGGGGGGGGTGTAATCCAGCTACTATTCTGCTTATAGTTGCATTCTGTGACTCGGTGTCATGCTAGTAATTTACCTGTTATTTTAGCCTGACGTCAGGATTCTAATTACTTACTTGGAAAGTTCCCCATTAGGGATGCAGCTGGTGCTTCCCAGCTTCGGAAGATTCAGAAGTACCTGTAAAGCCATCTGAACTTTTTTGAAGTTCAACCTCTTGGCTGAAAACTGGCAACAAGTCAGACGTGTGAGAACTTTGGAATGTCAAAAAAGAAAATGTTTCGTGTATAATGTGGCTGCACAGATTATGATTCTATGTATAACTTTTTTATCTTTGCATGAACCAGGATTCGTTGGGCAGCCTTAAGTGGCAGAATTGTCTAGACTGGTAAATTTTATTTAGTTAAATCACAGATGACATTACCACAGTCCTGATTCTTATCACTTAAATCGTCTGCATGGCTGGGGTGGTAAGTTTATACTTGGGCCCATTTGTGGTTGCAACAGACTTGAGCAGCTCTTCCCTGTGATACTGTCATCCTTTATGCACTGTTCACCATTTTTATGAGGTCAGCTGGGTTAGCCTGGCACTTAACCCTCTTCGCAATTTTCGGGCCAGCTACTTACACCAGGTGCGGCAGGCAGCGAAGCAGAAAGTTCCTACTAGAACTCCTCTGTTTAACTGCGAGAGGTAAAACAACATGCCTAGTGGAAACCCACACCAAGAGAGACTAGTACAGAAGAGCGAGAAGGAACCACATTATGAGCAGATTGCCAAACCAAGTAGGTCTGCAACAGGGATCAAATTTGGGGGAGGGGCTTATCTATAGCAGGCCAGTACCTTATGAATCTGCTGCCAGCCCCCTCTAATATGACATCAGCCAATTCCACACACACACTTACAAAAGGAAAATCTGAAAAGAACTATTATTTCTTGTTACAGTCAGACACTACACCTTTCCATATTTATAGTTGTCTAATGTAGTTCACCTGGTGTACTTTCTGACTCAAACTGAGAAAGCACACTGGATATTTCCACTAAGGATTTAAATATGTTTCCTTACTATTTTTGGTGGTGCTATACCATCAGTGCTCGAGAGTAGCGAGTCTCCAAAAGGATTTTCTTTTTCTTTCTTTTTAAAAGAAGGGAAGTGTAAGATTAAACCATGTTATAATGATTAATGCATGCATTATTCCATTACGGGTCTCACCTGAAATTACTTTACCTGGAACAGTCTATCTGGATTCAACAAGTAATCTAGTAACAACAATGTAGATAACTAAAGGACTTCATAAAGTGTATCGTCAGATTCTTGTGGATGATAAGAATAAAGAAAAAGGTTTAAATGAAACATAACTATTAGCATTTTCTAGTAATTTTTATTTTATTGTCATCAAACTCTTATTTCAAATGATAACCGTATTGTATAGTTTTCTGATACTTGTAAAATAAATAAATAAATGTAATTTAAATGGACCTGGTTTAGAACATGGTTTGCATATTCAAGTAGTTTGTTTTAATAGTACACCATATACTGGTCTGTAGTTGAAGTACCAGCTTGGTTAGGTATAGAAGAGTACATTTTCTGGAAGGGACAGAATTCATTGCTAATTGCCTTATATAGATATTGACCATCAACTCTTGTGCTCCAGACTTATCATAAAATATTCCTGTTAACAGCTACTTAAAAAAGAGAGAAAAAACTAACCACCTACCTAGACATGGTTTCCTTGAGACCAAGCCTTAAATATAGATGTCCATAGGGTTTTCCAGTAACATTGCTGCAAGTAAGATTTTTGCTGCTTAACAATATGTACCCTCTATTCCCAAGTTGACACATCTTTCATAAGGAACTACTTTTCAAATTTTGATAGACAGTATATAGTCCAGTTTCCAAAGGCACTTTGCTTGTTTCCATAGCTTCAAGGACATTTCTCAGTGGAGCCACTGGTCAACAATTGTAACGCTAACTTGAAAAGCATATTCCGTTTAATTTTGATCCATGCTAAATTTTCCATCCATGAGTTCAGAAAGACTCTGGCTTGACACATTATTTGTAACTTACTACTTTCAGTATTGTTCATTATTGTTGTTATTTTTTTGTTTGGTTTTAGGTAAATTATTGTTTTAACTGGGGGGGGTACTTTTCAAAAGAATTATGCTGATGCTACTTCAGTCAGGTATTACCTAAACATCTTTTAGAGGTAGTTAACAGGATAAAAATTTAAACTATGGTTTGTTTTGCTAACAGAGGAAATTGAATACCTCCCACTTCTCAAAGATTGGTTAACTTTCACAGATTTAAGTAGTTTTAAACATATGCGTAGCTGCAGTTTCTGTTCTCACAGATTTAAAATTTAAAGAAAAGAGCTGCGGGCCAGGCACAAACCACAAACTAGAAGTTGCACCAAAACATACCAATCAAATAAGGGGAATTAACATTTAGGTTTTTTTAGACAATTTAAGCATGAAATTTATTTATTTTTTTAAATGCTGTCAAAGCAACTGTGTCCGCATAAATCATCTACATCCAGTAGAAAGGAGATAAAGGAGGAAGTGCCTTTGGTACAGAGAGGGTCATCAAAGGAACATTTCTGTTCTGCTATTTGTAGCAGCTGTTTTCCAGTTTCACATGGGGGGGAAATTTATGCTTCTATGGATGGGGGAAAACAAAAAATCTATGGTGTTTAGAGCCTATAGATTTTATTTTTAACAAATACTATTTTTTTTTTAAAGTTTTGTATCTGCTGAAGTCCAACCAGCTATAATGCAGAACTGTTGGCATTTTAGATGTCTTTCTGAAATGTTTCTGAACGATGTTTATGGTACTTTGAGCTGATAGTAAGACTTCACATTGACTTTCTCTTTTAAAAAATAATAATCTTTGAATTACTATTTCAAACACGAAGAGCTAATCCTTCATCCAGAATTTACTAAGGATGGAATTGGAATCTTTGTTTGTTTGTTTTTATTTTTTGTAGACTGACCATTTTGGTCTATTGGGGTTGACAATTGATAAGTATTATTCTGACAGGGCTGTGTGCCCTTTAACTAATGGAATTAAATCAGAATGAGTTATATCTGTAGCGTTTTGATGAGCAATCGTTAAAAAAAAATTATGAATATATGTATATATATAAGTAAAAATTTTAATGATTTAATTGCTTTGTTGTTTCATTCTATAAATGTGAGAGAACACCAGTTTGTTTTTGTGTGTGTGGAAAGTTTAGTTACAGTTGTTTGCGTTTGTGGCTATGCTGATGGCTAGTATGTTGATGCACTGTTGTTTAGTTTGAATAAAGCAGATGGCAACTTCTCATTCCAGACTCTTGGACTTCCTACATTTGAGAAAATGAACCAGACTTGAATGTGTATGTAATAGTCCATGAGTGTTTTAGAGCTAAGGATACAAAATAGAACAGCTAAGAGATTATAAACAGTGATCAGAAGTGTTCCATTTATTTTTTATCAAATTACATATCAGAATATATCTATTAACTAAGAATGTGACTTGAAACTTTGGCAAGAGGTTTAACTTGACTATCCATTTACAAAACTGCATATTTAACTAATTGTACAAATTTTCTTTCCTCTGGGTAACTGAATAGAAAAACTAATGGCTTTTTTTTTTTAATTCATAAATTATGATAGATAAAGGGAGGATTCTTATAATATACAGCAAGATTCACAATGTTAGAAAAGTTTGTATTGTATGGGGTGTTACAGATGCGAAGATTACTTAATTGTATATAGGGAGCACAGTCTGGCTCTTTCTAGCCATTTCATCAGAATGTTTGTTTTTTTATTCAGATAAATTTTAAATTTCTTTTTCATTTCAGAATTTTTTTAAAAAAAATAGCTTTCAGCTCTGGTTATTGAGTATTCTAGTTTTTATTCTTAAACCAGTTTAGCATTTATCATTGAGCTATTGATAGACATGGTTAGAGGTCAGCTCCCTGTCGTTTTCTGCCAGCTGTCGATGACAAGAGATCCCTGTTGCACCAGCCCTGACTGTTCTCCTCACCCTGTAATTACACTCTGGCAGAATGTGTTTATAGCTGGGCACCAACATCTTTAGAGTAGGCCTGCCGAGCGCTAGCGTGTTACCCTCTCGAGAGTGGGGGGTGTGTGGCGTAATCAGACAACTCTTGTTTGTAAGTAATAGTTGCGATATCCGCATCTTGTCCTCCTTAGTCCCATATCGCTGGGTGCAGACCAGCAATCTTCATGGTCCCAGTTTTCATGGCATCAGTGATTTATTCTTCTGGCATCATGACCCCTTCATAGGTTTTCTCCTCATTAATCTCATGGCAAACAGACAATGGCCTGTCTTGGTGGGGAGGGCAAAGCCTCCAGGTTCTGCGTTTCAATGGCTGAAAGCAAGAAGCTGTAATCAGAGATGGACAAAGCAGTGGGAAAGCTGAGCGAAGTTGCTTCTAGTAGCAGCTGTTTGGCTTCTCCTGAAGCCATTGTGGTGCTGACATGCAGAGCTTTGTTTCCATTGCCCTCATACACTTTCATTCTTTGTTGTCTTGCTTTAATTATTGCCTGCCTTCTCGCTTGGCTACCCTGTCACCCATTGCAATGTTTGGCACCTCTTTTATACCATGTTGTTTGCCAGTTCGGTCAGCTCATGTCTGTGCCATTTTTTGCGAGGATAAATCAAAGCTCTGGTGGACACAACCAGCAGAATTCATTTCTTTATTGGTGGATGTGGAAGCAGCTAGGTTTGGTTAAAAGACTTGCTACTACTCTGCCATCTGTATATGGCCCTTATAGGCCAGTGTAGTGATCTAGTTCATGCCTGTAAATCATCATCTCATGTACTTTGGGTCAAGCAGTGTGCATCTGCAAAATTAACTCTTTTAAGAACAGTAACATTTATGCTTGGTTTTATCAGCACCTGCTCGAAATATATGGGCATCTCTTAGAAAGAAAAAAGAGTGTTAACATTGTAATTACTAGCTATTGTGTGCTTTCATTCAGAAGATGGTTATTTGAAAACAGCCATAGATTATAGATGGAGCCTGTAATTTCATTCATTTTGTACTCCTATCTAATATCTCCAGTACTATGTGACTAAATAGCAACTTTTAATCCAGCCTGAGAGCCAATGTGCGGCAGTGCATTGATATATAATAGTGAAGTAATTTCCGCAAGAAAATAAAGTTATCTTCCCATAAGAAAGATAGTCTAATAGTTGTGTTGATTTTAATATATATGAGGGGCCATATATTGTAGCCCTGTATGTTTGGAGTGCTTGGTGTCTGTAATCCTGTTTTGCCTTGTTTTCCTGAGCAGTAAAAACACAAAGACTATTTTAGTCTGATTTAGTGGCTGCCATATGCAAAGAAGCTTATGAAAATCTTCCTATGTACTTCATCCACAGCAGATGGAAATATCGTCATTCTGGTTCTGGTTATTTGGAAAATAGCGTAATTGATTTGTACCAATGGCCAAACGTTGCCTGCTACCTACTTTTCCTAGCAATTTTTGTTACTCTCTTAACAGATAAAAACAAACAGAAAAAAAAAGAATGTAGTCTGAGGTTTTGGTGAATTTTTTTTTTTTTTTTTCAAACTACATCAGCTGAACTCAGAACAACTGTGAAATAAAAACTAACTTTTTGACAAGTTTATTTGTAGATTTCGATCTCTGAGGAGAAGAAGCAGAATTGCCAGAAAATTTGAGAATGTTCCTGATGTTGAAATTTATGATGCATTCTGATGCCTGTGTAGGAGGGCAGAAATTGTGTAATACAGCTTTGGCCAGTCGTTTTGGCCCTTCCCAGTAATTTTCAATGTTTCCTTTATAAAGCCTTTCTTTCCTTCTTGATATGATTTTTATAATTTGTAAAACCAGCACCAAATACATTGGAAATAGCAGTATAAATATGAATAGCAGTTATTTTCATCATCCAGAATATTCGGGAATTTCCCATTACATTCTAGATGATTTCCAATTTTTCGCTTGTTTTTGAAACTGTCAGAATTTCCCTTTCAGTTGAGAAACTTCTGGAGATTTCTAGAAATGTCTTCATGACTTTTCCATGTTTAGAAACAGTTATTCATGCATCATTCAGCATCTTCAGTCAATGATGACAAAAAGTGTTTAAGTGATTGTGGAAAATATCAAATTGCTACATTTGTCCTGATTTCCCTGGAAAACTTGGTCTTCCACTGTGGCAGGGCTTTTGGAATGATTATGCAGATTTGACACTTTTCTCCCATGTAGAGAGACAGATCAACAACAAAAAAAAATGTATCGCCAAAGGAAGAACTGGTTTTGTCAAGACTTCAGAGAGGGATAAGTTCGCATCAAGTGGTATACTAAGTTGAAGAAATATTGCCAAGGAGATATCGGAATAGAAAGAATTTGGTAAGAATGGGTTTCAAATCTCATATCCCAGCTAAAACAAAAGACTTTCTGTCGCACAAAGACAAAAGAGACTTCACTTTTGTAGGAAATATCAAAATTGGCAAGTAGAAGACTGGAACAAGGTGTTTGTTTTTTTAAGATTAAGTTATCCACATCTGGGCCTGTTTCTCTTTTAATGGTTAAATCAGTTTGGTAATTCTACTAAACGGAACGTCAATGAATATAAATTGTTGTTTGAATTTTATTAGCAGATTCTACAAAAATATTTTAAAAACCCTACCCTGAAGCACACGCTAAAATAAAATTCATTGGTTTGAAGATTGGCCTGGGAATTCTCCTGACTTGAATCCAATGGAGAACGTGGGCAGCGATGGGGCAATATACTGCAGGGGGAATCATCTAAGGAATAGAGAATAATTGGCAAAAGTCATTAAGGAGGCTTAGAGTTTGGTCATGTGATACATTAGGTGAAACGATGCCAGTAGAATGAAAGCAGTCATTTAAAAAAAGGGCGGGGTTACTGGTCAAAGTATTAACAGAAAACAAAACTACACTATACTCTTAACTAATTTTTGATATTATAATTCCAGGGGTTTCTTTATAATGCATGAAACATTGAGAATCTCTGAGTTGGCCAAACTGACTGGCCAAAGCTGTAGATATCAAAGGTAAAGGAACTGATAACACAAACAGAGAACCAGTATTTTAATGTGCGCACATCAGGTATTGTGAGAGGTCACAGATATCCACATTTCACTAAGGATTTAGGATGGTGACAAGCTAGTAATAGATCCCTTGAAGGGATGGAATTAAAGTAGATGATGTTAGTGAATGTGCAAACAAATCTAAGCCTTTTTGCTTTTCTGCTGCATTTTTTTACATTTAGGTTACTTTTGAGCTAACAGGTTAGTTAGTTGTTTTTATTTAATAGCTGTGTATGGAAGGAAGACTTCTGGTATCAGATTATTTATAGCAGTGCTATGCAATTATCTAAGATGGCAGTCATTTCCTGGATAAAATTGGGCTCAGCATTCATGGAAAATCTATCAAGATGTGTGTTTCATAAATTATCAATTGCAGATCATGGAGATGCATAGGAATGGCCACTCTCAATGAATGAAATTAATTTCTTTGTTATTTATTCTTTTTGATTTCATGAACCAATGAACATTGTTTGTTTTTTTTATGAGATTATTGTCATAGAGGACAGTGATTTAGATCGGCAATCTTTATGACAAGAAATAATTTGGTAATGTCTGTCAGCTGGCCGTATGAGAGTTCAGGTGTTAAGCCCATAATGCCATGGGCTGAAGGTTTGTATCATAGCAGTGTACATGGTCTTACATGCCTTAAAGGTGGTGTTATCAGCCTGATATAGAACATTTTTTGGGACATTTCAGATTTACAAGAGCACAAGTGGACTTGACCAGTGTATCAATGTCAGTGAGGAATCCAACAGCAACTGGATGCGCTATGTCAACTTTGCATTCAGCGCTCAGCACCAGAATCTCATAGCATGTCAGATTGGCCTGAACATCTACTTCTACACAATAAAGACCGTGCCTCCCAACACAGAACTGCTTGTATGGTTCTGCGAGGAATATGCAGAAAGGTTTCATGACGCTCACCTGCCCCTGACAAAAAACCCCAAAGTCACACCTGGTAAGTACTTACATTTTGCATCTCGGGTCAGCTGTAATGGCATGGACAGAATTTTGAAAAATTTTATTTCCAACATCAAAGAAAACCAAGCAAACACAGCTTCTTTTATACTTTGTACTGGTAGTGTACTGAAACTTGTTATGATTCCAAAACCACAACCTCTTCCTGGTTATAGTCACTTGAGAATATGCAAGGGGACCATTTTCAGGTTGTATCACTGATGAAATCTAACTTTCGTAACCAAAATGGCATCTAAAGTGAGAAAGCAGGACAAAAGCTCTACATCCACCCAGAAGCTGTACATCTCTCTAACTTGTTTAATGACAATGACTGACAACAATGGGCAGTACTAGCTTGGCTACAGTTTGTTAATATGTAAGGTGAAAATCACATGTTTGTGTCATTCAATTTGGTTAAATATTTTCTCATAACTTTTACTCTTCTTGTTACTTAATGTCTGATAATTAGGTTACAGATTTCATGCATAAGTTATTCAAGTGAATACATTACAACTGAAATACTCTTATCTGTGCATCATAAGACAAAAAAGTATACTAGTGTTTTTTTTTGCTTTTTTTTTGGCATCACCTGTATATTATCTGCCCCTATCACCAGTGATTACTCCATTACTAACTTCCATAATTGTTTACGTTTGTTTAACCCTAAAATATGCATGTTGATAAATCAAAACTATGGCATGACTCTTTGCATTTAACCAAAAAATGGTCAGTTAATGGATGGGTGGGTTTGTTATTGGTTCTCTACGTTACTATTAGAGCCATATTTACTATAAGTCCTTTAGTAAAGATTGCTATAGTGATAGGAATGGAAAGATTTTGTTTACAAAAATAAGTTAAGGGGCTACTTTGGACCTTTCCCTAATAGTAGTGACCTGATAACCTAGTTTGTGATCATCTTTTTTTCAGTCCTGACGAAGACCTTTTTTGTCCTCCTTCACATTGGAATGTTCAAGTGGCTTGAGCTGATCTTCAGCTGTAATCTACTGGATCATTCTAAAGCTCCGGTGGAAAGATTAGTTGATTTAACTCTCTACCATTTTTCATTTTTGTTTTATATTTTTAAAATAAAAAGACAAAGCAGAGTTGTCAGCGATTATTATCTCTGAAGATAATGCAATTTGCCATCAATTCTGTTGGTGCAGCAGACATGGCTGCTTAATACATTGTTGACAGGATGTGAAACTTCTTCCTGGTGCTGAAAATAGCCTTGTTTAACATCTACTATTTGTGGAGTTCTGATGAAGTTACCTATCTCTCCCTGTTGTTTTATGGTACGAAAATTAATAACTGGGGCCCATGTGTAGCTCTGTGTGAACAGACAAGGCCCCAGGGCTGAACTCGTCAGCCTTGTTTCAGCTGAGCGACTCTGAAAAGGCAAGGTTTCTTTTGTCCCTGGCTGGATTGCAGGGAACAGACAAGATCTGGGCTGTTTTCAGTAAAAGGAAAAATATAGGGGCTGAAATGGTCAGAGTTTGAGAACCAGCAGCTTGTGAACCGTGATTTATGTGTGGGGAGAATTACTGGAGCACAAGCCAAGTGAAACTCCCAGGAGAATCGACTTTCAAGAGAAATGGGAACTAATTACATGAAATGGTGCAGAGAGAATGAGTTTGTTCTGTAGGAGGATATTGTTCATGACCCCAGGTTGATGTGGCCCTATAAATCAAGGGCACCTTTTAACCACCTATATTAAGATCCCAGAAAACAGCAAAGCCATTTCCTTTTCCTTTTTACAGATCCCTGTTTAGCTGGTTTCTGCAGTTTTGTATAGGAATGGGTTCATCCACCTGTCCATTCTATTTAGACTTGCCATGGTTTTCATGCCCTTTATTTCTCCTACTTGTCATATGGGAAGATTTAAGAGAATCCTTATTATTCCAAATATTTAAAATGGTCCTCCGATCACTTTACACAGTGCAGTATTTCTAGGTGATACACACGCAGTCATTTCTTTCTGTCATTTGTGGACATTAACAGATCTGCCTCTTCTGCTCACTGTGCAATCAGTCTACAAACAAACTATATACAGAGTAAATTATAGTCAGTGGCATTGTGTTTGAACCTGGAGGTAATTACTGAATTACCTACACTCCACTATAATTTGTAAAAAAATAATGACTGCATATTTATATTTGCGCATTATTTTGTAATTTTTACAGCTTTACATATAGTATCATAGTGAATATGTTTCTAATGTGTTTATCTTTCATTGAAGATTGATTAGCTTTCCTTACTTGGTTGTAGATTAGAAAATCTTTTCCAAAGCTTTTAAGCTAACAAAAATTCAATCTTTCAACAATTTTGTTTGTTTTTTTTTTTGAAGATTTAATACAGAATCATAAATAGAAGCCATCTTTAACAAATTGTGCTCTGCATCTTTTAGCTGTTCATCCATTTTCTTAAATATTTTTTTTAAAGTTTGTCATTGGGCCATACAAGAAACTGATTAATTAAAGTGGCACTACATTTGGTTATTTTGTTAAAATAGGGGAGGGGTTAACTTGAAGGAGCTAGAGGAAGGGCCTCAGTCTCTATGTAAATATCTCTGTAAACTATCTATAATGATGTTACAATAAAAGTTTTCATGAGAAAAACGTGCGAGTAAAATCACATCGGCAGTAACCTAAGAAACAGTAACAGTTACTACATTTTGGCTAGCTAGCAGTAACACATGATTCAACTTAAAGCAGTACTAAAGCCATACTGCTTTAGCATATCTTGTTGTTATTAATTTTTAGCATAAGTTGTCAAATGCATAATTAATAGATATTTTCATATTGAAACTTTGGAGATCTTACATTTTCTAAATCTCACCTGAAGAGGAAAAGAAGCATAATCATTCTCTACCTACAAACTTCATGTAATGCCATCTTGCATGGCCATGATGCACATGGTTGTCTTGATGGGGCATCACCTATAAGTTTGTGCTGAAACTTGCTGAACGTTTCTTAAGACTGATGATAAGTTGTAATAAAAATGCTTTTTAGTAATGCTGGAGTAAATTAAGCCAACTAATTAACAGAAATAATAATGGCAAAATTAAAGTGTATCATGGATGAAGGATACTTTTCTTTCTGCTGATTTTTGTTGTTGTGGAAATATTTTGCAATACATGCACAATGATCTCTGGCATCAGGTTTCAATGAAAGAGTTGGAATTTGGAAAAAGCAACATAAAAAAAAAAAGAATTTAAAGCATGTGGCATGGTCAGACCTGCAGTGGGAATGAACTAAGGAGTAACAAAACAGAATTACATTTTCTTGTAATTTTCATTGTACAGTGAGTTTATTCCAATGTCAGAATCCTCCCTCCTTATTCACCAAGTTTCCTCTGCTAATGGGTATTATCAAGTATTTTTTCGCCTCTGACATACTTTCCAGTGAATCGTAGGTCCTGAGGAGAGGCTACACCAGTTTGCTCCCATTGCTTATTGGTGATTTTTTATGAGACATGCACAGTTCAGAACAACCATTGAGTTGTTTTTCTGTGTTATAGTTAACTGCTTACATTTTTATTGATTGAAGAAGGTCAGTGAAAAACGGAAAAGTGTATACTGTAATGATGTTGACTTGAAGAACCAGAGATTTATGTCACATGCATGCAAACGAAGACAAGGCAAGCGTTTGGAATATGCTGGTATGAAGAAGACTTATTCTTCATTCCATCTTGTGTGGTTTGTGCAAAATTTTTAAAGCACTTGGGGCCTGAGTTTGCTAAGTGACTCATGTTACAGCTCCCCTCCCTTTTATGGCGCCCACATTCATTTAACAGTGCCCTGTTAGAGTTAGGTCAACTGAACTCGGAGCCCACACATTTACTACCAGGATGGTGGATACTAGTTGGAGGACCATCATTTAGCAGCATTTCTTAAAATGATTTTTTTTTTAAAATTTGTTTTTCAGGTCACTACAAGACCAGATTGCAGCAGCATGTGAGCATCTCTCTTAGCCAGTCACCTGAACTGAAGATCCGGCAGCGGCAGGAAAAGGTGCCATCTTGCCTACCCATAGAGAAAAACAGTCTGAAGCAATCTCAGGATGAAGCAGTTATTGACTACAGCATCCGCAAAGCAAGTGAAAGCAAACCTGAGAAGAAGGAATACGTTCACCCACTTCCGGGACTGCCACAGTCCATTTACAGCAGACAGTCCCTTAAGGACACAATGCAGATTAAAGAGAACTCCTTTCCAAACACTTCCCTGTATCAGCTATCCCAGCTTGTTAATGGTCATACACCATCAGCTTTTGGTTCTTCATCAACGGAACTTCACAATGGATGCAAAAGGTCTGGAAACAGCATCATTGAAAATCTTTTATTAAAGAGGATGAAAGAATGTGGACAGGAAGTGAATGAAAAGATTCTAAATGGAAATGGATTAGCATTTAATTTTAAATCCAAAGAGTATAATTCATCAGGGAATCAGATCCCTATGAAAGCCAATTTATTACCTGAGAAATCTAGTAGCCAAGGGGCTGCAACATTATCACTTCTACCGCCGTATAGATCTCCAATGTTTCCACCTGAATTTCCCTCCGTGTCATCCTTCTGGACAAACTTTCAGCCAGAGATGGCTCATTCAAAGCGTCCAGAAAAATCACTATCATCAACATCCTCCAGCTCTTTATATTTTCCTACTGCTACCTTTCCCCCAATGTATCCCATTACCAACATGTATCCCTTTAATCCATATTCCAGTTTTCCCTGGCACATGTACCCTTCTGCCTTCCAGCCAGCACCATTATCTACTAATGATGCATTACATTTACAGTCACTGCCTTCAGACCAAGTTCTTAACCTGAGTAAACCAAAGCTTGAGTCTATGGGAGGGCTGCGGGGCTATCGCGCCTTACCATACCCATTAAAGAAAAAGGATGGAAAGATGCATTATGAATGCAACATTTGCTACAAAACATTTGGCCAGCTCTCCAACCTGAAAGTCCATCTTCGTACACACACTGGTGAGCGACCATTTGTTTGCCAGACTTGCGGAAAAGGATTCACCCAGCTTGCTCACCTCCAGAAACATCATCTCGTCCACACTGGTGAAAAGCCACATGAATGCCAGTCATGTGGAAAGCGTTTCAGCAGCACAAGCAACCTGAAAACACACATGCGACTGCACAGTGGGGAGAAACCCTTTCAGTGCAAGTTGTGCCCAGCCAAGTTTACGCAATTTGTCCACCTGAAGCTTCACAAGAGATTGCACACAAACGAACGCCCATACGAATGTATAAAGTGCAGTCGAAAGTACATCAGTCCCAGTGGTTTAAAGACACACTGGAAAACTGGGAACTGTATCCCACAAGAAATGGGAATTGATTTGGGCACGTTAATAGAAACCATTCCATCAGGAGAGTTGCAGAATGTAGCAGACCATGACGAGCCATCTACATCTGATATTTCGGTCAGTGTTAGCTCAGACTCAGCTGACACTAAACTGCAAGAGGCAGACACATCTGGCACCAATCAATAAAATTTCTACCATATTTTTTATTTTTTAAATTGCAGTGTGTGTGTGGCAAAAAAAGTATTGTTTGTATATTTTCTCTATAAAATTTTAAATGCCCTTTAATTTCTATTTAAAAATAAGATAAGATAAAAACTATCCAGCATAAAAAGCATGTGTTTATTTTTTGTGTTTGCCTATTAAATGTCATTAAATTTTGGCTGTACAAAAGAGTGAAGTGGGGACAAACATTAAAAAAAAAAAGCTGTGTACATTTTATAAATCATATACCTGTTAAGATCTTAACTATAATTTATCTGTCTGTAGACATTCTGGTGTGCACTTTGTTTTTGTGGAAGAGTTAAATTCTCTATGATTCACGTAAGTCAGAGTTTGTGTAAGAGATTATGCAGACTTTTGTAAGGGCTACAAGTCCAAGGTTATCTGTATTGTGTGTCAACAGGGTTTACTTGAAGGATGCTGCAGTTCTGAAGAAACGATCTATTCTCTGTGTCCTAATATGCATGTGAAATCAATAGATATATGGCTTTGGTTTCATTGTTGTGCCCTTGATAAGGGTTCATTTTGAAAAAAAGTATTATTGTCATAACCAAAAAGAATTTATTGCGAAGTTGAATACCTTTATATCAAACCAATAACTTTTGTGTGTTATTGTATTGTTGCTATTTTTTAAAAACTGACAGAAACTATTATGGTTCTATAAAAGCACATTTGTTGTTTTATTATCTAAACAGGAGGGGAGAGGAGGTGGGGACATTTCCACACATGCTACACAAAATTGCTTTTAATATTGTGGCTTATTATTTATTCCTGTTTTTATTTTACAAAGATTCTTGGGTTATTAGTCCATAAAAATCAGCCCTTATCCTTGTTGCTAAACAGTTATGGTTAATAGAAAAACCCATGATAATACCATTATTAGACATATTAGGAAGAATCTGCCAAAGAACAAACTACCAGCTGTGAAGGTTAAAACAATATGTGCATGTTTGGGAGAAAAACAGAGATAGGAATGGATGGGTACTGGTGATGATGTGATTTATTTATAGAAGATAAGTTCAGGAACTTCCCATCTCGCCATATAAATACTGACACAAAATGGAAATCATTGCAGAGTTTTTACTCTAAAATGGTCCTCCTCGGGAATAGCTTCTGATAATGGTGACAGGGAAAGGTATCTGGAAACAGATTGACTACAGTTCTGTTACCGCTAATTAAGTAATGGAAATGACTGGACTAACTCTCTGCTTTCAGAAGAACATATTTTGAATTATTTGTTTACTGGTTTTTTTTTTTCGTTACTTATCTTCTTTCTAAACACTTGGATACATATATGTATTTTTAAAAATTTTACCAACCCCAAATTCATTGATCCTAAAGAAAAAAAGGAGGAACATAAGCAAAAACTGAGCCATACATGTATATTGATTTCTCTCTTGTCATTGTTGTTAGCAAGTTAGCCACATCAGTTTTAAAATAGCTAGAAATGAAAGATAGATAATGGTCCAAGGTTGACTTCCTCAAACAAAATACTGATGCTTTAATTCTATTTAAACTTTATATTGATGTATGTGCAATTTTAAGAAAAGTTATTTTGGGGCAGGATGGGAGTTAATCCACTAATTCTAGAAATTTTCGAAGTTTTTCTCTCTAGCTCTGTGTGTGTGTGATGTATTGTTTTGTTTTTTATTTTTTAAAAAATATTTTTGTAAAGAAATACTATCAAAGATCCCAAAATTTCTGTGGCAAGAATCACTTCCTACTACCACCGGAAATGGATTTAAGGATTGGTAAAGTTTTGTTGTTGTTGCAATATCTTGAATATTTTATTTTTGTATAGTTCTTTAATAACTCTTTAGTGCTATCCTTGTGTATTGCTGTGTGAAGCCACAATCTTTGTATCAACTTTAACAGGTATGAATATTTGAATGTAAAGCAAATGAATCCAACCAGCCCCAATCTTGTTTCTGAAGGGGCTGTGTTCAGACTAATTATTACATTTGCTCTGCCAGCATTAAAATTGCCATAAAACTGAAATTTTTATTATTATTTATCTTTATTTTATTTTTTATCCTTTTTTTCTTTAAATCTAATTTTGTCATTTAGATTTTGGTTTGACCCAGTCATGCATCATCTAAAAGGTGTTAATAATAATGATTTTAAATTTTTTGCACTGTGAATTACATGGGAGAAGATGGTGTGTTTTTATTTCTTATTAATAGGTTCTTAGCAGCTACATAGATGTGATAGTTATGTTAAGAAACTAATTTTTGTTGGAAAAAAATGGTTCTTCTAAAACGATGGTTCAAATGCCAAAGATAAATGGCAAAAAGTAAGAAGCTGCCATATTTATAACAATGATGCATTATGGATATTATTATATATATAATTTAGAAATACTATCCATCATGGTCATTAAACAGATCCAAATTTTCCAAATATTATAGGTAATTAGTGTTAAAAAATTAACAATAAATCTGCCCTGATGACTCTGAACATTGATTTATCGTAAGCATAATATTCACTCAAGACTGGAAAGATTTGGATAGAATTCCTAAAATAACCCATGATTTGATTTTCAGCTTGATATGGTAACAACTTCTTCCAAGAGGCATCCATGCTCACCTGTTTCCGATTTCTCTTATTTTCTTTCATCCATCTCTCTATCACCCTATAAACATTTATCTTTTGAAGTTTTTCTACTAGTTACTGATATCTCCACACAAACTGTATTCATTTTGTGACAGATTCATTAGCAAACCATACTTTGTAATTAGACTATACCTGTTAAAACAAACTTTGAAAATGGATGCCATTCTGCAGACGTCTGAGGTATAGATTATGTTTAAATTACTTACAGTCAACATGTGCAAGTTTATTTTGTATATTTATCCAGAAATGTGTAGAGCCAAGATTTCTTTGAGCAAGTCCTTTTTTAAAGTTTTTGGTAGAAAAAAGGCAAATTGATGTTTCTGAGAATTTGAGATTGATGGAAGCATTCTCTTCAGAGCTAATCTATTATTATGCCTCAGACAAGCTTTATAATTCATTCTAGAGTAAATATGCCCCTTGATTATAATTTTTGGAAAATTTTTAATGCAGTGATTTTTATAAAATACGTTCTTTTATATTTTTAGGAATAAAACATTTATAGTTTAAAATAAATGGAATAAACAATTATTTGATTCATTTACTACTATTTGATTTACTATACTTGTTGATGTTTGTGGCTGGAGTAACACCATTTTGATTTTTAAAAAATTATATTTATTGTTAATGAGCTCTTTTTTAAAAAATTGTATCAAGGAAATGGTTGCTCTGCCACAGAGTTGTAGCCAGATGGTTCATTCTTTAATTAACGGATGTTGATGTTTTATCATAGTATGTGATAATCTTACTATGGATAAAATGCTGCACTGCCAATACCTGTGGCCAGTTTGGGTTTCACAGTATCAGACTGTAACCCATCAGTTGTTGACAACCTATGCTTAGACAATCCTCACTAATATGTTCCCTCTGGTATAACAGTGCCATAATGGTGTCTGGATGGGGATTTTTTCCCCATACACTGATACCTACAAGGGAAATGGGTGTTGTACCACAATCACCTGCTAGGAAGCATTGCCAATCCTGTGGCAGGCCTGGCACTTACAACTTTGGCTAGGAAATCTTTACTAGAACCCTATTTTTTATGTGGAGCACTTAGTGGTTAGACTATTGGGCTGCCAAGGCTAAGGACCTAAGTTTGATCCCCTGTTGGGGTCTCTGCAGTTTGGCATACCTCCTTAGCATTATTTCTTCTTCTTCACAAGCCAGCTATGTGGACTTTCCCCAGGCTCTCTCCAGTTTCTCTCACATCTACAAATGAAAAGTTTAAGTAGGGCTTTCTTTGCTGAAGCTGGAAATTCCATAATCAGGGCGCTGTCCTTTCCTCACCACAATTGTCTTCAGTAAAAGATGTTGGAGGAAAACAAAGTGGATAGGAGAAAGCACCTGGGAAGTAGATGCATCATGCCCAATCAGTCCCCTGTGGGAATCGAGCTCTGGCTTTCAATCTTAGCATTCAGTAGGCAACCCATAATTAGTCTTTTAAATGTTTAGTCACTTTAAAATAAAATAATAGTTAGCTGAAATAAAACTCATTTTACATGTAATTACTAAGTTTATGGATTTATTTGCATGGTATGGACTGGCTGGCTGCCTGGAGATTATTTTTGTTTGTTTGCTTGAACGTTCATTTAACTTTTATACATTAGCACAGAGCCCTCAAAACTCACCAGAGCCGGTGTGGGTGCTCAAGCAGGGGTGTGGGAGTTGGTTATAACTGGATCTTTCAGCTGACTATTTTAGAGCAATCGTTGCGGAATAAACCAGATTGCAGCCAGAGAAGCTAAGCTAACAATAGATGGAAGCCTAGCAGTAAATCCAATGTCCCAGATACGCACTATTTACCAATAATTAGCTTATTTCTAGCTACTGAAAACAATGGGGGGGGGTTATCACAATAAATTCAATTTAGTAATAATTTTTAGGCAGGCTATTGTGAAGATGCTTTTCCTTTTTTTTTTTTTTTTTGGTTAGCAGGGACTCTGAGAGAAGCAATATTATTAAATGTAAGAAAGGCAATTTACATTCAACTTTATTTTCAAATTTGAATGACAATATATTTTTTTTTCTTTTTTTTTAGTGTTCCTTACAAGTTATTTAATTTTACTGTTTTCTAGATAGAATTTTGTAGTACCACAAAAGTCTGATTACTTTTATTCTGTTTTTCGGTTGTTTTTTTTTTTTGTTTTTTTTTAATTTAATTTATACATTTTTTAAGATGCTAATTAAACAGATGAACTGCACTTCCTTTATCTCATGCTGTGGTGTCAAGTTTAAGTATGCTGTTTTGACTCAATTTCTGGGTCATGCTCCACTCTGAACCATTTAAAAGATCATATTTCTTTCTTTTAAATGAATATTCACCATGTTTCTCTTTAGCATGAAGTTACAGATGAAATGCATAAATGAAGTGATGTTATATTGACTTCTCAGCTCCCATTCTGTTAAGTGAGAGCTTTAATCCTGTATTTGCTTACCTTGTACTGACTTGTCGCCTGCTGTTAGTGTGCTCGTTGAGTCTTCAGAGTACGGGAGGGATATTTTTATTAACAGAAGATTCAGTTTACAATAATGTTGTCTTTTTTCCTGAACTCTGTCAAATGCCATGTGTGTGTCTTTCTCGGACAGGATTTAGCCTAGGAAACTCATTGCAAGAGAAACTGGTCTGGTGTACGTGTATCACCCTGGTTCTGTGATGGTTGCACCGAAACAAGGGTGATAACTCAATACTAGAAAATAGTCCTCTTCACAGAAGTATTTGGAAATGTTATAATTTTACCTCCCTCGTCGTCATACTACCACACAAGATGCTTCCCCGAATCCAGTTCACGCTTTTGCTTTAGTTCCGAAACTACCAACATGAGGGAGAAATCTGGCATTTTTATTTTCGTTTTACTATCTCTTGCAAGAGAGACCTTGGTAACGACGATAGTGCAAGGATCATGTTGAAAACAGTTGAGATAAATATCAGTTTCTTGGAGCAATTCACTGAGTACACAGCCTTTGTATTAGAAGAGATGTTTCAAATAACATGGCTCATTGACATCTTTAGTGAGCAGAGCAACATGGGCTATGTGGAATCTCTACTCAGCAGCACACCTGTATGTACCTGAAGATGTGGGTCAGCCTACAGTTCACTAAATAAAACAGTTTGCTTGTGCTCATATATGTTTTCTTTAATTTGAATGCATTTTTTACTATAGTTACAAGTTCTAGAACAAAAAAAAAACTGATTTTTGATATATATTTTTTTCTTCTTCTTCTTTTAATCTTTGATGTGATTTCTAATCCACTCACCAAAAAAAAAAAAAGTGTGTTTTTCTATAAGGTGCATTATGGTTGAAGAGGTTTTCTTACATGTTCCGCTGTTTCTTTCTCTGTATATATATCGCCTCCTGGTGTGCTTACTGTTGTGGTTTTATTTTGAGCCTACCAGTTGTACAAACAAAACCTGTTACTCTGATTTGATTTTACAGAGAACTACTTTGTTACGAAATGCTTGCTTTACCTAACATTCCATGTAGAGGGGAAATATTGTTAAAGGTGGATGAATGACATTCCTTTATTCTGTTTTATATAATTAAGAATGACAGCATGAGTTTGGTGTAAGATGATGCTCCAGGAAAACCTGAGAAGGCATTGAAATTGAGTGTGGTAACTTTTTCCAGCCATTGTATTTTTTTTTGTTTTTGTTTTTGTTTTACCTGTGCTAGATAAAGGATTTTTTAAAAAAGGAGGAGAATGCTGCAGAAATCATTTTAGAAAGAGCTCAAGGTTAACACAAAAATTAACAACAGGTTAACAAATTAACCCCTGGAATCCTTCATTATGATATGAAGAAGAAAAAAAAACACCTTCATTAAAGAGAATTTGAATTTAAAAAGTTGTGTTAAGAATGGTTTTGTCATTTCTGTTTTTAGATAATATGTTGAAATTTTAAAAATATATATAAGCAAACCCAACTCGTGTACACAACATAATCAGAATTAGGTTTAAATAAATTGAATTTAGAATGGAATCCCAGTTGTCTAGATGCTGTTCAACCACCTGTTGTGTTGTGATTTGTATTTTTTCTGATATCCTCTAATGGCTGCTACACGAATCTTTTCAGTTTAGTTCAGTTGCTAACCACACTAACTACATAAATGCTACTAAGGCAAACACCATACATCCAATTCCAGTATTGATGGGCTCTTTCACTTTTGAAGCATTACTAACCTTTTATATACTTGTTAACAATTAAGGTAGCTGCTCTGGTTGCAATAGCGACAGTTCACTCCTTTCCTATAGCAGGTGAACCGGAATGTGTTGTATGCACTATCACCAACTTTAGCTCAAAGGGTACTTAGGTTTAACTGTAACCTAGTGGTTACAAAACTAGGGGTCACATAGCTGGCCAGTATCATGATTATTTTCATGCAACATTTAATCTTTTGACTATTGTTATATATACACATACACAATCTATTTTCTGTGGTATGCTCTACCACACGAATGTATTGCTTGCACAGCACCAATGCCTTGAGATGCAGTTATTCCATGGTCTAGAATACATGAATTGCATAATATAATAATTTTTTATTTCAGAATATTCCAGGAGCATGCCTCCATAACACCCCCCCCCAACCCAAGCAGGATGTATGCCTACAGTTTGCATTGATGATGCTGTAAATTGGGGTCACTGTAGTAATGGGGGTCTCTCTCTCATATGGATTGGGAACTTCTGACCTAACCCTAACAAAAACCCCAGTGTGCTGTTAGGTGATGAGGGCAAGGGTTAATTCAGCTTGATCTCCTGAATATTCACCTTTCTGGAAATTTTTTCTGAATCTTTTTTTCCTTTTCTTTTCTAGAACTAATTTGAAATTTGGAAACTGCATTTTAGTCATTCCACAGATTTTGTCACAGTAGAAAGCTTCAGCCAGTAAAATGATATGAAAAGACTAAATAATTAAAAAGAATATGGAATGGTGATTATCCCTTCAGAGTTCTGTGTGTCTGTTCATAGCTGCCAGTTTTAAACTGTCTACCTAGGTAGAGCAGGTAGATGTTCTCAACATTAGTAACTTTGTGGAGCTTCAATTGAAGGTTCTTGTACTTTAAAAAGAGTGCATTTTGTTAATCTTTAGAGAGTACTTTCCATCACCTTATAAAGTTTCAGAGCTTACACATGAATCTACACATTGCCAGTCTTCCCGTGTCAAATCCTTGCCCATAGTCATTTGATCCATCTGTTTTCAGATATGTGTATCCAGCACCTGGTGGTCCACCACTTGTCGGCATGTTCTCCTTAATGTCAACAGGGAACTGCGTGCTTGCTCATTGTGGTGGCTTGCCAGTCCAACAAACTGTACCCCTGGAGTTTGAGTTACACGCTGCTCTTACATCTGATCTAAAAGTGAAAACTTTCTCATTCTGGGTGGGGAAGGAAGGGAGAAGAAGTAGCATGGCATGCAATGCTTCTAGAAATTTAAGCTTAATTTGGCTAGTCCTTGATTGAGATGGAGCACAGCAGCAGTATTAATAATTGTATCACCAAACATGTCCACTTTATACCTCATTTTAGTTTTTATTAATTAGCACTCTCTTTCTTCTTTTTTTTTTACAAGAATTGCCAAAACAATCAACAATATTTTCTTTTTTATTTATTTGTTTTTTTTTAAGTGTTGTCATTAATATAGAGGTTAAAAGTTGCTTGTTTTTCAAGGGAAATAGCTTTAGCTAGTCGCACTGTACAGCCACTGTGCCAATGATTTATCATGTACAATGTTAGTTGCACACAGTTATCTAGTTGTAGCCATTTGTCACCCCAGCTGTTGGTCAGGATTTTCAGGAATCAACTCAATAACAACAGTAAGCTCACTTCCCTTTTCCATGGACACTCTTGCTCTCCCAATGTTGTCAGAAGTCTTCATTGCTTGCGTAGCATCTGTTTCCCTGCCCATAAAAAAGGTATCAGCTTTGAAAGTTGCATTATACGCGTTAATCATTATGTCAAACTCTAAAATCGTTCGTCATAAAATGAAAATTTTAGATTTTTCCATCCTAAACTGCTGTATACATATATTTTTTTTTTTTCTTTTTCTTTTCTGTCAAACTTTCTTATGGATAACACTAGTTTACTACAGAAACCATTTACCATTCTATCCTGCATCTGGGACACTGGGTGTGGGGATGTACTGAAGTACACCTGTACAGATAGTTGCAATTTGCCAAAACTAAATCACAAGGTTGTGTAGTACAATCTGACTTAAACTGTGCTATCCGACATTTGATCTTTTTTTATTTAGTATACCATGGTGTCATGTATCATACAATTTTTCACATCCCAATTTTGAAAACTAGTTGACTAGAACCGTAACCCAACCCCTGCCTTCTACAAGCCAAACTTTATTTTAGGAATTATTTTTAAAAGAAAGTAAATTTGACACAACTGGCTGAACTATCTCATTAATAAGACCAAACTATCTTAAAGTTATATTTTTTTCATACAAATCCTAAAGTTGCATATGCAAGGAAAATGAAGTTTCCTACAACTTTTTGTATATACTGCTGAAAATATTGCAATTTTATCATATTTCTGTACAAGAATATTTTCATTTTCACTCTTTGTTAAGAATACCCTAAAGAGTGTTAGAGAATTAAAGCTGTTACCACTTTCTCTCTCTCTCTCTCTCTTATTGTAGCATCTTTTTCAAAGTTGTTTTCATGGCTTGACATCTATAGATCCCTTCTTTGACTCCCTTACCTATAAAGTTTTATATATGAAAGCGGGTTACAGTATCCCATCCATCTACTGTGTTACAAGAACTTGTGCTCTGCCCTTTAAGATACAGACAGTTTATCAAGTGATAATGAGAAACAGCAGTGGAATCTTGTTATCTAGCCATCATTTTGTGCAGTTATTATGTTGAAGTGTTATATTATTAACATTAGTTATCTGCCTTTAAAGTAATGAAATATTAAGTTATCTTAATGTTAAATTCTAATAACAAGAAAGTAGCTATTTTAATAATTATATATTTTAAAGATTCTCTTAAATTTCTATATCTCAGCTAATTGTATAGTTTAAAAAATCCTATTAAAAAATTAATTAATGATGAAAACCTTAACAACACATTACCGACTACAGAATATATCTTTAGCCTTCTGAGTGTTTTTAGGGGTAACTGTAAATAGGAGTAGTTTATTTGTCAGCTTACAAACTGAATTGCAGCAGGTTGTCTGGCTTTGTTCTGTGGTCAGTAGAGCATATGAAAATAGGGAAAGATTAGTGGCTAAAATGGAGAAGCTGGGATAATTTCTATCCTTTCGGTTTGCTTTTAGAATGGATTATTTTAGGAGTTGTATTGTTGTTCAATCACCAGGTGTGTCCATTTTGATGATGGACTGCATATTTTCATTTATGCTATACCTGCAGACAAAACGACTGCTGCTATCCAATAGTTGGTCTTATAAAAACAGCCAAAAAGAGGAAATAGGAGTGCTGGGACTGAACTAAACTGATGTAATTTCTTCTCTTTTTTTATGAAAGAATACCTACTAATTAAATAATTCACAATAAAAGTTGGCTGAACTGTGTAAGGATGATCAGGACAACTGCATCTTGATTTCTCCAATCATTGAATCTTGAAGATTTGGCTTCATTTTTATCAGAAACAAGAGGGTTTTGAAGCCCAATCCTGTATTTTTTTAAAAAAATTAATAGCAGGGTCTTTATCTCAATCTTTTGCTGCATTGATACGCTGAGTCAAACTCAGTATCACTATGTATTAATTATTGACATCAACAAGATGTAAGTCACCGGGAATCAGAACCTATATGCTCGGCATCTCATACTGTCTGCCTCATCAGCATATACCGAACAAAAAGCAGTTCTTTTTTCTTATCCTAAGGGAAAGTTGAGTCCAGGGTCTGTCATTTCCACTTCAGGTTAGTGCTGCTGTGTTTTTGTTCAGGAACTGAGGTCCATACTACTGGATAGGAAAAAAAATAGTCATTTCTAGCAGTATGAGATGCTGAGCTGAGAAAGAATGTGGCTACAAAGTTAAAGATAGATGTTCCTATTTTAATTGAATTGTACAATTTCCTCACCGAGATGGTCAGCTGCTCATGTGCCATTGTAGTTTTCTTTTTTTCTCCATTTGTTACTGTCTTTTTTCTCTTATTGTTAATACTCAGCAAGCCCTCCAAATTTTTCTGCTGCAATCCCATGTCATCCACCATTTCTGATGATGCCACCTGGTTTTGATGATTAATTAATGTTTGAGTGTATTTATATTTTGTAAAAGATAATTAATAAAAATGATGTTTTGTTTTATATGACTTTATCTTTTCTCTTTTTTCCTCCTCTAAATTAAGTTGAAAACAAATTATTCATTTCACTCATTTCAGATAAGTAAAATACCAATAGTTAGTATAGACTTATGAACGGAAGTAATAGAAGGCCCTGGCCTTGTTATGAAGTGGGAAACTGGATTGGAATATGTTGAGTGGTTACTTTCATTAACATTAAACAAAAACTGAAGTAGATTGTCACAGTATCATAGCAAAATAATAGAAAGGAGAAAAAAATGAAAACACTGCTAAAGGATTATTGTTTAGAAGGACAGGTAAGAAGGAGTTAACAGAATAGCTATGTCATTACAAGGTACGTCTTTGTTGCTGCAGTATTTGACAGGAGGAAGTTGATACACTGACTAGTTAACATTCTTGAATTCCTTCATGATAAATGAATGGGGGGAGGGTTCTGTTTTGTTGTAAGATAATATGAAAATTAGATCATTACACCAGATTTCTCCTTTCTGATAAGTTGGTAGAGTGATGTTGACCAGGGATTGTTTCTTCAGGTTCAAAAATAATATGGCATCTACCTTGGTGGTAGAAGCTCCAATTATAAACAGGCTATTGCTAAATCCTGGCAGGATAAAGGGGCACAGGAAAATCTCTTGTTAAATTGGGATGACCTATAGATGTGCCAGAGAAACTGGATGTCACCTGCACACTGATTCCAATACCCAATAGCCATCACAGGTCGAGAAAGAATAGTTACAGTAAACGCCTTTCAACAGAGTATTAAGAAAATATCAGGGCAAAGAACTAAGACTGGAACAACAACTGACATCCGGCGTTGTAAAGAATGGTTATCAGGCGCCATGTATTAGAAAGACAATAGTTCAGCAGATAGAATGGAATAAAAGATCATTAATTCTGTGCATCAAAGTAACTGAATGCCTGTCATGACTGCAAGCTCAGCATGAGAGTCATTCCAAAACAAAAAAATCTATTTGCACATGCTTCAAAGACAGGCCCCTTTGTTTATAAGGGGCCACAGTGTACTCTTAAAACCAGAAAGATAGTTTTGGTCAGCTAAAAAAAAATGTCGTGTACTCCATGATCCCATGTCAACAGCTAGATGACTTCTGGAATGGAACACAGAAATCAAACAGAAAATAGTTCAACCTAAAACAAATGCAACTCTAAGGCGAATGGACGCTGTCTTATACACAGTGGCTTTGCTAAGACCCTCTCCCCCTCCCTCCTACCAAGATATCTCTAACGAAACTGAAGCGCGGGGCTCCGGTAGAAGGGGATGGCTGCCCCTCAGCACCGCTCTTTTGTTCGCATTAAGAGGCTGGTGTGAGTGTGTGTGTGGAGGGGGAGGGTAATGCGAAAAAACAAATGGGAGATGGCCGTGGGAGTACATCGGTCGGGGTGGACGGAAGGGGAGGAATCCGTGCCAGGTAATCTTGACTGGAGGATAAGAAAGGTTGGGTTCGCGGCATCAGTTCAGAGGTCAGGGTCATTGGGCTGTCCGGAAGCAAACGGGACATGGAGGAGGGAGGACCAGTTTGGCGATGATATGGCTCGTCACCGGGTCGGATATAAAATTACAAATCAGTTATCGTACAGTCAGCCCCCAACAGAATCCCCCCCCTTTCAGATATAATAAACTTCCTTTACAAAGTTAGATGCCTATGTTTCCCATAGTTAGTTTCTAATGTACTAGCATCTTCGTAAATATAAAGTATCCGGTGGGGAGGGGGAAGGGTGTTTTTTTGTTTGTTTGTTTGTTTGTTTTTTAACCCTTTGCCGGAATTAAGTTAAGTTCCCTTTTCCCTCTCTAGAAATTTCTTATGCTACGCGTTTGCGCAAAACAAACTTCCGGTAGCCATTTTTTTTTTTTTTTTTTTAATTTTTTATCGCATGTCGGACAGGACGTCGACGTCTCGATTTTCATGGCATGGGCTGGCTTGCATTTCCGAGCTGATTAACGGGGGACACGTTGGAAAGGAAATGGGAAAACTTTAAGACTGGTAGACGAACTAGAACTAGACATTCATAAATCCTCAAGTTCTCATCCCCAGTATTTTAAATGACGACGAACTAGGTACCAAGACCACTAACTTCCGGTTGCATATCAAGTAAGTTTGTTTTGGTTTTCTAAAATCTGTTATTATTATTATTATTATTATTATTATATTATTATTATTATTATTATTATTATTGTTGTTGTATCTTATGTCTTTGTTGTTGTTTTTCCTCGTCGTTCGATTAACAGGGTGAACCGAGTGCATCTTCAAACTAATTGTCAAAGGTAGATTCCCCCCCCCTTACAACCCTAACCCATGGCGAAGACAATTCCACGTGTTAACCTCTCTGTTAGTGAAGAAAGATTTACGAAAATCTAATCTTAATCTATACTCAAGTAATTTGTTTACTGGTAACTTGGAGAGAAAAATCCCCCTTGTCCCCCAAAAAAGTGGGACCGAGTAAAACGATCGGTTACTTATAATCCCGTACTTCTGCAACATCCTGGACATTGCTCACATGGGGTGAAACTTGTATTCCGCCTGAAAAAATGCTCTGGCCGTTTTTTCGCAAATTGTTCGAAGAACCGGCAAGAAATCGTAAAACTTTAAAATCACAAACTGGCCAAATGCCGACCTGGATGCAAGGTTAGTTAGTCGATAGGCGCTGGTTCCATCAGATTGTTTCTATCCCTTTATACCTTATCAAGGCCCGACTGAGTATCTTTATTGACTCAAAAGTAGAGCAAGTTTTCAGCAGCTTAGGTAATGTGATTAGTGCAAAATCCAGCAGGATGTAAGGTGGAAACTTTGATCAGGGCAATTCATACATTATGTTATCACTCATTTTGAGCAGCATGTTTTGCTTTCAGATTTATTGTTCTGCCCATTTCATATTACTTAATACCATTGCAAATCGTATAACATCATTTTGAACAATCATTAGTTACCACCTTGAAACTATCCACGCTGAGCCAAACAAGCTGCGTGTATTTTTTTTTTGAAAAAAAAAACTTTTCCACTGTTCACTTTGATTGTATGCACCAGTTATATCTTGTTGATTTTACGCCACATTAATTCTAAACTCTAAATGCCAAAAAAGGAAAGAACTCGCTGCAGTTATCCACATTGATAAAGCAGTTTTTCACCATAGCAACATGTCTGGCAGGCTTTGCTGGGCAAAAAGGAGAAGAGTATTAAGGAAAGCAAACGGAACCGTTAACTGACACAAGGGTTGTTTTAGGAAACATGGATTTATAGATGAGTAAATGTGTTGAAGAAACAGGTATGGAGAAAGGAAGTGAAAAGGGCAGAGGAAACTCTGAATGTATGGGTATGCTGTAGTAAGTAAAAAAAACAAGTTATCAAATCTTTTTCTATTGGTTAGGTATTTAGTACATTTGATGAAAATTGCATAGTGAGTTGACTAGTCTATTAATATTGTTTCATTTTGTGGTGTTTATTTATTTTTTTTCATAAATTACAAATGTCCCTTGGATGCATTACTTCTAAATGTGTCCGGAAACTCCGTAGAATGCATTATCAGAGCCTTTAAGCACCTGGAGTTCACAGGAGCTGCTGAGGTGGGCTGTAGACTCCAGCCTAACGTGATAGGATCTTTTTTTTTTTTGTCAATTTTTTGAAAAAAAAATCCATCCACTTGCATTAATCGCCGTAATATCTCGAGCGGATAAGCCCATCAATGCTGGGGCGGCACGCTGGGTGTCCAGTGGCCGGATACTTATCGCTTCATCTGGACCACCGGATTCGGTTCCCAGACGTCACGTCACGTCTCCGCTGTTTCGGTGAAGCCGTACATCCAGTCCTCCGTGGTAAAATAACGCGATGCCTTTGCGACAAGTGCAACCCCCCCCGACGTTATTAAACTGGGATTAGATAAGGACGAATTTCCCATCCAGACGGTCACAACGAACCGCCCGGATAACTAATGGGGAAAACAACAACAACAACAACAACAACAACAAATGTGAGGTCAAGAAACTTTCGTGGCGCCCAAGTTCCAAAGGGAGAGAACTATGTATCGGCGCAGTTTTAAACTTCATCTATACTCTCACTACGGTTGCTGGTCGTCTATTCTCTTAAACATTTCTATTACTGAAAGGTGTTTTAATATCGAGCCGAGCCGAAATCGTAGCCAATTGATGATTTTTTTGGCTTTTGTATTAGTAACTGTAGATAGCCGAAAACTTTGGTTACTATCTACGCGCTCAATTCTTTAATTATTTTGGGGAAAACCTTAGCAGTCTCTAAACGTTTAAAGTCCTGAATCAGGCAAATTTGATACTTAAAGTCCTTTAGAATATGCGAACATTTACAGCACGTAAGATAGTCACATCTAGTATATTTTCAATGCACATGCTCTCCTTTTAACCGTAAGAGTTCTGTCTCAAAGTCGCGCAGTATCGTGGATATTGTTGTTTTGTTTTGCATTTTTCATTGTTTATTATAAGATAATAACAGCAGACAACAGACTTCAACCGAGAGCAGCGGGGGGGGTCTGTATGCCGTATATGAGTCGTGAACTTCTGCCTTTGTAGACATTACTGTGTGCGCATCTTAAAACGAGTGGTATATACGTAATTTAAAGCACCCCGCCCATCGTCTGTCTGCGTGTTCCTGCAAGATCAGACGGTCGGCCGACGACTCCATCAGCCGACTATCGGGCTCGGTAACGCGGACAAGTTAAAGAAAGAAAGAAAGAGAAGGGGGGGAATCTGTCACTTCATCTTATCCAATTACCGCTTACTAATGCTCGGCGTTCTCTCTCTCGAGCACCGGTTTCGTTTCGCCACTTCCGAGAGCGAGTTCCGCGATCGTTTTTGTTTGTTTGTTTTTTTTTTTATCGGCGCCCCTCCCCGGGGCTAACTCGATCTCGGAGCACGAGGAGGCGGCGGCGGTCTCTTGAGTGGAATAATTTGCGAGCATATTCCCCAGAACCCGCACTTAGCGGCCCACCCTTTCCTTTCCGCTCTTTGATCTCTCCCTCCCCCGACCAGTAATTAGCTCTCGTGGCTTGTCTTTTATTACCGCTCTCCGATAAAGGAGACCCACTTCTCGTACCTTTCCATTTTACAACCCCCCCCAAACACACACACACACGCGGGCTGTCGCACGGACCCAGGGGTGCTCATCTTCGCCAATTTACCGGCACCGTCTTTCCAAACCATTCATTTATACCTGCTACACTTTTCTCCCTGCCTGTCATCTTCAGTGGATTTATCCATTTATCTCTTTGACGGCGATCCCCCCCAAACACCTTTTTGTTCAGCGACGCACTTAGAGCAGCTTAGCTCGGTTTCTGCCAATTACGTCCTGCGTTTGTTGGCCAATGGGCCGCACACGTATCTCGAAATAATAATGACAATGGCTTTATTTCTGTTTCGTTTCGTGCTCTCCTCTGCCTGTTTTACCTTTTCGATTTATTTATTTAATTAATTTTTTTTTGTTGAATTAATAACGAATATACGGTTTTGAGAGGAGGGGGGGAAATACATAGGTATTAATCATTGTTTCGTTACTGTTGTTGTGCTCATCAGGGTCATGGATAAGAAGGAAAAAGCGAAACAGGACCGGAAGTCTTCGGCTTACAGCCCTGTGAACCAGGGGTCTGTCACGTTTATCCTCAAACATACTAACTAGACTGTGCAGTCCACCCGGAAGAGATTCCCCCCCTCGCGCGCACTCTATTACTTGCGGACAAATAACCATTCTGCTGACGGATTAATATAATCCCCCGAAAAAAAAATATTAGAGGCGTTTAAGAATATCCGTGCGACTGGGATGTCGTGGTGAGACTGGCGTAAGGGGGGGGGTGGGGGCAGAGGGAGTCGGGATTTTGCTAGTTCTCCTACAACATAGTCGAAGTAACCATAGCTACGCCTACATCATCTCACCCGTCCGGTGTTTTTCTTATTTATCTTGATTTTGTTGCGAAGAGTATTTTAACACGTGGACCCGCTCAAGTAACCGGGGTTTCCCCCCCCCCCCGTTTTATGATAATCCCCGCAATCTCTCTCTCTCGGTTTTTATGTCCGAACGAAAACTTTAGTGTGGATAACGAGTTCAGCCGTCGTTCCTCGAATTCGGGGGCGGCGGATGAGGGTGGAATCGACTCGTTCTTTCTGCAGGAACGTATTCGGCATAAACACTCTTCAGCATAGCGCCATCAGCCGCGTGTGAGATGCTGAAGGGAGCTGAAGTACATCCAATATCCCAGCCCCCTTTATCGCGCAGGCTGTAAAGTCGCCCTCATTATACACAGAAATTCTATATATTATTATTATTATTTATCATTATTCAACTTTTAGTCCTCGCGCTAGAATGAGTTAAATCAATGCGTAATTAAAGACCATACCAATTACGAGGACAACGCTGCCTGTCGTCTGCTAATAGACGAACGCACGCTTCCGGCTACGCACACACGCACGCACGCACGCACTCCTCAAAGTGGCTCCCCTCGTCCGTATTTCCATCCCACTATTGACTCTGTCACTAATAGGTGTTATTACCTGTCAGAGGGATTCTGTGCCACATCAGCCGCCAACATGGCGGCGGCGGCGCCACTCCACGTCGATGGCGGTGGTATGGCGGCCACGTGGAACTAGATCGAGGAAACCGCGTTCGCTACTGGCGAGTTAGCGTCTACAGCACCCGCCAAAATCAGTCATTCGCGATCATCCTAACCCCAAATGTTTGTTTGCTTGTTTCTCAGAAAAATGTAAAGAAATCGTGTTCGGGACGTTCAGCACTAATTAAAGATGGCGTCAGTACCGATATTTGTTCATCCATAGCGGTATAAAACACTGATTGTGAAAACTATCCCAGCTGGTGAGAATGCGTCTTAATAACAGGCGTTAAACAAAGTTTTGGTCGGAATACATCGTTGGTTGCTTCATAAAATGAATTGGCTTGTTTAGCGTAATTACGAATTTCTCGAATTATATATATGTTGGCAATATCTAAGTTTCATTTCACTTTTTTTTTCTTCCAAACTGCCAAAAAGGAGATCTGTCTGGGTTGATTAGTAAAAAGGAATAGTAAACTCTCTTGATGTCTTGGTCTTTACAAGATAATAACTGGTCATGTTCGGCCATTTCTGCTGGATTCGCTAGCGCAGTTCCAGAATTATTATCGCCAGACCTAAAGACGTCGCCGTTTGTGTGCCTTTATAATCACGTGACATGTTGCGAGCTGCAGTGGGCTTTCGATTCCATAAATGAAGACCCTCTTGGATAAGTCAGGATGAGGGTGATTTTTAAAAAAAAAAAAAAAAAACAAGCAACCGTAGACATTTCGAGGCGGTTTTCAATCTCAAAAGCCGAAGAGCGACGTGGATTTTGGTAATAGGGTACATTCTACGCGAACAAAACTATTTGACCTGAGCTTGGAAACTGAACTATATGATTCCAAAGGAAATACATAATATATATATTTTAATTAGGGTATGACACGTGACGCGTTCTGCTGTTCACATTTTTGGCATTGTAGCGTTGTATTCTATATTGCTGGATCCAGAAAGGTTAATTTTTATTCTCACTAAGCAGGGGATAAGGTTGGTGCAGCAGCAGCAACCAGTCTGAGTCTCGGAGAATTCGTGATTACACGGGGTCTTCATATGAAAGTACATCTTTGAGTTGACCAGTTGCTTTTATTTATTATTTCCTCTCTTAAAAAAAATTTTAAAAAAAAACTGATGAAAAAAACAACTGTGCCAGTCTAATGGGGTTTTACTTTTCTTAAAAGCAAGAGTATTGGGGGAAATTCAAGGCGAGCACTGAAGCGTGACTGTGAGGGCATGGCATCCATAAGTCGGTTAGTAGAATACATGGCGATCACTTCACAGCGGATCTAATTACTTTTGTACTTGTATTTTGCAGGCAGTTCATAGTTCAGCGATGGCAGGATTTTATTTCTTCGGCTAACAAAGAATTGAAAGTTAAGTAAAACTGCTGTAATAAAATACTAATAATGTGCTGTGCGACTGGCGTTAAGTAATCTGGGTAAAATGTGGGTTGTTCTTTATCTGTGGAAAACAGCAGAGCAGCGGCGTCGATTAACATAAGCGATTTGCACTTTTAATCTTTATTTTTTTTTACCTCCAGGTTCTCCATCTCCCCGAAAGAACTCTCTCTCTCTCTCTCTCTCTCTCTCTCTTCCTCTCTCTCTCTCTCTGTATTGACGTCATCTCTCGCTCTGTGTGTACTGACGTATTCCATCTCTGTGTACTGACGTCATTTCTCTCTCTCTGTATTGACGTCATCTCGCTCTCTCTGTGTACTGACGTATTCAATCTCTGTGTACTGACGTCATTTATCTCTGTGTACTGATGTTCTCTCTCTCTGTATTGACGTCATCTCGCTCTCTCTGTGTACTGACGTATTCAATCTCTGTGTACTGACGTCATTTATCTCTGTGTACTGATGTTCTCTCTCTCTCTGTATTGACGTCATCTCGCTCTCTCTGTGTACTGACGTATTCCATCTCTGTGTACTGACGTCATTTCTCTCTGTGTATTGACGTCATCTCGCTCTCTCTGTGTACTGACGTATTCAATCTCTGTGTACTGACGTTTCTCCTCTCTCTCTCTCTTCTCTCTTCTCTCCTCTCTGTCTGTAGATGTCATCTCTCCTCCCTGTGTACTGACGTTCTCTTCTCTCTCTCCGCTCGCCTCTCTCACTCGCTCTCTCTCTCTCTTGGGGAAAAATATTTTTGAAAATGTGTAGATATATTTTTTTACATCGCTTGTACTCCGCGTTTTGTCGTAATTTTATTAAAAACATTTTGAAACTGTACATCTGTGCATAAACACGGCTGTCTACCTTTTTGTCAGTTAGTGGATATTCATAACAATCACCTTGTCCGTAGATATTTCAAGCGAGATGATGTGACTAAGATACGCGTATGTCTACGTTTCTATACCTTTTATTGGCGGGGGTTGCGGAGATCTGTTTGTCATTAGCTGATCCCACCGACAGGAAGCGAGTAACTGTCATCCCAGACGCTTGTATACGGAGCTGGCATTATTGTTTTCTTCAGGAGGGAACTTAGAGTGGTTATCGCAAAGATAACAGCGTCATCTTTTTGAGAGACCCCTTATCGGGGTGGTGGGGGCAGTGCGACCTCTGGTTTGCTTCAGCTCGTCAAAACTTGAACAATTTTTTTTTAAAAAAAAATTTGCGTGACTTCGAAAGTCTTCTGCACACGAAATAACTGAGAGTTTGTTTTGTTTCCATCTGTCGTACAGATAAAATTCCTCCGCTGTGGGGAAGCTCCCACCCCCCTCTCTCATCTCTCTCTCTCTGTTCTCTCTCTCTCTGTTCTCTCTCTCTCTCTCTTATGTTTTCTCTCTCTCTCTCTGTCCTATTCATTTTCTCCCTCATTCTCTCCTCTCTCTCTCTTCTCTCTCTCTCTTATGTCTGTTTTTACAACAGTTTAACAAAAAAGGAATACCGATTCGTCAGTGCGTGACAAAGTGAAAACAGGGGCTGGGTAGACTTCTGATTGTTATATATTTCCGCTACTGTTTAAATGCATCAAGTGTATTTAAAAAAAAAAAAAATTTTTTAAATTCATTTATTGTGCGCAAAGCAGTGGTCCGATGACGTCACGTATGGGGAATCCTCGCTATAATAAGGCAGCTGTGAGGTCTGAAGGAGGCGGTAAGGTTTTTATATTTCCCCATGTGTCTGCCTTGGTTCAGTCTCCACGATCTCACGTTGAAAGTAGACTTGCGAACAGGGATCCGTTAAAGGTGGTTTGCATATATCACGTGGTTCGGTCAGTTCAGCCTAGCAGGAGGTAGCGGGATTCGTCTCCTTCACACGACCAGCGACTGTTTCTGTTCATGTGTTATCTCCAGAATACCGACCCCTGTGATCTGTGATCTGTGTCTGGACAGAAGGTTATTTACCATCCTTCGGGTTTACTTAAGGCGAGCGGGTGTGGCCAGCTGTGGCCCCAAACATGTGAATTATCCTTGATATATGACATCACTCAATCTTTACCGATTATCGCCGATCACAAACTAATGTCGCGAGATCGCGGAACATGGCAAAATAGCTTGGAATAGTTTTATAATGCGAGTGTTGTCATTAAAAATGAGACGGGGTCTCAGTGAGCAGAGACGTTTCCAGTAGAACGAGAGAGAGAGAGAGAGAGAGAGAGAGATATTTCACAGTTTTTGGAGTTGAAAGGGCTGATACCCAATACGTTAAGTTTATTGATAACAAATCTGTCTTTCTCCGCAAAAGACCGCCATCTGCCTTCGTAACCTACCTAGGTGACCTTTAAAACTGGAGATACGTGCTGTGCATTAATTATGTAAGTGAAACTAGAATAGAAATGATATATCAGTTCATATGAAAATCGTATAGACCGCGGTGCCATAGATACTGCATTGACTCTTGTTTTATTAGCCGGCAAAAGCTCGTAACTTTATTTTTTTGATGTCTGTTTACCCTCAAAACGAGTATTTAAATAAGTGATGGGATTTCTCTCGCTTCTCAGACGCTATTAATATCTTCCACATTTACGCGTTTTTGAGGGGCAGTTCGCCCTTTAATAGACACATCAAAGCCGCCACCATCTGTTTTACCCATGCCTTATTGTCGCTTTAATATTGGATGGCGTCTCTCGCGCGCGCACGGAGCTTTCAGAATTCCCTCCATAAAATTATAAACTCTGCGACCACTCTTTGTTTGACGGGGTAAGAGACGCGTAGAGGTGCGCAGGTCTTCCTCGCGGAACCATGGCTACGGACGGTGGTATTCCGCGGCCATTTTGTTTTTTTTTTTTTTTGTTTTTTTTTTGGCCATTAACTACAGGATTATGTCGAGACCCGACAATAAACGCTGCCAAATTATTCTTTCGTTTTTATTAGGGAGTTTCCATTTATACAGGGAAGGGTGGGGCTTGAACATTCAGAAGAAAGGGAAAAAAAAAATAAAAATAATAATAATAAAAGAGTTGATTCAGTTTTCAGCTGTTGTAATTCGCGTTTGTCTGCCATTTTTCTGAGCAAGATGGCGGATGGGGTGGAGATGATTAACTCCGGTAACTTGGGGAAACTTCGATAGACACTAAAGAAAGATAGTAAAAAGAGACTTTACTAACCCGAAGTGAAAAGGGCGCGGAAACAGCCATGAAAGAAACACCTCACACAAACGAGCGCGCGAACTAATCCCAGAAATAAAAAGACTGGAATAGTAGAGAAATCCTAGCCTCACGTGATTCATCTAAGAGTCTGGCAGAATTCGTAACAGTCAACTGATTGAAATGGATTAAAAAAATCTCTCTTTGTCTTGGATATTTCAAATAAATGAACAATATATATTTTTACTTTATTATTATTATTATTATTATTATTATTATTATTATTATTATTATTATTATTATTATTATTATATTATTATTATTATTAGTTAGAAAGGTTTTTGACAAAGGAAATGACACCAGGACAAAATGGCAGAAGAATATTATTTAAAAATGAAAACACAAACTTATATATATATTTATGGCTGTAGTAAGAATATATTCCTATCAACAGACTACATGAAATAATTTAGAAAAGTTCACTTTGCAGCGGAAGTTTCGATTACATTAACCGTTGTAAGGTTATTAGACACATGGTTTTGGTACAACGAAGATTTTTTTCTCCAAGTATTTCACAGCTTTTGTAATCATTAGTGAAACGAAAGAAAGAGTAATTTTAAAAAAATGAGGAGGATAATAATAATAATAACAGGACTAACTGCGCTACTTGAATTCGGAAAAACAAAAATACGAAAACGAGAGGGAATGCTTGCTTATGTCAATATCCTAAGATAACACGATTTTGAAATGGTTTTAAAGATACAGAGACATACGCGTGTACCATCCATAGCGTTTGCGTATATAATAATTTTTAAACATTTTCTGCCATATTTCTGTTTTATCGGATTATATATTTAGTGCTATGGCAACTTACGAGTAACTGTATTTGTCCCCCTTGGATTGTTGCTGCTAGCTACAGTGGGAAGCCTCGATTTGTTCTGTTGGAATTGCTAACGGCTAATTTCGATAACGAGAACCGTGTATTGTGCGCGGGTGAAGAGTTTGAGCACCAAAATCGGAACTTTTCGAAGATTTCCAGAAGCTTGTGGTCTTCCGTTGCCGTAGATTTATGATAAAACGATAGCCATATTCTGACATGGTAACTTTAAATTCTTGCCAAACCTGTTGCATTAAGTAAATCAGTTGGATAAAGAAGAAGGGGAGAATATGGTTGTACGATTTGCACTTAAATGAATGCGCTGTTGTGTTACTGCTCTATACAACAGTGTGATATTTAACGAGCACTGCACCAAGGATAAGAAGTCCACCATTCGTCCACCATTGTTACAGATCGATTTTACTGATCGAAAGTATGCGGAGCCCGACGTGTCTGTCTGTCTGTCTGTGTTGATCCTTCGGATGAAGATTTCGATTTCTGTTTGACTGCAGTTGAATCACGGTGATAGTGCCATGAAAACATCTGAGTGACTGTCGTCGGTTTGTTCTATAAATCCATTTAAAACTGGTTACAGCTATAACAGAAAAAAATCCAGTAAAGTAAAGAGTGATCAACAACTTAGATCGCGCCGCGTGCGGTCAACCGTAATGGTATACCTCTGTAAATATATTGGATAGCTTAGAACAATAAATATTATGGTTACGGTTGACGGGTCCACGTGGGTATAACGTAACGTATCTACAGTGCCCTGCCATAATAAGTTGGAAAATGTTGTTAATGCAATACAGTATATCTGTTTCCGAAAACACCAAATAAAATCAAAAGACGGAGTGAATTTCTTCGTTTGTGTGAACTTGGTCGAAACATCTTTCGCAGCACGAAGATTCACTACCCTAATTGCTATTAATTCGACGAGATTTTGTATTGGGGTTTGATCCAGGTTCCTCCCTATATCTGTGCGAGAGCATTTTTAATTCCATCGTGTTGGCGGAATGTGGACGGGTTGCTCTCGTTGACGATTTAGATGCTCCCACAGGTGCACGATTGAATTCGTATCAGGGCTTTAAGGTATCCAGAAGAAAAAAAGCTTAATGTCTTGATTCCTCCCCCCCCCCTCTGTGGTCGCACTAGATATGTGACTTGTAAAGTAGCACCATTCTTCTAAAAAGCACGGAAATTAAATCTCAGTAGGTCTTGTTGGTTCAGTCGTAACAGATGCGGCTTTAAAGTGGCGAGGAAATTGGTAGAAAACTGCGATATTCTTATGTCTTACCACCATTTCAGGGTTGCGGCCCGTAGGTTGAAGATCTTGCTACCAATAGTCTAGGGTCTTGCTAGATACGTCTTCTGACTAGGCCTTCCGAAGCGTTTTATTTCTATTGAACAGAAGGGGTTTCCTACGTGCTGCATAATCTCTGTAACCAAGTCGGTTGGAGATGAGCGTGATCTGTTTTCCTTTGGGCTCAATTTCCGTTGCATGGGCGGCGTGAACAAGGGGATCTTGACGACGAGAGAGCAGGTGTTGCGAGTAATGGCAGGGCGTTCTTGTCGTGAAAGACCTTTTAGGTCGCTTACTGAGGTTTGGCTCGGTGAACTCCGCGATGGCGTTGGCTTCAGGTCCATGAGGTCTCTGGCGATCTGTCGGCAACTCTTACCGCACTCTCAGGACAGCCTGTGACGCGATCTCGGGTAGGAGGAGGAGGAAAATCGGGGATCCTCAAATCAGCAACAGATCCAGTCTCTTCGAAATCCATATTCACGGAAAGCATCATTTCCCTCGTGACTGCGGGATTCTCCCCGCCGCTGTCTTTGTGTTAACTTCGCCGTTTTCTTACTGCCAGCAGACTGTTCACAGTCTTCGTTAACGCTGCATCGTTATGCACAAACGGTTATTTGAATCTGTTCGGTTAATTAGGGATGTGCATAATTACACAGGAAATACGTACATCCCAGTCGGGTACATTCATCCAGGGAAGCGGCCAGATTTATATGTGGCTGCTAAAGAAACCAAGACGAATGTTTTTTTCTAGTCCTACTAGAACTCCTATTATGCAGACCAGAAGTTTATTTTTGTCCACCATCTCCCTCCCAGGAGGCGACCTCTCCCCGGAAAATTAGGCGTCGCGGGTTAGTGTCCATAAACACGTGAAAGTCTCTGACGATGCTGCCCTGTGATTGTTGTCCGCACCAGCGATGTGCGTCTCTGGCTCCCGTCCGTCTTTCTCTCTACAATGTGGGTGGCGTCTTCGCGGAGTTCTTGGGTCACTTGCCGTAAATTTCCAGCAGACGACAGTACAAAACCAGAACAAGTTGCGGGGGTTTATCAGGAGACGTTTTATGGTTCACCAAGGTGACAGGGCTCATCCATGGGACATAAATCGTCCAATAGGGAGGGGGAGGTACGTCTTATACGCTCCTGTTGTTTTTTTTAAGAAATTTGTGGCGAGTAAGATCTCCGTTTTTATTATTTACCCGGAGACAGTTCCACCTGGAGGAGGGTTAAAACTTCCACACAACAACAACAACAACAAAAGAAAGTTAGCGTCCCGCCGCGCGAGATGAAGTAATGGAGCACGTCACTAAAGCTGCGACGTCTCGACTCCGATTTAAAGATGTCTGCTCGTCGAATTACCACCGGTTAAAGGGATAAGTACCCCCCCCACCCAGATTAGGTCGGATAAGTTTCAGTACCATAATTCCGTCATGTGCACGTCGAAAGAAGGTCAAGGACGGCATCGGGAACTTACCACGATCGAATGACGTCACTGTTTTCGTTGTCGGCACGTGACCATTTCCTTGTCGTCATCGCGCGGCTATCGAAATGCGAAGAAAAGTAACAGGGTTGGTTGTAAAACGAACGGCGGGCCACAGTTTGTAATATAATTCAGTCTAAAAGCTGTCTTAAGTATTTTCCTTTCTATTGGTTCTGGCAAAAGCTGAGGTCACTTGACGGTAACGTTTGCTGATAGCTTGCTATTTAAGGAACTCGCCATTTGGAAAACTACGAAACAATTCCTCTGTCTCCATTAGAAGTATTTTTAACCCTAAGTGTATAATCTATTGTCTTGTTTTGGTGCTGCGCTCATTTTTATTTCTATTACTTACACGTTCTGTTTCGTTTTATTTTCCATCGCGGATCATTTCTCCCGTGTGACAAGCAGTAAATCAAGGGGTGGTTTCAATCTACCTCCCGAAAGTTGGTCGTCGAACTTAGAATGAGAATAACCCCCCCCCCAAAAAAAGTAGGCATGAGCTGGGTTGACTCTGGGATTTCGCGTGCGGCCAGTGTTCGCCGATATTCTGAACAGCCTGGGATAATTGATGTTGCGTGGGAAACCCGATAGGCGGCGCCAGATCTCGCGGTCGGACGAGAAACAATGGCGGAGCGGTGCGGCGACTATTGTGCGTACGGTCAGGTACTGCGTGATGGCCAATTACTGAGCCGACATTATCCAGTTCCGATTATTATCTCGGCCGGTCAAAGCGACAAGGTGACTCTCGGCGATGTTGAACGGCTTCGCCGCACGCGATTTTCATTTTCTGCCAGCGCCGGGCCGAGAATTTACTTTCGCGATCTCGGTTCTGCGCCCTGCAAGTGCTCGTCTCGTGCGGAAGATTTATGGTGAACTCGATCTTCCGGAAGTGGTGGGGCTGGCAACCGGGTCTCCACACCGGTGCCGGTGCCGGCGGACCCTGAGGGCTGCTTGTAAGCTGCCAGCTCACTGGACGAGGCAGAAGTTCGGTTCTGGCTGAAAAACGGAGCCGAGTTTTCGGGTGCGAGAGACGTGAAAGATGTCGATAGAAATGCCACGGCTGAGGGATCTGGACCCAGGTGAAAGGACAGGTGCATGAAGACGAGTAACAGGAGAACGACAGAAATCGTTTACTGCTTAATAACCAGCTCGGAGTAGAACTGTTTATCGAAGCATTAAGTTGGGAACGAAAAATGACTTCCTCTTTTGACGTTTACATGAATAAACTGGCTAAGAAAACGTAAAAGCCCGCATTGAATGAATATATGTAGATCGTAATCCAGAGAAACCTTTTTGGAATTATTATTTAGCTTCGTTTCAGTTTTCCGGCCGTGTCGGGTTTTGTTTTTAATGTATACAGAATATTTCAAAAAAAACTTTCTTAAACTCTGTGTGTGAGGAGAGGCAACGAAAATCAGATGACATCACAAGCACAGGAAAGAAAGACGCAGTTTCACCAGACCGTGCTGCCCTCTACCTTCTCGAAGGGCGGACGACCGTATTAACAGCGCGCAGGTGCAGGCTGGGATGTGTAATTAGTGAGAAGTCTTTTTTTTCCTGTGGAGCCTTCAGCAACGAAACCACAACAATAACCGTTCCTTTTTCTGCCCTCAGGATCATACTAAAACAACGACGAAGTGTCCTCGAGTCTTATTAGAAAGTGCTTTACGCTGAAGTCTGCTAATAAACCGACTTATTTTAGTCAACGATCACAACCATCCATTGTGATGTCTCACCTATAATTGATTTCAAGGAGAACCCACGAAATCTGAATCGTTGATGATTTTAAAACCGGGCGATGTTGAAACTCCCTTGTATTTGGTGCTGCATAACATCTCAGGGGGCTTTGTGTTGCCACTACATATTGCCCTATTATTAAGGAGCTCAAAAACACAGGGTAGCGGTTACCGAAGTATTCACACGAGAGAAGGTATAGAAGAAATTTATTCTCTAGCCCGCGGATTTCGCCCCAACACGTTAATGGAGGTCACTGTTTCCGTGAGTACTCTAAATGGTAAACAGGGAGCTATGACTGCCATTGGCGTTGTTTTCGTGGCTGCCTCAAGATTGTAGGGATCTGGCACGTGGCCTGCTTGCTTGAAATGAGACGTCTTTACCTCGCCCTGGTGCCGCTTGTCGCTTGCGTTCCTGGACCTTACACGACTACAAAAGACTCCAAGAAGACGTTTAACGAGTGAAGGACCTAGGAACTTCGCTGGCCAGTCCAGTCTGGTGGTGGTATTAGTCCTGAAATTGCAGCATAACAACCCTAACCTCTGCCTTGGAACGCAAACTTTAACGCCACCAGTGGATGAAAACACAGGGCTTTCGATCTCACTGTGTCCTGCATTCGTCTCTGGCTCGGCTGCCCTGATGTCTCCCCACACCATAACGGTTTTGCTGAACAACACAGCGCGGAACTGCTATACACGCAAATTTCTACCAGAAAATGTTCCAGCTGCCACGAGATCATTGTCCAGTGATTAATGGCACCTTGTTCAGCCTAACTGAGTATAGCCATCCATGGCAGTTGCTCGGAAAGTGACCAACAAAAATTAGACATCTGGTGCGTAACCTTGCACGATAAAGTCTGTTCCCGACGGTTTGTCTGTCACCGGCCGTTATTGTTTCTGGGGAACAGTTCTGCTTATAAATTCCTCTGATCATCCGTCCGTCCATAAGCATCTGAAGGCAAAGGTGATCTCCCAGAAAAGCTCTTGACGTCACTGGTCTTTTGGCAGCATTTATACTGACCTTTAATCGTCAAATTCTGTAGCAACTCCGACCTGCTTAGAAGGCCTGTAGTTCTGAGAATTTCATTCACCCCATAACTATTTTCGGCTGCATTTTAATCCACTTATTTAAATTTATAATTGAACTTACACGTTTTAATTAATGTTTTTTTTATATGCTAAGCGGTCCGCGTGTGTTTTTTGTGTTTCTCACGCCCGATTTTAGACCTACGAGTCGACAAAGTTGGTGGTAGGCTACGTCTCGATCATCAGTAATAATTTGAATAAAAGGTATCCTAAACTCCAACGTATTCTATGGACTTCAGAGTTATCGTTTGAGAGACTATTCTCTTACATTGACTGTGCAATGATTTATTATTTAAAGATTTTTACAGAATATTACGCCAGTCAGGGGTGACTCTTTAATCTCCCTTTGTATGATTTCCCCCTTCATTCTACTGCCAGTGCAATTATATACTTATGTACTTTAAAAAAGAAAAATGGACATCCCGGCAACAGACTTCGTCTTTGTAGGTCCACGTCTCTGAAAGACATCGCGTCATAGCTAATCCACTGGCGTGTTACGTTATATCCTGGTCGTGTGGCTGTGGATCCCCTTTTGTTGCAGCGGCAGCTGGTGATGGATTTGTGACACAACGTTTCACCGGAATCCGACGACGCCTTAGTTCACCCCGGACATGTTTAGCATGGTTTGGGATGTGTGGATGGCCAGACAATCGCACTGACGTTCTATTTTTGGGGGGGGGGAGTTGGGTTAAGGAAGCCTGTGCCAGCTTTACTCGGGGTATGCGTTGTCCTGTTAGAACATCAGGTGGCGACGGAGGACCGAGCGTAGAATATTGTCTACATTCCGATGGACCGTCAGATCCTGCTTGTACGTTTTCTAGTCACGGCCTTTTTGGCACTACATCCCCCCCCTCACCAATAGGCTGTCAATCACTCGCGTTTGCCAGGTATAAGAAACCTGTATATTCGTTCTCGACGACAAGCATGGTGGTACAAAGGAGATTAGCCATCTGTCTTTTCACTGCACTGCTGATGGGATTAGAGATCTTGTTGGACTCGCGTAGCCCGATTGACTTTATCTCGCGCGCATTATAGCAGATCAGTTGTGTGTGTGTGTGGGGGGGACTTTGACACTGTAATTCCTCTGTTCGTCACAGAAAAGCCGAATGTTTTTTTTTTTCAGAAATGCACTCAGTAAATAGAGAATTTACTTTCTTTTTCTTT